>WEIU01010080.1:197505-251172 GCA_013389925.1 Aegithalos caudatus
AAAATTCTCAGTTTTATTTCTTTGATACACCTTTAAAATTCTGATTACAATATCACAGCCAGAAGGACTTGATTCTGTGCCCAGATCTGGTCTGACAGTTAATAAAACTATCCTTTCATGAACTTGCTTGATTGTGAAGTCACAGAGAAAATGTGTATTTTTTCATGGTTTTCCATCTGTGTAATTAATGAATTTCCATCATCCATAGTTAATGAATTTTTATTTTGGGACAGTAATTAAAATCTAGATCAATTTGTACCTGAACTGTTTCTTGATCTTTTTTTTTTCTGTTTAAAAATTCTGNCTGGAGTGCAGATTGAGTCATGGGTGCAGTCCACTCCTCTTTCCCATGCTGAAGGATCTGCAGTCCATCCAGCAGAGTTGTGGTGGCTAAATATAGACTGAAACCATATGGGTTGCTCCAGTTTTGCTTGAAAACCAAACACTTTGGTCCATGGTAGGTTAAGTCAAAATCGGACTTGCACTCTGAAAAGGTGGGATTTGCTATTTACTAGGAAGGTGTTTGCACAGTCCTTAATCTGTTACTTGCCAAATAAGAGAAGAAACTGCTTCCTCAAAGAATACACCTCCCCCTGGCCATGTATGTCTACCTCTACTCTCTTCCACAGGGAAATGTTCCAACACGGGAGAGCATCCATTTGTATTACCAGAACCATATGATGAAACTGTCTGAGGAGTCAGGACTAGACTCAATTGATAAAAACCCCAGTCAAGCTTCTGGTTTGCAAGCCTCTGAAAGAATGGATAGTTTAGATTCAGCAGCATCTCATGACAGCATCTCCAGGTATTGATTTAATTTTATTCTGTGAAAGACATAGGGATCATGCAGTAGGTGTATTATTACATATTGTCTAAGTATTAATGAACTTTCTAATCAATGTTGAATTCTTTTTGATTTGTCCATGCCATCCTAACAGTGAAACTTACTATATGTTACTATTCCTTTATAGTGATGGACTCACTTGTTGGCTTGATTTCTTTTCCACTGCATGACTGCCCCACTGCTTTTAGCTTCCCCAAGAACTAGGAGTCACTGGCAATGGTATTCTGTTCTTTTTGAAAAGAAATGGAATGTAAGAGTTGCTGAGGATGATTCTGTGATAATGGTTTAGGATTTCAGACATGTAATTTGGGGAGGGATTATTAATGGTGAATCTTTTATCTTTGTAAAATAAATTGTTGTCTGTTGTCCACAAATCAGAAAAGGCTTTGCATTGAAAGAGATTCTGCACTTGAAAGAACAAAATCCCCTCTCATACCCAAAGGGCAAAAACCATCTGAAGAGCCTCAGAGTTTGGTTTCTCAACTGCCATGATTACAGTCCAGCAGAGCTACATGTTTGCTAATCAAACACCCAACCTAGTTCAGAAAAACCACCTTCTTTATTCTTTTCTGAAAACAGATGCCATCAAGCCCCTCTCCAAAATTAGTGCCTGCTGCTCCATGCACACAGAGGCACACACATTCACTTCCTTCCCTTATAGAGGCAGACTGTTCCCACCATGTCCCTGGAGTTCTTCTTGACTTTTAAGATACTGCAGAATTTTTGTAACGTGAGGAGGAGAAGGGAGGGCTTTGGAAATCCAGCTGTTTCATAATCTCTGGATTTCTGCTGTGTCCTGTTCTTCTATGAACTGTGGCAGTATCATACTGTGTTTGACACTCCCAGAAAACTCAGAAACTTCTGTGTACATTAAATTATGCATAGCTTTCACTAATGACATATGGGTAGATGTCAGCAGACTGAAAATAACAAGAGGTTGTCTTCCTTTCTGATAGTATTGAAAAGCAAGGGTAAGAGAGTGCCTGTGAGTATTATTCTTCAACAAAATATACAGAAATTGCTCTTCAGTGAGCACTGGCCTTTGAGAGGTTCACTCCAGTAAAAACACCAAATCTGAGAAAATCTTTCTCAATGGCTTGTTGCCCAGCTGAGCAACACCTTTGTGTTTTGTCTCAAAGTTTTACAGGAGTCAGATGATGTGAGAAAAATATAAAGTCAAATCTGTTGCCAGCTCACTTGGACCTACTTTGATATCTGCAGGGCAGATTTTAACTCCACAAAGTTTAGTCTCACCTAAAGAATGGATAGTAATATGAGTCCTGCTTTCATTAAATAGTTTTTGGTCACCCTGTTTACTAAAGATAGGAGTTATAATTACAATACAATCACTAGCAGGAACTATAACCATAAACAAAAGGAAGCCAATTCCAAAATTAGTTAAGAAAAAGAAAAACAAGTCTTGTAATTTAATGTATAGATTCTGCCTCTTCAATGAGATGGTATCCAATGTGCTCAACTTGTGTTTTGTTGGGTTTTTCTCAGAATAACCACCCATTTTTCACCCTACTTTATGCACATTTGCACATTTAAAATCTCTTTTCAAACTCAGAGAGTTCAGTGATTCTGTGTTGAAGCTTTGCAACAGAAGGAGTTAAATCTTTCATGTGTGTTTCTGTCATCTCCATTTCCTTTGAAGATGTCACAGGGTTTATAAACAAAGGAATAGCAAAGACAGAGTTAGGACTGTTTTCTCTAATCTCAATTTCTCTTTCTGGTAGTGAACAATCAAATATTACAAATTGTGGATATCTGCTGTAATAATAGAGGAAGCAATAATGAATCTGTTGATTGAATGATAATGCCATCTATTGGGCACTCTTGCATATCTCTTCAAGGGATTATAAAAGTGCCTATGTAGTTTTTTAGAAAAGTGAAATGTTTTAAAGTTCTTATGAGTTTATTGAATGATTTTTTTAAAATTGCCCAAACAAGAGCATGTGGCAGTTTGTATTTTAAAGTAATGAATTCTAGTAAATGTAGAAGTGACTAATTAAATCTAAAGCATCCCTGTGATCATGGATCTCAGGTTGCAAGGGAAGTCTTTTGGGAAGGGGCAGAGGGTTTCTATTCTGCTTATCCTTTGGTTGCACTACTAACAATTCTGTAGTGACAAAATTCTCTAGTGGGCATTAGGTCCCTGAGTAAGGTGAACGTACACACAGGAATGCTGAAGCTGTTCCATTATAATATGACATAATCCTCAGTGATCAGTATAGAAATTACTGTAGGTAAACACTGGATAGCCAAAGAGAAAAACCCTCCTGATCACCTGCAGGAACTGTAAATTTCTTGTGAAATCCAGGGCTGACCCTCATACGTCTAATCAAGGGATGTTGCTCTTAGCCTGGACAAAGCTCTGAAAGGACTTATGTAGAATGCCCTTTGTGGCTTTTTTTTTTCCTTTTAGTAGGGCTGTTATTTATTCTCAGTCATTTCTCTATGCAGTAGAAGCTATGAGGTAGTCATAGGGTATTTGTTTGGTTTCTCTTTATGTACAAATACTCTCATGTATCCTAAAGACAAAGTGCAAAGTTCATATGGACCAGGGGAAGGGACTGATGCTATTACTTTACCAATTTTTTTTTTTTTTGGAACACCACCAGAATGGATTGGGATCTAGCACGGCAGAGCATTTGCTGCAGTTTGTGTCCATTTGACTGGTGACCTGTTTATTAGGATAAAAACCTCTGAATTTCAGTAAGATGATTGGGAAATTACTAAAACTAGTTGGCTACCATTCTGGGGCTTTTCCAACAATTATGTAATAACATCTACACACGCAGGCCCTAACTCAGATTTCAGGTTATCTAAGGTGTTGTATCCAGTTCAGTTTGTATTCATTTTTGCCCATCAAATATAATATTTTCAGTTCCTCACTCTATCTTTGTGTAGGCTTTTATAGGAGCTAAAGGAGGGAATCCCTGTCGGGGTGTTTAAGAGCACCACCTTTTATCTGTGCTTCCCTCACTAGAAGGGAGAATAGGGCTTGAGACAGGGAGTATTGGAGAGGTAATTATGCCTAGAGAGGCATCCAGAAGGAGGAATGAAAGGAGAACCCCTGTTTGGGCTGGATCAAAGTCCAGTTTAGGCCAGTGATTGTTAGGGATTGATTGGGATTTTTTCTTGGAGGCCTGAGGAATGTAGCATTATATGTAAGAAACACATAATACCAGTCAGTAATTAGCCCATGCACAGAAAAAAAAAAAAAAAAAAAAAAAAAAAAAAAAAAAAAAAACCTAGAAAAAAATGTAATTTACCCACTAAGCTGAAAAACTCTTTGTGACGGATAAATTTGTTTAGCAAAAAGGAAGTCATAAACTTAAAGAAAGACATAAACTTAAAGACAAAAATTTCCTACTCACTGAGAATAAAAAACGTCTCTACAATATATGCATGCCTATTTAAAAAGGATACCTGATCAACTTTACGTAAAATGTTTGAACTTGGGGCTTTTAATGAGATTCAATTTAAAATATGTAGTCATTGAATGATTTTAAGAAACTAATGCTTTCAATGTCTCCAACACAAATTCAAAAAATCACTTAGGAAGATATGCTTGGATCAAATTTCTGTGGTAGGCGACAACTTGAGTCAACAAATCAACATCAATTTTGTTTGGTGTGAATCTCTCCACTTTGTTGGTGTTCTCATTTCCTCCATGTTTGGAAGCATGGTCCTAAAGCACATAAAGAGTACACAAACAGGTGACAGCTCACACATATCTCCTGATATTCGAGGATACAGTGCAGCTGCTCAGTCAGTAATTACTCTGATGATTCATTCTTCATTTAAAACAGCTTTAAACCAAATGTTGCAGGCACTCATCTGGACAAATGTTTTTATTTATTTGGATTAATAGATGTTTTTCCTTTGATTTTTCTGGGAGCAAGGTCAGAGCTGGCATGTTTGGGAGGGCAGCTGGCATATGTTTCTTCCATTGAAAATATACGGGGTACGTGAACATAAACAGCTGCTGTGCTTGAGTCACTTGGACAGTTCCCTTTGAACTATGTCTGGATTTAAAATCCTTCAACACCTTATTATTAGGTGTTGCCCTTCAAAAGAATAAACTCAGCCCTTGAGATCTAAAATTACATCTACATAAAACATCATAGCACATAGACAGAAAGGTCATCTGCAAAACGTTATTGTCTACTTGCTGCCATCTTCCCATATTTTAGCACCAAACTCTCACTGATAGAACAACAGCCTGGCTATATCCCACGTTTGTATGTGCAGAAGGAAACCTCCTCCCTGAAGAGCCCCTCAGGCTGGTAACACCAAGTTTCAACTGAACTCCTATGCTGCTGAATCACACCTCCAGGGCAGACCTCCTATCATAAACCATACACCATGCAGACAGCCCTCCAGGTTTTGTCTGGAGGGCCTTGTGTGGCTTTGTGCACACACAGAAATAATGAAGTGGCTTGTAAGGGGTTTTGGCCAAGTGAACTAGCAGGACCTGCCCCTGCCATTGAGGCAGTTCTTAAAGAAAATATTTCTCAGTACCTTTGATATCTTGGTGATTCTTTTCTGCTCTTCAAAGGCCAAGGTATGCTTTTAGCCTCGGTCAAAAAAGTCGTTCTGTCAAAAAAGATCATCAGTGAGGGTAGGCCTAAGAATAACTGCTTCTTCTCTCCACATATTTTGCTCTTTCCTCCTCATTTTCTGAAAGGCAATAGTTGTAGACTATAACTTCATGCCAACAGATTTTTCCTCACTTCAAGCTAGCAAGACCAAAGGAACATGGAAAACGCCGTTGCCTTTCCTTTCTGACCTCTTACCCAATTCTCTGTGTCCCTGGATAAACATCATGCTTGCCAAGGAAGCAAATCTCCTGCTGCCACTGCTCAGGTGTAATACAAATGGAGTCAAAAGAAGAAAAGTAGAGTGTAAATCCTGAATTTTGGGGTCTTCTTTCATTCTATCTGAGAGACTCAGGCAGGTCACTGCATGTGTTAATAAACCAGGCCACTCAACTCATTCCATTGACATCTGTGGTTGTCAAAGATTTTTACAGGAGAAATAATCTTTTTACCTACCATATGTCTTTAGCGTATTTGCTTCTTCCCTGTTGTTCTGTTAAATGCTCATATTTAATTATGTACTTTTTTTCTCATAACTCATCCAGTTCTTTTCCCCAGTTACACATGAATGCTTAATGTATTCTGTATATCTCTGGTGTCCTGTTGTATTTGATAAGTGAAAGGAGATAAGGGTTTATTATATCTGTTCTTTATTTCAAGATGTGCATGTTACCAATTTTGAAATACTTTTAAGCTGTGATTGAAATAAATGAAATCTTCTGGAAAGAATCATGAGGGCTTCCTAGCAAATATCAAAATAAAAGCCATCCCATGCAGAGCAGGTTATATTTGGCATGCATTTACTGGCTAAGTAACATATCCGATTTGGCTCTTCGGTTTGGAAATGTCTGACAGCTATTTTTCTATTTGTGGAATATGAACTTAGTTTTAAGGACTCTTTTAGGAAATTGGCTTGTACCTGTGTAAAAAGGTTCAGCACGGTTCATCAGTAACAAAACAGAATTTGTACAGAGGATGTCCCTTCCCAAAAATCTCTGTGGAATCTGGAAATTTCAGGGGTAAAGAAACAAAATAAAACCTGCTCACATATATAAGCCTGTTCTCCTGGAAAGCATGTAGAGCACTATATTGGTTCCATATCTGCTTGAATAGTGATTAGATGGCCTTCTGTAGCCCCTACACGAAATTGACCATGACTAACCTGTGCATAGAAATGTGTTTCTGTGGTAACTTTAAAACAAATCCTTATCTTCTCTCTGAAGCTTTTTTCTCTGTGTCAGTGTTTAGCTGCATGGCGAGCATATTTGTTTACTGAACCATGTGTATCATAATACCATTTGTATTTAACACTGTCTCTGTAACTGTTTGCGCTGCTGTAGCTGCTACACTGAAGCAACCATGCTGTTCTCAAGGCAGTCAACCCTTGATGATTTAGATGGACCAGACTCTGTTCCTAAAACAAGTGAGCGCGCTCGACCTAGGCTTCGTAAAATGCAGAGCATGGATATGTCCTCCTCATCAGCTGACAGTGGCAGTATAGTGTCAAGGTGCTTAACTCATGCATGCTTTGTTCACTCTTTGTTTACCCATACCATTATTCTGACTGCAGTGTACATGGACCTGTGTTTGCAGACACGTGGTGTGCAGAGTGGTTTGCATGGTTACAGGAAGCTTTACTCCCTCCTGTGTCGTGGCACGGGTCTGAGATTCAAAGTCAGGGTCATAATCTAGGATTCATTTGCTGTTTCACTTCTTGTTCTGTTTTTTAGTTTTGTTTTAATCCTTAGTTCATGTACTTTTTAAAGTTGTTCCATAACATTATGCTGGGTATATAAAAACAGGCTAAAGTCTGTATTTATTCAGCTAAAAAAGAGTCGTATTTTCAGAGTTGCTGAGCTGATGCTTGTTCTTAAATTGGAAGCTAGAAGTTAAATTTCTCAGCTAATCAGTTATCCTAAATGTGGACTGAGATGTGTAATTTTAGAAACTAAGGCACCATTGTGCTGGTTTTTCAATTTTTATTTTTCTCCATATAGGAAAGATTTTGAAATATGTTTTGATTACTTTACCATTGATTTACAGTAAGGTGTTGGAATTAAGAAAGGGAAAATAGCTATGAAAAAACAGCAAGTAATATTAATATCCAGTGCAAGAGAAAACTGTTCAGAACTGTTTGTTCATTTTTTAGCAGGTAAAACCCAGGGATTTGCATGGCATTGGGAAGCAGTGTTTCAATCATTGAATAAATATTATAAATCTGAAATTTTATGTACTTTTGAATCATTGTTTTTCAGTTTTGAAAATGTTTGACAATTTTCTTGAGTCAGTTTTGAAATTGTGGGATTCTGTGATTTTGTACATTTTAACCAGGATGAGTACTATTGTGAATCATCCAAACACACATCATCAGAAGTATTACATGGCCTAATTAAAGCTCTGCTACAAATAATGTGATCTGACATAGCCATAATAAATTTGGAAGTAGTATAAGAGAAAAAATAAGGAAACTTAATTTTTAATTTTGGCAGAAGATGGTAGTGCCAGATGGCTTTGCTAATGCCAATTTTGTCTAAAAGATTATAGTACATGTGAAAATATGGCCTCAGTAATTTCACAGGAGCTATGTGAAATCTTGTTTTGTCTCTCTTGAGATACAAGGATAGGCAGCCAACAAAGACACTGAGTTGGTGCCTGTTGTCTAACCTGAGGAGATGGAGTGGAATGAGACTAAAAAGAGTAAGAGGGATGTTCAAGGGGAGAGGAAAAAAAAATACTTGAGAAAGAGAAGCACAAATGTAATCTGTGAAGGGCTGGATCACCCCTCCTTTGGAGACAGGCTGAGAGAGCTGTTCATTCTGGAGAAGAAAAGGTTGGAGGGAAACCACAGAATGAAGTTACAGTATTTAAAGCATGGCTACAAGAGAGCTGGAGAGGGACTTTCTACAGGGTATGGAGTCGTTGGCACAAGGGGAAATGGCTTTACATTAAAAGAGGGCAAGTTTATATTAGATATTAGGAAGAAATTCTTCATTCAGAGGTGGGACACTAGAACAGGTTGCCCAGAGAAGTTGTGGATATTGCATCCCTGGAAGTGTTCAAGGTCAGGTTGGATGGGGCTCTGAGCAAGCTGGTCTAGTGGGAGATGTCCCTGCCCATGGCAGGGGAGCTGGAACTAGGTGATATCTAAGGTGCTTTCCTACCCAAACCATTCTATGAGTCTATGCAAACCAAGAGTAAGGAAGGTGAATCAAGCAAAGAACTGATCAGAGGGCATCAGAGAGTTGAATCCAGAAATAGGTAATACAGAAGTAAAGCAGGCAGGTAAAATAAAAGGGAAGACTGTATTGAAGAACATAGGGCAATCTAAAGGTAAGCAAGATACCCTGTTACTGGAACAGGGTTGTAATTTGGTTTGTATTTCTCCATGCTAGCAAGTTACATGTTCTTTTATATGAATCAGAGTTGATATGTGTGTGTTCAGTTCATGTTCCTGAGGTACAGAACACTCATACAGTGGTTGTTAAAAGCACTCTGTTTAGAAGGAATCCCATTGTTTGCCTATACTTCACCATGGGGCAGGTCTTAAATAGATGTAATAGCAAGTGTTGACTCTGTTCTGAAATGTTTTAACTACTTTCAGAAATGCAGTGTAGTTTCTCTTGTTGGTAATATTAATTTGCTGCTTGCTGGTATTAAAAGGTAGTGAATCACTGTGAGTTCAGTGGGATGTCATTCAGGGAACAGATGGACCCAGATGTTCCATCTGTATAAGAGGCGATCAGGATGATATCTTTTCTACCAGATCATATGAACTTTGAAGGCCTGGGAATGCAATGAAGTTGCTCAGCTGTCTGCATAAAGGTACAATTAACAAACTTTTCTTGATCATGAGTCTTGCAAAATTTGGCTGACTCTCTTCATCCATCTCCAACAGTGAGCCCACGCAGGTCACCATGCTCTATTCCCGTCAGGGGACCACAGAAACCATTGAGGAGGTAGAAGGGGAGCATGAGGAAGAAGGAGCTCACTCTGCATCAAGGTTGGAGGAAGAGGAGGTGGAAGATTATAGCCTGGATTCAGAAGGAGCTGCATATACTCCTGATACCGATGTGCCATTGTACTCCACAGTGGACAGCAATGCAGAAGCTCCACCTTCCTATAGCAAAGCTGTCAGCTTTGAGCACCTTCCCTTTGGCTCCCCAGATGACTCAGCTGGGAAGAGCCTCATGATGGTGAGCCCGGACGACAGTCGGACGGACAAACTTGACACTATTCTGCCCCCACTGACACACGAGCTAACAGCTAGTGAGCTGCTCCTGAACAAGTAAGAATCCTCCACCAGGAAAAATTGTTGGTCACAATGTGTAAAATTTTGTTGTTACTTTGTTATTTTGTTTTGTCTTGGAACTAGCCTACAAATTCCGATACAGACCTTGTGCTAAGTTTGGTTTAAGGGAAGAAGCTCATTTCCTCGCAGTTGTTCTAAATAGAGATTTCTAATGTGACTCAAATTCATCTTGGAAGGAATCTCTGCTTTCTTCCTACATGCTATATTTAATTTTTCTGATTAGCATTGAATTTCTGTGCTGCAATTGTCTTGGGGGTCAAGGGCTTTCCTAAATATTCTTTGTGGAGAGGGATTCTCTTCTCCAGGCAGCTGTGGTTTCAAATGAGTTTCCTCCAGGGCTATCTGGGAAAATGTTTCTCCTTTAATTATTTTGGATTACTGTATGGGAAACTCTGACCTTTGGCAGTTTTTGTTTAAGCCAGTGGTAGCTGAGGGTTATGGAGAGACACCACTTTGCTAGGTGCTTTCCTAAGGGAGAGGATGTTCCCTTCCTTGCCCCTTTGACACGGTACTCAGTAGCACAACCAGCACTCAGGTGGGGATGGTGCCACTGCACATCTCCAGCTTCTCTCTGGCCTGACTCAGCTGGGGAGACCTTCCCCAAATGCAGGGGCCAAATCTTAAACCACAGAACTGCCTTTCAGCCTGCCTGCACCTGGAGAGAGAGGGTGTATAGATCTGACTTTGTCAGATGCAGTGTCTTGCCTTCTGGTTTTCTGTAGTAATTTTTGTTTTTCAGTAAGATCTCTTCTCAGGCCAGGAAACTTTATGAAACACAGAGAGGATTATGAATGTATATGAAAGTCGCTGCCATTTATATTTATTTGAGTCATATAAATAGAAGATTGGACACATCTAATGCTCATGGGTATTTTTTATGTTCTAGTATTAGGCCCCTAGATGATTCATAACATTGGTATCGTGATGTACCTCTGGTTTTTCTCCAAATTCCTATCTGTGTTGATAAATCAGATGTGAATCCACACCAGTACTAGGTGATTTGCATGAGATATATTGGTTAGGCAGCTGTAGGAAAACCGTGTTTGTAGAAGTGCTTAGACAGGCTGATTCTCTTTCTGGGTAAATTAAAAATCAGCAGAACCATGCTTCTAGTTATTTTGCCTGAAATTCTTGTTTTCTTAGCTTAGAGTCAGGCTATTTGGTTATACCAAATCAGATACCAAATTCCCGCCCCCCTTTTTTTTTTCTTCCATTGAACTGAGCAGCAGATTTTAATACTTTTCAAAAGGAAAAATAGTAGCAATTTGACAAGCAGCTCTTGTGAAGTTGATGTTCAGTTCATTTTTGGTACTCTGCTCCTTGCAGGATGTTTCATGATGACGAGTTGGAGGAGTCAGAGAAGTTCTATGTTGGTCAGCCTCGAGTCTTGCTCCTTATTTACGCCCTGTACAATACGCTGGTGGCCCGGTCAGAAATGGTGTGCTATTTTGTGATCATCCTTAACCACATGATCTCGGCCTCCATGATAACCCTGGTGCTTCCCATCCTTATATTCCTGTGGGCCATGCTGTCTGTTCCTCGGCCAAGCAAACGCTTCTGGATGACAGCCATTGTCTACACTGAGGTATGCTGCTGGTTTTGCAAGCCCATGTCTAACAGGAAAAACTGAAGGTGTAATCTTTGCACGGTCCCTTTCCTGGTTTTGATCTCTGGGATCTGGCCTGGGCCTTTGGCCCTTCATAGTAATACAAATGTTTTCTAAAGTCCTCAGCTATTTTTGTGGTATGGAAAGATCTTGTCTGTTATTTCCTTCATTGTAATGAACAAGATCCTTCCTGGCATGTAAAGCAGTTCTCACAAGAACAGACCATTTGCAAACTGTTGCTTTGTAATGGTTAATCAAGAGACAGAACTCACTGCATGTGATATCTCAAGTACCACTGAGTAGCATCTGGTGGTGAATTTTGATTGACTTTATTACTGGAGAAATGTGAAGTGTTATTCCTCTGTAGTAATGAGTATGCTTGTTTATGTTCTCATAAAACTGACAAAGTAGTCATATCTTATCCCTCTTACTGTCATGAGGCTATTATATCTGACATGCTTATAAAACACCCCAAGCGTGTTGTGTTTCCGAACAGGTGGCCATTGTCATCAAATACTTCTTCCAGTTTGGCTTCTTTCCTTGGAATAAACATGTGGATTACACAAAAGATAAACCTTACCATCCACCCAATATCATTGGCATTGAGAAGAAAGAGGGTTATGTGCACTATGATCTTGTTCAGCTTCTTGCTTTATTCTTCCACAGATCCATTTTAAAGGTAATTTGAGTTAAAGTAGTTTCTTATTTTATATTTAATTTTTAATTTTAAATGTGGTATAAAGAAGTTATTCATTTGGTTATCAGGAAAAATTTCTTCCATGAAGGATTATTGAGCATTTCAAGTGGCTGCCCAGGGAAGTGGTTGAGTCACCATCCCTGGAAGTCTTTAAAAGATATTTTAGATGTCGCGCTTAGGGACATGGTTTAGTGGTGGACTTGGCAGTGCTGGGTTAACATTTGAACTGATGATCTTAAAGTACTTCTGCAACCTAAATGTTTCTATGATATCCCAACACACTGAATTTGTCTTCTCCCTTGTGAACACGTGTCTGAGCTGAGAAATGCCAGTGATAAACATTGTGACAGAAATACAGGCTTGATAAGTTCTCTTCTTGCTTTTCTACTAGTGCCATGGATTGTGGGATGAAGATGAGAAAGGAGACGGCTCCAGTAATAAAGAGGATACTGATGATGAGCTCTCTCTGACGGGAGGCAGGAGAGACTCCTCTGCCTCTTTGAAATCTGTCAATCTTGCCACATCAGTGGAGTCCATCCATGTCCACTTTCCCGAGCAGCAGACTGCCATCAGGAGGAAGAGTTCTAGCAGCATATCCCAGCTTTCTCATAGGTCCAGCTTCTCCTCACACAGATCTAAGAGAGGTAAATGCCACGGCATTTCTGGGATTTGAAAGAGAAATTTCATTTCTCATAGGATCATTCTACTGAAACCTTGGACTAGTTGCTGAGGAGCTCCCAGGGGCTACTGAATGCTGCTGCTTCTCAGTGATGAATAGGATATGAACCAATGTATCTTCATGTTTGAACACACTCCAAGCCTTCCTAAAGTTCAAATGGAGAGCCATACTTTGTGATTCATTGTGTTTTTTAAATGACATTATCCAAAAGCTGGGAAAGGAATGCTCAGTGTGGCCCAGATCCAGAAATTCTGGTCCAGCATAATCTCCAGCTAGAGGGAATGCAAAGCACATGTACTTTTCATATCTACACTTGTAGACACTTGAATTAAGAAAATGTTTTTGTTAGTTGTATTGAAACAGAGTACATGTACCATCTTGTAAAAAGGGCAGGGGTACTCTAGCCTAAATATGTATAATACCAATTGAGGTGACTGAGCCAGATCAATCAAATACTTGCTTTTATCACTAGCCTGCTTTATCTTTTTATAGCTATTAATCAAGTTTTGATCTGCCAGTGATTAAAACTTTACTGGATGCTCTCAAAATTTCATCATACTGGGGGAAAGAAAGCAGAGTTCATTTCAAAGCTTCTTTCAAATGTGGGAGTCATATGAGATGGAAGTCTCAAGATTTATTACTTTCTAGCTTTAGCATTTAAATGTCCCTTTTGAACTGAACTTCTCTTTCCCTTGCCTTTTTTCCAGGAAGTACCAGTACACGGAACAGCAGTCAGAAGGGAAGCAGTGTATTAAGCATCAAGCAAAAATCTAGAAAAGAGCTTCTCATGGAAAAGTTTCGAGAACAAATGATCAAAGCCAAGGCTTTTACAATTAAAAAGTGAGCAATATGAGTTGTGTGGGTTTGGGGAGAGGTTCCAAACAGGAAAGCAGTAAGCCAGAATTTTAAAAGGGAGCAGGCTACTACTGATATTAATCCAAGTGTTTGTTGTATGCAGATGTCCCACCAGATGAACATCATACAAATCAGCAGTTGTTAAAATAGCATCTGCCTGATAAAAAAGCTAAACATCCTATGTGACCTTGGTTGCCTATGTACATTTCTACTGAACAAATCCTAATACAGTGGCTTAAAAGCAATCAGTACAAAGGAGTGGTGTCTCTGCTGTCCTGTGAATGTTGTCAGAGCGGATCTTAGATAGCTTTAAAAATATTAATCCTACCACCCTCAGCCTTTACTTTCTTCAGAGCAAGTTATGTGTTACTAAATCACATTGCGGTCTATGTTGTTTTAGGACTCTCCAGGTATACGTGCCCATCAGACAGTTTTTCTACAATCTTATTCATCCAGATTACAGTGCAGTGACTGATGTCTACGTCCTGATGTTCCTGGCAGATACCGTGGACTTCATCATCATTGTATTCGGATTTTGGGCTTTTGGGGTACGTCACAGAGGCGTCTGTCTGTAAATCCTCAGCGGGATTTACATGTTGTAGATGCAAATTATCATGCCAAGTGTCCTTTTTCCTTGACCACCCTTATATTTTGCTTTTCAGAAACATTCTGCTGCAGCAGATATCACCTCTTCATTATCAGAGGACCAGGTCCCAGAGGCATTTTTGGTGATGGTGCTCATTCAGTTTGGTACCATGGTGGTAGATCGAGCATTGTACCTCAAAAAGACTGTCATGGGAAAAGTCATCTTCCAGGTCATCCTTGTTTTCGGAATACATTTCTGGATGTTCTTTATCTTGCCTGGAGTGACAGAAAGGTATAAGCCTTTTAAACAAACAATATGGGTGGAATACTGATGCTCTACCAAGTTCTCTGTATTTAAATTGGAGATGTTTATAGCTAGGCTTTGGAATCGTGGTCAAGTTTCTTCTTTGCCTTATTTCTAAGCAGAAAGCTGCAATGCATTTCCACAGCAGTAACTGTGGCCAATATAAGTTTGAGGAAGAATTATTTATATATGTACAGAAGTATTCTCAGTTTAGGCCAAAATACCAGCAGGTGAAAGAGAAATTGCCTGTAATTGAGTGATTAAAGCCTTCAGCTGAAACAATGTTGATGTCTGATCCAATCCCCTGCTCCCAAGACTGATGCATGCTGCTTTAGAAGAGCAAGTAGAAAATGTCTCTTTCAGAGTAGCTTACAACTTAGCACTTTCCTGAAATGTGTGAACTGTGGATTTAAATCTCCTTCAACTAAGGAATGTCTAAAATATGTGTCTGTTCTGAAGAACAAATTTCTCCTGCCGTGCTCTTGCTACTTGGCTCTGGAGGTGATGTGGAGGTGGTCACCCACTGCATGAAATTTTGGGTCACATACCTGATCAGGCTCACTCCCAAATCTAACATTTCTCATTTCGTGGTTCAGGGCACTGACCACTCAGTTTGCAGTGCAGAGGTGTAAAGGTTCCCTCCCTAGTGTTTGGCTAACTCCCCTCTTCCTACTTTAAGCTACTGTGGAGTACTTCCCTCACTCCATTGACTGTCCATGGAAATTGAGTGTGTCACCTAGGCACCTTACACTACATTAACAGTCAAGTTATTTTACTGGGAAAAAAGAAATAGGTTTATAGTGAAAAGTCTCACTTTCTCTCAAAAAGAAAGTGCAGCAGCAACTGTGCCCAAACTTAAAACAAGAATTTATTTTTTTTCAAATGGACCTCTTATCTACTGCACATTGAGAATTGCTATGAAATAAAATAATTTTGACTTTATGCTTTTGGGAAACTTATATCAAGTTGTTAATCTCAAATCTGCATCTGAAACATCCTGTATTCCTTCTATGTGAGAAGGACCCCCTGCGAATTTCTTAATTAAAATACTTCTGTGGGATTTAATTGAAAATACTGGGTTATGGCTGGCTGACAAATCTTGTTCTTCATGAGGCATCTCCTGCAGATCCACTGTGCTACTGACTAACAACCAGAATGGCACATGTGAGGAGAGGCTGTGGGTTAGTTCAGCCCGAAGAAGAGAAAGTGAAGAGCTGTCTGAACTATTTGTTGGAATAAGACTTGAGTCAAGCAGGGAAGGGCAGAAAATATTTTCAGAGGTCACTCCACCTTAAATTCCTGTATGGGGTGCATTCATGAACACAAGTAGCCACCAAAGCTGCCTTGATTGAGCCCCTACCCAGGACTCACAGAGGGCTGAGCCATCATGGGGGCTGAGGAAGACTGCTCTGTGTTGGGCTGCAAGGGACCTTCAGCCTTCAGAGGGATAGGGCACTGCCCAATGCCTTCACTCTTTGGGGAGCCTATTCCCAGTCTTTCCCCTGCAACCCTGAGGTGGCAATGGATGCTGGTTTTAGGATTTTTCATTCAGTGTCTTTCCAATACTCTTTTTACCCTGCCATGGGGTCAGCAACCAAGGCCTTTTCACAGGACCTCAGGAAGGGGAAACTGCCAGGAGCGAAAAAAACATTTCAAGCTAATTTGGTCATACACAGATACAAAGCTCATTGTTTTTCTTTATCTTTTCCTTTACAGGAAATTTAGCCAGAACACAGTTGCCCAGCTCTGGTATTTTGTGAAATGTGTTTATTTTGGGTTATCAGCTTATCAGATACGCTGCGGATATCCAACTCGTGTTCTTGGCAACTTCCTCACAAAAAGTTATAACTACGTCAACCTGTTCTTATTTCAAGGGTAAGCATAGACTTACTGCCTTTCTTCTTTCTTTTGTGTAATAAGGATCTGCTAAAGTGAAATGCTGGTTATAGTTATTCATGACTTTTCTTCACAGACTGCTGGAAATAAGACAGTAAATTTTGCAAAGCACACTCTGTGTATGCCATATGTCCCCCGTAGTCCACAAGAAAAAAGTAAAATCTGTTTCTGGAGGGCAAACTTCATAAAATTCCTTCTCTGAGTCTGAATCCAGAAGCCTGATATACCAGCCATTCAATCCCCTATGAAATATTTTTAGCACTTCTAAGAAATCACCTTTGGGAACAGAAATAGGGGCTACACATTGTGCTAGAAAACAGGTAATGTTATTAGTTCTGCAGTCCTAAAAAGTAGTAAGTGCCAAATCCCAAAGAGAGTTTTGGAGCAGGTCTGCCTGCTCTACCTCAGCAGGTGAACAGAATAGAGTGAAAGACAACACACCTGAGAGACAGGAACTTAAAAATAAGCACAAAAAAAAAAAAATATTTTCTTTGAGAAACATTGCACATTTGAAACTCCAGTTTGGAGTGTTAGGTCAAGGAACAGGCACAGCATCACCTCAGAGTGAAAGGTGGTTTTACACAGGCAGACCACATCCTCCATTTACACTGTTACAGTGGCCTTGTGATTAAGCCAGTTTAAAGCCTATATGTATTTCACAGAAAGAAATGGAATAATTTCAGCCTTTTCACAGTATTTGCAGTATGGGCTTCTTGCATTCCAAGGAAAACTTATAGAAGAAAGCTTTCCTCACATGAAATACTCTTTGAGATGTAGCTGATCAGGAAAGTGTGGGACTAGGAAAGGGAATGATGCCCTTTGAACAGCTGCTCTTTGCATGTTGATTTCCTGTTGATTTCCATTTTCTTCTGCTGTTGAATCCTGAGTCACAAAGCCCAGTTCCATATGCAGCAGAGGGCTGCCCACTTACTGCAAAGATGCCATGCAACACTTTGTGTAAGAAATTATAAAATTAATCCCACCATCCTGTGGAAATCATGTGCTCCTCTCCCAGGTCAGAGGAATCCAGGAAATCTTATGCTATTCCATCAGTGGCCCAATCACAATTATGGACATAATGACACATAAGCATGTTTATGGCCTGGCAAGAAGATCTAGTGTAACACAAGCTATGGCAATTTCAGGATGTGATTGTATTTGTGTTTACAGAATCCCCAGTGAAGCTCTTTTCTTGTTGTCTTAATTCTCCCTCTTATCATATATACACTTGCTGTGCTTGTTTGATGTGATTGGCTCTGATTCTGACAAGTTATCTGCTGTGCTCTCCCTTCAGGTTCCGCCTAGTTCCATTTTTGACTGAGCTGAGAGCAGTAATGGACTGGGTTTGGACTGATACCACTCTCAGTCTTTCCAGCTGGATCTGTGTTGAAGATATCTATGCTCATATATTCATCCTGAAGTGTTGGCGAGAGTCAGAAAAAGTAAGGAAACCCCGTATGAGTGATTCAGGCCTTCTTTTCCCCGTGCAAAAGGGAAGAGAAGTAATCATGAGTCCCTAAATAATTGAGAAATCCACTATAAAAGGTTTCTTGGAAGATTTGCCTGGCACTTGTGTTCAGAAATATTCAGGCTGTTGGGTACTTCACGTTAGTTGGCAGCTGCCGCAAATGAAACTACAAATGGCTTCTCCTTTATGCCCAGCTGATTTTTCCACCATTAACATGAACTCCACAAGCATATGCCTGCTGGTTTAATTGCATGCCTGGGTTTCAAGGCTGTGGTTGGAAGTCCTGGTATTCATACAGTCTCACACACAACTGAGTAACCTGGAGTAGCAGGGAAGCTGCAGCTGAGGAGGAAGGTCAGTAAAAGGTAGAGCTCTTCCTTGCACTATAGGACCCAGGGACACCGGGTTCATGTAACTGCAGAGGGAACTCAGCTGGCTCCTTCAGCTCAGGAGAATCCCTGCACATCCAGAACTGAACTGCAGGCCAGATAAACCCACCATTTGTCTCACTGAAATTTCACTCTCTTTAAATCATTTAAGCTTCAGTTCAAATTAAACTTACAAATTCTGGATTCTTTGTAACTGCTGTAAAGATTGCAACCATATGCTTGCTTATTTTGCCAATTTGAAAAAGAAATCAAACATTATTTTAAGAGTGACCAAACCAGTCAGAAATTCTACATCTGCATTGAAATGGATTTATTTTTAAGCGTTTCTGACGTATTTCTACTTTTATTATAGCTCTGTCTCTTAATGGCAATTACTTTCTAAGTATGTCACTTAGATTAACTCAGAGCTAAAGTGCACACAAATCTTGCATATAGCCGTTTTCTCTCAGACTCCCACTTCTGCCATGAATGGAAGGAGTTCTGAAGAGCTTTAGGAGTCGGGGAAGTAATAACCCAGCTCTGCTTTGACTCTCCATCTCACTGCATGTTTTTATGCTACAATTCACATTATGTGTAGCAGAGACCTGACATGGGAAGGTTTCCATGTCTAAGCTGGCATGTATGTTCTAATGCCATAAAGCAAAATAACTGTGCCATGAATTTACGAGTATTGTTCAAGGCACTTTGACTCCCTCTCTTACTGAGTGGTATGCCTAAGTACTTGGGCTGCTAGATTCTCTGAGATGTTCTATAACTTCATCAAAGGTGCCTGAACTTATCTCCTGCAGACAGATAATATATCCCTGATCTTGATATATTTTAATGAAAACAGTATTCTCAAGCTTGAGACACGACTTGATACACTGCTTTTGAAAAGTAAATAATTCATTTTAAATATAGTATTGTATTAAAAATTTAATATTCTCAAAGGGCTTTAAGGATGCATGTTGCAAAGCAACAACAATTTGCTGAAAGCCAGATTCCTGGTGTGTTTGAGGTGCAGTGCAGCACAGTGCATCTTTATTTTGCATGTGTGGTATGCAGTGCAGGGAGGACAGGCTACTAAACACTGTGGAGTTAAATCCTATAGGAGAATTACACCAAAAAAAATTACAGTGAAACTAAGACATTTTACAGGATGGGGAAAGTATTAAGAGTATTCAGTCATGAGGCAAATAACAGAGGACAGAAATTGCAGGCAAGGCAGAACAGACACACCATGTGGTCTGCTTTGAAGGGAGAAGAAAAGCAGTCACTCTTGTCCTCACAAGCTAAGAAAGAGAAGGATATTACATGAGCAGTATCCAGATTTTAGGAAGGGCAACAAAATTTTAAACATCAGTTAATTGGAGTTGGTGTGGAATTCACTAGAAACAGATTGGATCAAGCCTGTGAACTCTTAGAAATACTGTAAGTGAGGTGTGAAATGAATGTGGAGGTGGTGCAGTATCAGATATTTTACTGATTGTGTATGTCAGTTGCTGGCAAGCCATTTTCCTGCTCCCTCCATCCCTCACAATATACAGTTTGCAGCATTTCAAGACCTATGAGAGGAAGTATGCCTTGAAAAGTTTTAAGCTGAAACTTTTTGGAAGTGAAAATACAAGAAAGTGGATCCCTCATGATAGCAATTTTTGGAACAAACTGTGGTATCACTGCTTCTGCTATTATTTTATATTTTGTTCTTGTGAGTTCATGCTTGCACTTAGACAAAAAAAAAATCTAATCATCCTGCCTAAATTCTTCCTTCCTTATGGTTGTGAAGAATCAAAATCACAGAGGTTTACGATATTTTTCACACTGGAGACACACTTTGGGTTCATTTGACACTTTTCTCTGTCGTCATCAGAAATTGGGTGTCTGTGCAGGTTTGGCTAAAAAACATCTCAAAATAGCTGGCCTGACATGGCATAGCAAATTACCACAAGAGATGGGTAGACTTAAGATTGTTATATATTCACCCATCAAATCACACAAAGTGTACTTTTGACAGAAGAGATGTTACCATACTGCTGTTTGCTTTTGCAGAGATATCCCCAACCAAGAGGCCAGAAGAAAAAGAAAGTTGTGAAGTATGGAATGGGTGGCATGATTATCGTCTTGCTGATTTGTATTGTCTGGTTCCCACTGCTCTTCATGTCTTTAATCAAATCTGTTGCAGGCATCACCAACAAGCCTCTAGATGTATCAATCACAATAACTCTAGGAGGTTATCAGGTAAAAAAGAAGAAACACTAAAAGCAAACTCTGGGTTTTTTTGCATTATATTTCCCTGTACTATTTCTTCTTCCTTTCATTGAATTGAACTCTCCTGCTTTATGCAAGGTACCTGGCAAGCTTCCACAAAAGACCCCTTTTGGGTTTAAAAATATGTTAGTTTATCACTGATGTAAAATATTATCTTCATTTTCAAGTTAAAACCAGACTCCACCAGCAGTGGAAACCGAGTAAATTACCCTACAGGTCCACGTGGTAGATATAAGATAATTGTAGGTAGCTTGCATCTCAGTGAAATGAGATTATAACATCGTCTTGTTGAATTGAGTGCCATAATTGTCTTGGGCTGTGATGCACAGGATGCCCTAGTATGTATGTAACAGCCAATGTGAAGTAAATGTGATAAGCATGTGTTCTTTTGTTTCCCAGCCTATTTTTACCATGAGTGCTCAGCAGAATCAGCTCAAAAGTTTGGATCCAAATGAGTTCAATGAATTTATGGGAAGCTATAGCGGTAACACTGTAAGTGAAAAGTAAAATACCTCATTACTTTAAAATGTGTGCATGTTTCCATGGAGATCTTTTGTGAGTTTTGTTTGTGTAGTTTTAAGTGGTCATCAATGTTGTCATCAATGGGAAATTTCTATAAAGATGATTTGCATGAATAAAGGTTCAGACACGCCATTTTTCAGGACAAGGCTGGGTTACGGTGAGACAAGTTACTGTTAATGTAGACACCTTTGCACAAAATCCTGGAAGTCAGAAACCCTAGTTGTCCTGTTGTCTGAATAAAACTCTTCCGTCTAAAACCCTTCCTCTCACAAACCTTCAGGAAATTGACACTGCCAAACAAAACATGCTATGGGGACAGAACTCTGTCTTATGCACTTTTAAGCCCCTTGCTCACTCCTAAAGCACACGTCTTTTACCTTCCAGGGAGCAATGGTGGTTAGGTCAAAAGAAATTGTGCATAGATTTTCATATTAAAATGTCAAACCAAAAGCATTTAAGCATAGTCTCAGTGTTTCATTGAGCAACATGCCCAGTTTTCACAAGTTTCTACAGGAAAAGGACTAGTAATTAGTAGGAGCTGTTGCATTGCTAATGTAACTGGCATTTGATAAGATATATAACTTTAAAAGAAGTACTTGCTACTAGCCCATTAAAGAACTTGATAGAATTTGATATTAGATCCTACCAAATAGCCCATGTATAATAGCACTAATATTGTAGCCTAGATCCATTTGGAAGTTACAAGGTTCTTGTTGCTTTATCCTTTGCAGACACTTTTCTATGCTGAAAGATACTTAACAAAAGACAGAGTAAAATTTTAATTCAAGTTTAATTATCCTCTACAGAATTTACTTCACAAACTTTCAGACTCACTTTGGCCAACATGGCCATCAAATAATGAGGCCATTTTTGTTTTGCCTTTTTAGCTTGGCTATACTTTGTTGATTCCCTTTCCTGTCTCAAGCCCCATTTGGTACCTGAGGGAAACAATCAGTGCACACCACTGCTCTTACAATTAAACAAATCTGTCTGACTGGGAAATGTGGCTCTGTGTCTTGTGAATATCACTGCACTGAAATTTTCCCCTTCTGCATCTACAGGCTGCTTTGCAGTTTCTAGAGGGTTATGCAAGAGAAGATATAACTCGAGCAGATCTGGAGGGAAATTCAAACTCTTTATGGACCATCAGCCCGCCCAGTAGAGAGAAAATGATACAGGGACTTCTAGACTTCAATGCTGATTTCACTTTAGTTATTTCATGGACCATTCAGAGGTAATTAAACAAAGTTATTATAAAGTGGATGGATCATTTGCCAAGCATTACCTCAATCAAACAGTTCCACACAGCATTTTTGGTTTAGATTTTTAACAAATTCTATTGTATGGCAGAGTAAAAAACTGAGAGTAGAAGGGAGAGAAACAGAGAGAAGTCACTTTTGTTACCCATGAAAACATTTGTTGCCTGCAGTTCTGAAAAACTAAAAAGTGGAGCCACTACCCAGAAAATTATTTAAAATGTCCAGGTGAAATTTTCAATGGGACTTGACAGGAAGAAAGCAAAAGTAAGGATATTTTAGTCAGTTTTAGATGGAGATGTTCCAATGAACTTCCCTTAACAACAACCTTGCTAACATTTATGGAAAGTGAATACTTAGACCTAGTTAAAGCAGAAAACCTATGAGGAAATACAAACAGAAGTTCTTGGTCCTCTTATTAAGGGAGTCTGGAAGTGACACAAACTACTTCCATGTGCAAATACCATAACAGTGGCACAGATCATTTTGTTGAGACCTTTGCCTGCTCACATGAGATTTCTTTGGCCCCAGTGAACCAACTTTACAATGAAGGTTTTGAAAGGGACAACCTAAAGTAGTTCTTCTCAGGCTAGAGCACACCCAGTCATCAAGGTCATTTGCTGGCTACTGTCTGCCAGGTGGGGTTCCTGTAGATTGCTGGATTAAATTGAAGTCATCACTCCATGGAAATTAAGTTCCTTTGCAGCTTCTGTATTTACATGTTTCCTTGGAAGTAGAAGCTGATTGTTGTAAGACTGTGCACCAGAAGCAGGTCAGCTGAATCACTGTGGGAGCTCTGAACGTGCTGGGTCCGTTCTTCCACAGTCAGAAATAGACTTGTAATGAATCTGCACACTTAATTCAACTTTATTTGACATCCACCCCCCCATTATTTTCCTGGAAGCACAGACTGTTAGCTAGTAAATAACATCATTACATTATGAGCCTTACATTAATTTTTAGTACTGCTACTCAGTTTGCCCATATGCTTTCATAGCTACAAGCATTCGCACACTAGGGGAAAGAGACATTTTTCACCCTCAAATTGTATCTTGTGGGTTATGCTGTGAACATGAATGACTGAAAGTGTTATAGACTTACCACAGTGACCTCCTACCTAACTGCTGCCTTTCATCTAGGCCAGGAGGCCACAAGAAGCAGTAAGGTGGGCCTGTTGTGTCACAGAGGCAGCATACACACTTTCTACCGTGGGTGTTTCTCTGCAGCCCAGGAGCTGCCTCACCCAGCTTAGGATATCCTCTTGTTGTAGGTTGTCAATGTGTTTTCCCTTTTGCTCACAACAGGAATCTCTCCCTTGGTGCCAAAGCTGAAATAGCATCAGATAAACTTACCTTTACACTAAAGAACCATACCAGAAGACATATTGCTGAAATGATGAATGGAAATGAACTGGAAAAGGTGTAAGTTATTTTCTTTTTCTATTTGTATGTAAGCTTTCCCCTTTGGAGCCTGATTTCCTAAGGTGGTCAAGCTTGTCCCAATGATTTGTCTGCCCATCTGTCCCCCTCTAATAACAGATTCCAACAGCACTGAAGTAATAGTAATATTAAAGGTGAAAACTTGTTTCCTATTATAAATGTAGGCTGAGAGGACCATGAACACTGGATCAACAAGAAGCACGGTGAAGCTATTAGTAACTTTTTTTTGATTTCTTGGATAAGCACAGTATATTCACAGTTCAACTCACCTTTGAGTTACATAAGTTCAACTTGATCTGAGGATGTTGTATTGAAGATTTTTTTGTTCTAAATAGCCATCCAGACTGTATCTCACATTGCTACTCTTGAATAGCACTAGATTGGCAAGGAAGTATTAAATCACTGCGGTCAAAGGGCAACGTCTGCAGTCGTTTCTGACATCAGATCTTTTCCTGTGATGGAAATTCACAAGGCATGCTCTTCATATGAACATCTAACATTATCCTACGGATATAGCCTTATGGCATTAACAGCAGTGGTGACTCCTTTTATATCTGAAAACGGTCTGGGTCTTCCTCTTCCACCTTCTCTCTGGGGATTACTTTACAGCAGTAGTTTCTAAGTACTGCTAAGCCAACACACCATCCCTGGAGGCCACTTGATCTGATTTGTGGCCACAAGAGTTGAAAAGTTTAAGCTGAGACCAGCTGGGATTGTGAAAACTCTGATAGGTGCTTACCTGTTAGTAGGTAGAAATTAGATTTGCCTTTTCAGTGCACAGCTGTTTTTCTGCACCCACACACCCTCGTACATCCAAACCGACTGCTATTGCACATGTGATCATTGCACTTTAAAAATACTTGATGCCTCTTTTCTGCTGTGTGAAGATACAGCAATATTTCCTAAGGTGATGTAGGGCCACAGAGGGTACATTTTTCTCATTTGTGGGAAGGAGTAATTCATTCATAATTCTCTCTGCAGGAAGCAAACAGTAACACAGATGATATACTGCATTTGCCTGTCTTGAAGTAATTTTGTAGATTTGAGGGGTTTTTACTTGGTCATAGAGCAAAAATGGTTGTGATAGCTATTAACTCAGATACTTCAGCATGGAGTTTTCTGCCACCATTTCTGCTGGGACAATTTAGCTGCTGAGCTCTTACCTTTTCTTAGACCTGCTGGAGTTATCAGAAGGGATTTTCAATTTGCCACCCCTGTTCTTCCTCAGCCTGGTGTATGCAATGTAGCCAAGTGTCACAGGACTTCTCTGAGAGCTCCTCTTCCCTGGAATTTTTCAGTCATTTGAGGAAAATATTAGGACAGTGTCTCTGCTTTTAATGAAATGTGTCTCCCTCTAGATACCAGTAATTTATTCCCGCTCAGGATGATTCAATTTGGAGTCCAGTGGAAGAACTTTTGCAAACATCTTTCTTTCTAAATTTGAAATCCTAAAAGCTGTGAAAATATTTCCCAATGAAAAATTCTGGCAAAAATTCTCACTCTTTTCAGGTGTTACTGTCAAAACACCTTGCAATTCTGAAGTAATAGCTGTGCTCACCACATATTTTTCTAGCATGTTTACTACTGGGGATGTGCTGCCTTTATTATATACTTTATGGCTGACTATAAAAGCAGCTTTTTTAAAAAGGGAAGCAAAATATAAAGTCTACATTTCTTACAAACGCACATGCCCCAGTTATGTGGAATTCATGGTGTGTGAATGGTGATACTATGGATGGAACTGTCAACTGAAGTTCTGAAAAAACATAGCTGAAAAATCCAGCTAATTTTCAGATGTGACATCTGAACACCATAAAGTCATAACTTAAGACAAGAATTACTGGGAATTGTGTATATCACTGTTAGGTATTTCTAAATTATTTTAGAGGTATAAAAATATGAAATATTTGATTTCTCATTTTTTTTCCAGAATATTAGAGGAAGTTTACCCATACTACATCAAGGCTCCTAGTGATTCTCTGGCAAAACCCATAAAGCAGCTATTGAAAGGTATGTCTCCAGACCATAGAAAACAGAGTATGGTTTAAAGAAGTGCAAGGCAGCGCTCACTCTTGTACATTCACAGCTGTTATGGGGCACCTCAGTGTGAAATGCATTTAAAATGGTTTTTACTTGGTGTTTGCAAGCTTGAGGAGAGATAAGGTAATACAGTACAAGGCAGAAAATGCATCTCCATGTATTTTAGCTTTGGATTTAACAGTATGGACTCTAAGGATGAAGTCCGTCTCCTTTCCTTCAAGTCTGCTTTAGGAACTGGTTTTCTTTGTTTTATGTCTAAGTGATAACAAGTTTCACTTCTCCACATCTCCCTGCTACCTTACTGTAAACAGTCAGTAGTGTTGCATGTCTGCAAATGCAGCTCCTCAGCTTAAATAATGACACTGCATTATTTAATTTTTTTTAAGTATTCCTTCCTTGTTGGCTACAAAGAATCCACTTTAAATAACTCATTGAATTTCAGAGTGCTATTACGCAGTTAGAATCCATACAGGTGCTCACAGACATACAGAATACATGCACCCTTGCACACACCTGTGTGAAAAAGCTTTTGGTTTGGAATGGTAGGAACTAGTCTTTATCTAAGCACAATTTTCTCAACAGAGGCTAAATTTGGAGCTTGAATGTAATAGTAGTGGTGCTGTCTAATATGTTCTTGTCAAGGTTCATTGAGAAAAACATTTCTCGAGGCTGAACCCAGCTCTGTGAGTAACAATAAGTTATGAATGCTTCACTGTCACTGGTCAGGTCCCTAATTTAAGTTTCTTTGGAAGGGATTTAATGTATACACAGCTAATGTACCCTCAGGAAGACAAGAGTTCATCTCCTGTCTGTGTGGTCAGTATACACAAAACATTCTTTTTTGATACAAGAGAATAATATCTTTTATATAAGACATAAAATGTTTTATGGTGATAGTTTCACTTAGAGATACAGAAGCTGACTGCTACCCTTCCAGGTTAAATGTGTTTCTCTAGGCCTGAAATGCAGACGTAACGAGTGCTATTGATATTTTGGCCTGAAAATACCAGAATTATTTGACAGTTGTATGGGAGAGCATGTAGGTAATATGAAATATTTTAAATATTTAATGTAGATTCAGATAAGATTTGCTGAAGAAAAAACACAGAAGTCTGGGTTTTATACTTTTGTATACAGAAATAATGTAAAATTGAGTTAGGAGAATTTTGCTTCTTCATTGCTAAGTCATTTTATAATGCAGATGTTTGAAGTATCTGTCTCAAAATGTCTGATTTTTGCAATTCTTGTTGTATATATATTAACACTTCTTTTTTTTCAATAGACTGCAAGTGGGAAAATATTACAGTTTCCCTTGTCAAAAATACATCTGAAGAGTGGTGGGTTTTGAATCAGCTTGGAAAACGACAAAAAACGCCTCATGAGAGTCTTGAACTCTTCATATTCAGTGATAAAGTCAGTCCACCGAGCCTTGGATTCTTGGCTGGTTATGGGTAAGAAGAAATCTTTACATAAAATTAAATAAAGTATATAAGATAGAAGTAGAGGTGACTTTATTTGCTGATTTGGGGGGGTTATTTCTTTCTCATTGTTGTAGAGTTGAACATGACAACATTTTGAAAAGGGTTTTTGTGAGATTTTCAAATCCATGACTATTAATATTATCTATAGAAGGATTAACTCTTGCAAGGTTAGTGTTATCCCTGATAAATGCTCTTCAGTGGGAATAAAAACAGAAGCGCCCTTCACACCAATTTCCTACAGAAGAGAAATAATTCAAAATATGTTAGTTTAGCTGCAGGTCAAGTTCTGCCTGAAGTCTGCCTGGCTTTGGTGACCTTCTCAATCTTGTAGCCAGGACCCTGGGTGTGAAAGAGTTATGAAATAAATCTCCACAGACAGAGGAAGGCAGGAGACTAAGCATTCCAAGGAGATACACCCTTCTGATAGGAATTTGGAGAAGTCCCCATAGAAAGACTGTTGGGGAAACAAGCAAATGTTAGTTTATTACCAGTTACATATACCTTAATAAAAAATATTATATATGAAACCCGACAGATTATTTGCCATTAGCAACCAGCTGCTGTCAGGTTTCCAATTGTGAGTGACTTCCAAGGCATGACTTGTGACCATCAGCAACTGGAGTTAAACAACTTGAGTCAGCAGCCTCAGCTGTTTACAATTCCAGATGTGAGGTGTTCGAAGAGATCTTCATCCTGTGGCACAGCAGAAACAAGACCCTAATTAGAAATTGATATTCACCCCGCTGACAGACTACAGTTAGCCATGTAGATGAGCTTCCTCATACCTGGTTGCCCTTTTAAAAGGCATGATTTGAACTCTTCCTTTTTTTCTTTTCAGCATTATGGGACTTTATGCCTCAGTTGTCCTGGTGATAGGGAAGTTTGTCCGTGAATTTTTCAGTGGGATCTCTCACTCCATCATGTTTGAGGAGCTACCCAATGTTGACCGAATCCTGAAGCTGTGTACTGACATTTTCCTGGTGCGAGAGACTGGAGAACTGGAACTAGAAGAAGACCTGTATGCCAAGCTAATATTCCTGTATCGCTCACCAGAGACTATGATCAAGTGGACTAGGGAAAAAACTAATTGATCTCTTTGGCATCACACTGCAAATCAAGTTGGTTAAACCTGAATTTTAAGGGAAAAATTTACAAAGCACAATATTCTCTTAAGAGCTAAGCCTTTTATAGTTGGGTAGCAATGATTTTTCACTGAAGGAATCCTGGAAGCTACGGCCTTAGGAATCCATGCTGCCTTTCAAATTAAGGATCAACAGTGAAGAAGGTTGAATGATTTGTTGTTTTTAATGTGCCACTCCTCCACAATCTGGGGACTGCTTTTTAATTTAATCAGAAAAAAGTTTGCATCTTTGTCTGGCTAATTTAATTTTCCAGACGACCATTACAACTTAGAAAGAAACCAAAGGAGTGAACCCACAGATGACTCCAGTGTACCTTCTTAATCCTTTCTGGAGCCACACAGTTTGGATTGTGCAATATGCAGTTGTACATCACTGACTTTCAAGCTACAGTAATGGGACATTGATGAGCCTTCAGGACACCCAGCACCCAGGGCCACACTGGGAACTGAAGACATTCTAGCCATACCCATTTGTAGAAAAGCAGAGGTTTTGATGTACAAAGAACACCGTGGACAAGCCTCTGTCAGCAAAAAGAAATCAAGTAACAATCTCTTGAAATGCCTTATTTTATTTGTACAGTCACAGGAGACATTTCCACCAAACACCACCAATGACTTTTCTCAGGAAAAAGAAAAAGCAACTGAAGCTTGACACTTCATCAAGATTAACTAATGGCTAGAATAATTATGGTGAATTATGGGGTGTTCTGCTGGGCCATTCTCTTCAGCATTACTGCTTTCCATTGGATGAGAAAAGAAAGTGAAATTGATGACCTAATGAGCTACTTCATTTCTTATAACCCTTTAAGGACTGAGTAGTGTGTGCTTCTCTCTGCTCCCCATGACATGCTTTTTCCCATTTCGATGATTTAAGGCAACTGTTGTTTTGCTGATAGCTGACATTCTTCTTCCAGTGTTTCAGGTATATGAAAATGTTTACATATTCCAAGTCACATTTTTACATCTGAGACGGGTTTGGTTTTTTTAAGTTCCCAAATGTAGGCATACATATGAGCTTGAGAAATGCCCCTTTTTTTTTTTTTTTTAATTGCTATTATTAGTGAAACAAATGGCTCATTAGAGAACATTGCAGCATGAAAATTTACAATTGCAATGTAGGTTTCTTTCCATGTTAAAAAAAAAAAAACCAAAAAAACAAACAAAAAAAATGAGGAAAAAATCATTGAGTGGATAGGGTATATTAAAAGGATGTACTTGTAGTTTTGATTCAGTAATGACTTAAAGCACACCTTGCAAAGTCATTTTAAAAGTATTTTTTCCTCTGCCTTTTTACATGAAATGGGAAAAGTTTGACATTCTTCTTAATCTGTGACAAATAAATCTCTTTCTTGTAGTTAGCTGCTATTTATTATATGAATGATTAGTTAATCACCAGAAAGAAACTAACATAATTTGCTGGCACATTTTACTGCAGAACTTCATAAAACAGCACAACTAAATGAAGTTGAAACATACTCTGCTGAGTGCTTCCATGACAAATGCTGTCACATCCATTCTATACTGTGAAAACTAACACTTTGAGCACCTTGACGTGCACAAAATAAAAATTGCTTCATGGTATTGTAACAATAAAATAATTTGGTGACTGGAACTCACTGGAAGACAACCTGATTTCCTCTGAAATGAAAAGGTGACTGCTCATACAGCCAGGCAGCATTCCCCCCTGGAAAGTTTTGTTCCATTTCTTTCATAGGTCCTGTGAACAAAAATTGAAATACACACAGGGCAGCCCTGACATAGCACTCAGGGATGCTAAAATGTCTTTCATAGTTAGATGGATCCTCACCTGGGTGTTCAGTGATTTTAAGGAAACCAACACTGGAAGTAGAAGTGTGAAGGATGAAGTGTGTTTCTAAAGGTACCAGCCAGCAGAACCATGCTGGCCACAGTTGGTCCCAGCTCCCTTCCTGGTTCCTTCTCTTTAACAGACACTTCCTTTCTGTTGGGAAAAATCTGTCTTCAGAATGAGCTGTACAGTTATTTGGGCTTTGCAAAAATGTGCTGCTCTTTCTTTCATGGATTGATCAAACTTTGAAAATAAAAGGATTCTTCTGTTGGGGTTTTTTTAAATTTATTTATTTTTAAAACAGCCTATAGTCAAATCACTGATCTGGAGTGGGTAGCTACCTGCAACAGGTGAGGAGTGTACCAGGTCATCCTTTGAGCCCAGCTGTACAGATAAAGTTGAACTGGTAGCCAGTTTCCAGGGGCATTCTAGGTGGTCACTTCTGGGACCAGTACCATCTAACATCTTTATTAACATCCTGGAGGACACAACAGAGTGCCCTTTCAGCACTGTGTGGACTTCATTGACCCTGGGTCTGGGGAGGTTTGCAGTAACACAAGTGTGTCAGTGACTCTCCCGGGGCATGGGCTGGGCACTTGCAACAGCAGGGGCAGAACTTCCTTGAAAGGTAGATCTTAGGATGCTGGAGAAATTGTATATCTGCCAGGTATTTCATGAATTCAGGCAAATGCAGCAAAGTCCTGCCTCTGAGGCAGACTAACCCTTACAGCAATTCAGACTAGGTAGATGGGTTAAGAACAGCTTTAGAATAAAAAGACAAGACCAAGGGTGAGAATTGTAGTATGCCCTTGAGGCAAAGGAAACCAACAGCATACTGGGCCATACTTACAGGATCACAGCTGAAAGTCAAATAAAATGTATTAGTCCCCTCTATCCAGCACTTGTGAGACCACGTCTGGAGAATTGCATGGAGCTTTGGGGGCTCCAGTGCAAGAAAGACACTGACATAGTGGACTGAGCAGGCAGCTGAGAGCACAATGTGTGAGGAGAGGCTGCAGGAGCTGGGCTTGTTCAGCCTTAAAACAGAGAAGTCCCATGGAAAAGCTTATTGGTGTCTAGAGCTGCCTGACAGTGAGATACAGAAAAGGTGGAGCCAATCTTTGCAGAACTGCACGATAGATCTGATTAAATAAAAGGAAAATTATTTTTACCATGAGGGCAGTCAAACACTGGAGCAAGTGCCCAGAGAAGCTGTGAGATCCTCAGCCTTGGAGGTTTCCAAAACTTGGCTGGTCAAGCCCTGAGCAACCTGTTGTAAGTGGCCATGCTTTGGATTATTGTAGGTTTGATCTGAAACCTCCTGACGTCCCTTGCAATCTGAATTACGCCATGATTTTAAGATCCTGTCAGAAATGCAAAGTAACCTGCTGATGTTCTTTCCCAGTCTATGGATGCATTAGCTCTCTTGTTCTGCCCATCAATAGTCCAGACATAACTCCTTAAAGCAGGAGGAGAAGCAGAATTCAAGTGCAGTTTGTTTTCCTTGGCTCTATATAAAAACCTGCATGTGCTTACGCAGGCAGTGGTGTGAGTTTGTAAGTCAGAGCAAGGACAAGTGCTTTGACAACATCCTGGATCCTCACTTGCCTGTGTGATGAGGCAAAAGGTTCGGCTTGCACCTTTTGTGTAATTAAAGCTTTCAGTTTTTCCTGATTTGGTAAATTGGCTAATCCTGAGGTAATCAATACAAATAGATAAATAAATAAGTAGATAAATAAATAGATAAAACTGCAGCTGCTCTGCCTGGCACTGTGTGCTATTTAAACAGGGTTTCTACTCTGGGTGCATATGAGCTATTTTAGATAAGGTTTTGTGGCTGCTTTCTTGAGGAAGGAAACCAGAGGAAATTTAATGCTTTATTAAAAGCTTTGGGAAAACAAGAGAAAAGCAACCTGTGAGCATGCAATAGGAAAGTCAAATTCCATGTTTAGTAGCCAAGGGAGCAGGACCTACAAGTGCAGTACAACCTGAAGGTTTTCTTAGATTACATTAAGAGTTAAGGTGGGCACTTAAGACAGCAGAAAAAGATCTGGAAAAGAAATAAGTACTCAGAATGATTCAGTGAGACTCCTATGACTGAAGGAGCTCCTTCAGCCCTGTGTTTCAGATTGATAAAATTTGTGGTATGAGAAATCATTCATACCATATCTTCAAGATTTGCCTGAGGAATGTGCTGCACAAGTAGCAAGCTAAGCAAGGGACCACCAAACATCTCTTCTTGCCTCTCCTGGCCTGACAGGCACTTCCCAAGCTTAGTTCTTCTGACTGCCATCTAGAACAGTTATTAAAGCAGAAATCTAATGAAAAAGATCTTCTGCTATGAAGAAAACTAGTTGGAGAATGACTGATGACCAGGGAAAATGCAGACTTTCCTCTCTGAAGAGTAACTGGAGAAATATTTGTGCATAAAGGAAAGTTTGTCCCTCCTCAAAATGCAGAAATTACTGATATGCTTAACAAAATGCACAAAATTAAAATACTAACCCTGTCCCATCCCAGGCTCTGGGCTCATCAGGTCATAAGCCCAAACCAAGATTGGTTATCTAGAGTGACACAGACAACACACAGATCTCAGGTGTATTGTGACCGTCTCCTCCTGCCTCTCCTCACCAGCAAGATCACACACAATCATTTCCTTGGTGTGGAGGGCCACAAATGAACATATGAGGATCCCCTCCTATAGTACAGCTCTCAGTGATGTGGTCCCAACCCAAACCTCCTTCAAAGGCTTTCATGAGGTCGTGTCATTTGTCAGAGGGAATCTAGTCTTAGTGTGAGGAATCTGACACCTCTGTAGGGCCTGAGGCAGCCCAGCTGTGCTGAATGTGCTGCATTGCTGGACACCAGCTAAGGCCTGCTCTGCAACTTTAGCATCTTGCCTTGCACATTCTGGTGCATCAGACACACAGATGCACAGGCAGTGTGCATCTGTGCATGTGTGTGTCTCACTGTTTTTGAAGAGCACAGTTTTGCTGTATTAGCTCTCATTAATATTTCAAGCTGCTGCCTCCTGCAGCTCGCGCTGGGGTGGAAGAGGGAGCTGCCAGCAGACACAGACGTGACCATCAGACTCCTGTAGCAAACATTCAGGGAAAGCACATTTTTAATGTTATGGCAGCAAGAGTGAGGTAATGCAGTTAAAATATTTATGAACCCTTTCAGCTGACATCTCCAAATACCTTGTAGAGTCTAAACTTTGGAGGTCAAGGCAGTGTATTAACTAGATATTCATCCTGCTATAAAAAAAAAATTTCCCTGTTTTAAACAATGCTGGGGACAGGAGGGAAGGAGGGAGGGAGGGGTGGGTAAGAGAGAGAAAAGAAGACCAATTGTAAAATTCATCACATATCAAAAGGAAACACATGGAAATTTTGGACAAAAATTGAACTGTACCTTTCTCCTTTTCACAGAAAGCCTCTAAAGTTACCTTTAAAGGTTCAAAACACTTTTCCTCAAAAAGAGTCACAAAATAAGGATGAACTACAAATACTCCAAGCTTGATACACCACCATGTTATCTGGCCTGCAAAAAGGCAAGTGGGATCTGCAAAAGATCCCAGTTTTTAATATTTTTATTCCATAGCTCACCATCAGTTGAGCAGAAACATGGTGCTTATAGCTGATGGCTTGAGAGATGAGCAGCCACTTGTGGTCTTGTTATTCAAAGAGGAAAAAACAAACAGACAAAAAAACAAACAAAAAATCAGATAAAGGAACACATAGATGAGGAAAAAACCTCAAGAAATGCTTCTATCTACCAATGGACAAATACTCTGATGGACAAATAAGCAAAGTATATCACTTCAGATTGTTTCAATGCAGCCCTTAGAGGTCAAAAATCATAATTTTTGCATGGTTGGACTCTGCTTGCTCTCTTCCTCATGCCTACTGCCACCAACGTGGCTTTTAAAGGGATGGCTGGGCTCCATCCCTTGTCATCAGGTCTCAAGTGTGCCACATCACAGATCCCCTTCCCTGTCCCCTAAAAATCTGCACAAGTTCACAGTTGCCAGGGCTCTGACATAGAGATCCCAATGCCAGCCAGCCCTGCCTCCTCCCCAGGATTCCAACTCAAGCCCAGCCTCAGGCTCTCTCTTGCATAGGCAGGCTCCCAGTCCTGCACTAGCACAAGGCACTGGGAGGCACCAAAGATTGGCCTTTGAAATGGCAGAGTTGTACTCCAACCCCCAAAAAAGACACAATGAAAGAACTAAGGAAATCTAGCAGAGCTGAAAGTATATAATTGCAAAACAAAATTAATAAAGGTTATTTGTGAGCAAGGGGATAAAATGCATTTTCAGATCACTTTTTGAATCATCCTGTCTATCAGATGTTTATCTATCTGAGCTGTTTCTTTTACAGTATTCAGCCCATCTTAGCTCATGATACTTAGCTCATGATATATGGATTCAAAACATATCCTTAATACTTTGTTGATGAAGTAATATTTCTCCTGCTTGTTTTGCTTTGACAAGAATCCACAGCCATTCCACCAGTTCTGTGGGATTTATGTAGCTACTTCAACTGCTCTCAGCTAAAAAAATTGGTGGTCCTGTTTGGGGTGCAAAGGGGAGGAAGGGCACTGGTCTCCACCAGGGTTTCTGACAGACTCTGAGTCTGCTGTGCTGGAGCAAAAGGTGGATGCATTTCTCTTTTTCCCTGCTCCAGCCATCCCTTTCCTTTTCAGCTGACCAAGCAGAGATTCAGATGACCCCAGGTCTCCTTCCAAATACATCCAGGGAGGTGTTCCTTATGCTGAACACTTCCCAAAGTCTCCTGGGCAGAGTCTGGAGTCACCAACCAAAGTGGCCAGCCCCAAACAGAGTTCCACCTTACACTGAACTCTGTACACTCTGAACCAAATGTCCTGACTGCAGCCTGGGGAAGACAATTTTAATACCTGCAGTCTAAGGCAGAGTCCCTTTTTCCTGTGTCCAGGCTTGTTGATACCCATGCACTGAGCTCAAGCTCCTTGACATGAAGCAAAGAGCAGGGCATGCAGAGAGTCAAAAGGGCATCTTCCCAGCCAGCAGCCTCTGAGGATTTCCCTGCAGCTCAGTACAGCTCACTGAGGTTTTCTCCACTTCCAGCTACAAGAATATGAGCTACAGAATAAGGATGAAAGGATTTGGGGAAGCATGGCATCTACAAAAACTGAAAAGGGGCAAACCTATCCTAGGGCTCAGTGACTCAGGAAGGCAGGAGCTGAATAAGTGCAATGAAACAGACAGTGGAATTAACTTCTCTAAAAGGGCTCTGTAGAGGATGTATCCATTTTGAAGTTTTTCCTTATTAGTCATGCACTGGCTCTCACCAGAACTATTCAACATGTAAATAGTTGTAAGCTTTCTTTACTACAACTTTTCATCTTGCAGTATTAGAATGGGTCACACAGGCAAGAGAAGGTAATAATTCTGCTTGCATCTGGGGCTGCAGTTCAACATGATATCTGGAAGATAAAAACACATGCATATACATATATATTCTGACAGTCACTTGTTGAAGGGAAGCTTTAGACATTTGGCAGAAACACAAAAATTAATTATATTTAATTTATTAAGATTTAACTTTATTTAATTTATTTTAATTAATTTATTAATATTTAATACTTAGTTTCATGCTTCCTATATGGTTGAGGGCAAAGAAGATCATGCATGAAGATCATGCATACACTGAACTGGGGCATCTCTTTCCACTGACCATGCAAGGGGTCAAATTATTAAATGAGGGAGCTAAAGGACAGGCCTAAAGCTGTACATGTGAATATATTCACCCAAATACAGTTCTCAGCCCTACTAGTTCTAGACATCTGGTGCAGTTTTCCATTATATTCTCATTGTCCAACTTAAAGGTAAACACACAGCAATGTGTGATTTCACTCATCTCAAATCACATTGGCACAATTTCTGGAATACTATGGCAACAGGTAATATGGAAAAATGATGCAAGGGTGACCAGACATGAGGGATTGTTAAAGAAAAACCACCAGTTTTAACTCTGAGAAATAAAATCAAATGCAACCAGTGCTGTTTACAGAAATGTGCTTTCTGTTTTACCTGGCAACACCTACTTCCAAAACCATTCCTCCTTTACTATTACAAATTCATCTGGAATGTCCACAAAGCAGAGAGGTTAGCCAGCTCTCAGTGCACTGCATCTTGCTGCTGACTAGGAAATGAATCTTTTTTTTTTCCCCTCATCAGTTTTCCCAGCCTGTACTTATGAAACCTATCAGGATGGAACAAAATAGATCAAGGACTGTTGCTGCTAATCAACAGCACGATTTGGCTGCACTTCACCAAGATTCAGACACTGTGACTCAGCCTGAGGCAACACCCTAATTTATGACTTTGAAAAACCTGCTTCCAATGCTTGTGTTTAACCTACAGACAAAATCCCCCCTTTTTTTGCCAGTATAACCCCTAACTCACATAAGCCCCACAAAAACAAGGCAGCAGTAAAGAGGAAATTAGAGGGGGGAGAGTTTTAGAGAGGGTGAGTTGGGGATGACTATTAGAGGTGAAATGCAGCTGCAGCTATGGGTAGCTGACAAGGACTCTACACTACACCTGTTCCTGTTTAACCCACATGTGCTGTGGAGGGAAAGGTGGTGTATAACTTTGCTGTGGCAGCAGCATCACTGCCACAAAGTCTCCAAGAGTGATGGAAAGCACTCTGTCCAAGTGCATCTGACTCCCACAAACATAGATACTACCAGATTCAGTCCTTTATGCCATCTAAAAAGCCATCCACACATGTTTATTTTGTTGATATAACAAAATTTTGCTTGCAGGTGTTTATAGCCTCATTCAATTTATAAGCATAATGGAACATCAGATTGAGAAATTAGATTCACAGAAGTCAAAAATTCTGAAGTATGGATTCCCAAAGCAACTGTAACTTATATCCTCTTTTAATATAAAACCAAAGGGAATTGGTTTGGATGTCAAGAGCAGTACCACACAAGTTTTCATCTTCTTTGTTTTTAAGTAGACTCTTTCAGCCAGTGGAATAGGAACTAAACTCTGAACCATGGTGCAAGCATTTGATTATTTCTGTTTCTGGAAAGTATGCCTTTACCTTCACCCTCTCCCACAAACAGCAGTCAGCAAACAAGAGGAGCAAAGTTCCCAGTATCTGCTGCACAAGTCCATGCACTCTCCACAGGACCACCTCCTGCAGCTGCAGAGAAACAGTTCAAAAAACGGATCAAAAACCACACTGAGCTATTGTAGCCAAGGAGTAAACCATTTCTGTTGATACACTATTATACAGCTGGCCCTCCATCATGCACACTTCCTGAAAAACATCCACATGAGGGGAAAAAAAACCTCTCTACAGAAAGGATGGCTATGAAACATGACTGTACTGCATTCATTAAGAATGTTTTATAAAGCATAAAATCTGACTCCTTCCAGCAGTGATCACTAGCACAAGTTTCCAGACTTTTACTATCAAGGTTAAGTGCCATTCAATTCCAAGCCATAGGAAATGTTTATGCTGATCAATCCAAAGGTCTAAAACAGGAGTCATCATACTTTCCCTATGACACCCTTCCTCCCACAAGTTCTTCTTCCACTTCTGGCATTTCCTGGGCTCCTCACTGGGATACAGCTTGTGGGGCAGACGTGCACTTAATGCTGTTTCCTAACCCCAGATCTGATCTCTGGAAGCAATAAAAACATTAAACAATGTTAAGAAACAAGTAAGATTAGGCAGAGAGACTTGGGATGATTAAAGGGAGCTCCCATCTTCAACTGCCTAATACACAGTTTTAGAGAGGAAGGAACCAGACTCTACTCCAAGGTGCACTGTGATGGAACAAGAGGCAGCACTCACAAGTCCCAACACAGATTCCCATTAGATATGAGAAATAATTTTTTTAACTACAAGGGTTGAGAAACTTGGGGGATCTTGTCCTTAGAGACATTTAAGTCCAGCACCTTGCTGCGAAACTCTCGTACTTAACTTCCCTCTCCTTGACGGCATCAGACTCTATTTTTAAAGACGTCTGCTACACACATGATTACCATCTCCTAGGGAAAGGTTATTTCTTCAACCATTGCTCCCATGGAGAGTGCTGGTTGCAGTTAGGATGGAGCTATTATTACTTCTTCAATCCATCCATGTACTAATTTACAGCTGATAAAATGTCCGAGGGTAGTTTTGAAGAGGAGTTCCAGTTCTGTCAAAAACATTGGGGTGAAACTTTATTACTGACTAAATGCTTCAGGACTCAGCAACCAAAGCAGACCAAGCAACCAAAAGTTTTACAGGCACTGCTCTTTCTGACAGTCTTCTCATGCCTCTCCCTTCCTTTCCCCGCCCTTCGTTAATACTGGCTTGGTAGGTGGGAGGTGAAAAGTGGGAAGGGGGAAAAGTTATTTTTGGCTGTCAACTTTTTATGGCATGCCTGTCCCATAAAACTCTTCGGAGCTGTGCTTCTCACCCCGGGTCAGAAGAAAACCAGGTCTGAAATGGCAGAGAAATTTCTTTGTGAGACACAAGCTGTCCAGCTGCCAGCCAGTAGCAACCATGTCCCAAGGCACTGACCTGCTCAGGGCCTTGAGCCAGCAAAAGACAGGCATGGAGAACCTGGGGACATAAAGTGTTTACAAACCCACTGATGCTTTTCTGAGGTGAAATTCCCTCAAGGGGAGCTTTCCTTGGGTTGAAAGGGCTGAGCCAGAGCCCTTGCCCCCTGTAGGGTGGCAGTCTGGCAGTGGGGAGAGGCTGCCAGGGGGGAGCAGCCTCCACTCTCTGCCAGAGAGCTCCTCCGGCCCCCAGCCCTCCTCGGCACTGCCACCACAGCCCAAAGCTGCCACCCTCCTGCACCTGCCATGGCCCAGCTCCCAGCATTTAGGCACAGCATCACCTCAAGGAACATGGCAGCCTCCTCAGATTGACACGGGGAGGGCAAATGAAGTATCATGAACACGGTCACATGGTTCATAGCACATCAAGAATTGCCTCTTCACATCTTCAGTATCGGTAGTGCCTGTCAAAAGACTCCTATAAAATGCTTTGGAAGCTATGGCACTGATTCTCAGCACATTGTTTAAAAGTTGAACGTTGCTTACTTAAAGTGTCTAGCACAGGTGGAAGACCCTGAACAGAAATGGATTTTAGGGAGCAGGTCCATGATGTAATTTCTCTCTTTTTTTTATTACTTTTTTCTCCTTTTTCAAACAAAGCCACACAAGTTAACTGAATTAGCACATATGCCTCTCCAGACACCATTCAGCACCTAATCAAGTGGTAGGATTATAAATACCATGTGCTGCAGCAGTGTCTGAACCTCAGTTGTTGAAGGTTAGGTTGTCTTTACAGCTTTGCACTGGCAGGACAAAAAAATTCCATCAGGTAAGCAGTGATTTCATTGCATCAGGCAAATGCCACACAGAAAATAAAGTTTACAGAAAATGTGGAACATGTGAGTCATGCAAAACAACCTTTCTCATCTGCTACTTCAATAACATAAGGCAGAAGTTACCTCTGAACTGCTGAATTACTAGTGAAATGAAGAGGTAACATTTCAAGGTAAGCAGATCCCTGCCTTGGTAAAGCTGTCTGTCTTTTGCTGGGAGGCAGATACAGCCTCTCCAAACCACAGATCAATTTTCCTAATTGAACGAGCAGGAGATGTTAGAGGGAGGCAAAGGGAAAGGTGGATATGAATTTTACCTGTGACGGCTGCATGCTCTTGAAATAACCTTGACAGAATAATTAAATATAATTTAGAGAGGCAAATGTATTTTTTATGGATGTATTGCAATAACAAGGGAAAAAGAAAATCTTCAGCATTCTGAAGATAGACAACTCCCCAAAAGAGGAATGAGCAAGCAACAGGGGAAGTAGACATTGCTGGATGATGTGTCTCTTTATTTTCAAGTGGATTCCAGAGATCACGCAGCTAAGCTAGAAACAACTCCCTGTATTTCTAGAACCTTAACAAAAAGGCTGCGACTGAGAAGAGATGCCCAGATCTCCTTTCTTGGCAAGCATTTTTCCAGGGCTACTAGAGGCAGTTAGTTGCCCATTCTCCTGGCTTACTTAACTTTCAGGCTTACTTTCAGAGCCAACAAGTCTATACAGCCAAGTCTCGGTGCTCACTACAAGCAAATTGTTTGTTTGCAGCTGTCGTGCTCTGGGTGAGATAAACAAGATCAGAAAGGTTCATGAGAAGGTGAAGAAGTAGAGCAGGTCCTAGCTAAAGCAAACTGAATAGGTTACTCCAATGCCTGCATGAAGCAACTGGCATCATCTTGCAGGGAAAACAGTAAAAGTGATCCAAGACAGATATTTCTATATAACACACCAATCAATGGGAGCACAAGACAGACGGACACACAGAAGGAAAGGCAAAGAAAGGCTGGAGGACTGGAATCAGCTAAGATCAGAAGGCAATGGCACAAACCAGTACTTATGAAAGGCAAAAAATGAATGCAGATTTGAGAAGGTTATAAAGAGATTCAGTTTTTGAAGTCCTCTCACAGAATCATAAAACCAGTTAGTTTGGGAAAGACCTTTACTATCAAGTCTAACCATTAACCCAGAACTGCCAAATCCATTACTTAACCATGTCCCCTTTGCTTTGAACACTTCCAGGGATGATGACTCCACCACTTCCTTGGGGATCCTATTCCAATGCCTGACTCTATGTAAAGAAATTTTTCCTAATACCCAAAGCTTCTCCTGGCACAACTTGAGACTGTTTTCTCTTGTCTTATCACTTGTTACCTGGGAGAAGAGACTGACCCCCACCTCACCACTACCTACTTTCAGCATCTCTGAAGAACTTACACTGTACAGTCCAGTAATTGATATTTCAGTAAGTTTTAGCCCATGAACATCTGCATTTTGGATCTCTGTTCGCTGTCAGGTACAGCTTTGTCTGCACATTTGCACATTCCAGCAGCTGTTATTTTCTTTAGCATTCAGCCTTCTTCAGCTTTCATCACAAAGACCTGTAGTCTGTTTTAGAGCTGATCTGGCAAAGAAATCCACAATGAAAAACTTCATGCAAGAGCTCCCTAAGATCTCCAGGTCTTATGAGTTTGGAAGACTTCCAGCCCTCTCCCAGAGACTTCCCAGTTCACACTCAAAGAACTTTCAGACAGTTGGACTGACATTAAATAAAATTTAATTCCCTAATTCCCCAGGGGCTGGAATAAAAATGGGAAAAATGCATATAAATTTAGGAAGATGAATAATTATACAACATAGAGATAAGAGCACTGGAGGGCTAGTGGAATTTGCTGCTGCCACAGCAGGATAGCTGATCCCTGGTCAGCTGTGACCATAAGCAGCTTGATGGGCCTCAAGGTGCTTACAGCAGAAAACCACAACATTTGCTGTAGGAACTTTGTGCTCTCAGATAAATTGGAGGGGTACTGGGAGAAATGTCACTTCAGATTTAAGTCTCACTTCTGAGGGAAGAAGTGTTAACAGCAGTCTTAATTAAGAAAAAAGGCAACAATATGGGAGCCTTCAGCAGTGAAATCCCCCTCCAAACAGTCACCTTTGTGGCAGGATCTGGGCAATTTCCCCCATTAGATACTGTATGAAGCCACCAGGAAACAAGAAGATTCACAGCCATGTAGCACAGCTGGAAAAAAGCACATTTAAAACTTGTGCATATGCATCATCCCATGGCATTTATGAGTGATGTTGCATTAAGTAATTGTTGTCTCAGCTAATGCAATGCATATATTTGTATATTTTACATATAATCATATACATTACATAGATAGTGTGTATAGATTCATTACATTAGCAGGTTTACAGTATGGGGATTTTTCAGCAAAAGCAGACCATTAAATAATTTGTGATTAAAAGAAATTGAACTTAGATGTTCCCTCAAGGCAGATTGCTTAGGACATCCTTAAGAGTATTGTGGATGGGCTGAGTCTACTTGGTAGCTGGTGCCTTTTATTGGGAGAATCTCAAACGGGAGCATCCCCCTGCTCCAGTGACTTATATCATCAGAAGTTAGAAAACAGCTGGTTCTACCCAGACCAGCAAAGTAAGATCCAGGTACTGGATTCAGTAACTTACTGAAAGATTGCAAGCTTACAGAGTCCCACATCCTACCTTTTCCAAAAACTGCAGATACCACAGAGACACAGAGATCATTCTTCACACACTCATTCTTCACATGCAAGATTCAGTCTCCAAGGTAAACTCCACAAGTCTGTGTACAGCCATCTCTGCCTGGAGTCCCCAGCCCTACAGCTTCTGGTTGCTACAAAGCAGTAACAAGGACTCTGCACAAAGGCAAGGCTCCAAAATCTCCCATCAGACCTGTTCCCCTTATTCCCTGTCAGTTAGTGCACAGAAACACCCACAGACCTCTGCCATGCAAGGAAGGCATCATGGCCTCTTCCCCAGCATGGTTCAGCCCTACCACGATCCAGCTGGAGTCTGAGACCTCTACAACCAAACACAGTGCAGAGCAGATCAGTGCAGTCTTGGACCAAGCAAGGACAAAAGCCAACTTTCCAGATGGCCTCAGGTTTAGCAGGAGGCACTGCAGCTGCTAGGAAGGGCTTGCTTGCTGAATAAAAGAACATGATGCTTGGATTAAAAGCAGTCAGCTGAAGCAGGGTGATGAAGGCAGCCTGTGCAATAGTGAGAGGCTGCAGTACAGCTCAGGACTGATGGATTGCAGGCCTGTTTTCATCAGCCTGGTGGATCTGCACAATATAGGCTAAAAGAACACTTGGTTGCAAACGTCACTGCAAATGGGAATTTCACTGGAGAGTGCTGCCATGTTCCTGGTCACATCATAACCAAGACTGCTGTTAACACTTTTTCCCTCAGAGGAAAATGGGGAAAAAAAAACCCAAAAAAGCAAATCCTAAACAAATCACTCAGTGTTATTACTTTTCAGTTAATGCAGAACTAGAAACCACATCCAGACAGTAACAACACACAAATGGAAATGATACTGAAATGCAGGAACTTCACAAACAGCAAGTCATACAGAAGCTTTAGCTTTTAGTTTTTACAATAATAGGCATTAGTGACTAACATCTCCAGGTTTAAAAGCATAAAACAAGTGATAAAGACACCATTTCAAATAAAATAAGCCTGTTAATCTTGAGAATAAAGTACATCAATTTAACTTCCTACATAAAACTACAATCTACATGCACTCTAGTCATGTAATAGAAATCACCTGCATAGTCATGTCCCTAAATGAGTGGAAAGCACCTCTTACATTACAAGATACATTAATGATATGAGTATATACTTTCTGTATTAAGTGGCTAGCGCAGGGATTTTATGCTAAAACATAATTTGTTGTTTATTTTATTAAAATTTTATTAAAATTTATTTATAATAAAAACTTTCAGTAGGTGAAAACTTAATTTCTACCTTTACCATATACTTGACTACTCCAAAGGCTTGTTTAACTTTGATAAGGACTTAATCAGCTTGGAAATCAGAACTCTAGCCTCTAAAAATAATAATAAAAAAGCTTTAACTACATACACACACAAAAAAAAAAGATGCTGAAGATCCTGTACAAGAAAGCAGGCATTGAAAGAGTATTAGACTGCTGATAGAAGTCTGCACAAAGGCAGCTTCACATGCCTCATGTAATCAGCAAGATTTAAAGATCAGTAATGCAACTGAGATTTAAGATGACCAGTGAATATCCAAAGCAATTCTGAACTACAGACTTTACTGTTGGTCACATTACTAAATTCTTTTGTGCAACTAAACCAAAGTGCTTTAAATGATTCCTTCTCTCCTCAAAACAATTCCCCAGAAATTAAATGGCTATGAAATACTTTTAGAAAAAAATCTTGTTAAATGTTGCTTAGTGGAAGGTAGCACAGGGCTCTCAGGGGCCTCCTCTTTGCAGTAAAATGTAAATGTTTGTTTCCCTGTTGTGTCCACAGAAGAGGCTCAAATCTGCAGCACAGGACTGAGGACAGCTTCCCAAGCAAATCTCTCTTACCAAACTCTAATTTGTGTTATGAGGTGGTTTTGTAGCTCATTGTCCAAATCCATTGCATTGAATCTAACACAGAGGGTGCTCTGCATATTAAATGCCCTATAATTGTTCTTACAGGCATTCAGTCCATGGAACCAGATTCCTTCTGTCTTCAGCCCTTTTCCTGCTGGGGAGATGTGATGGGGTGGTCATGAAGAAGTACAAAAGATCATGTACCAGGACCAGGCTAGAGCTAGACCACTGTGAAACACCCAGAATCACACATTACATCAGTGCTGGAACCTTGGTACTGACTGTTTATCTCATTGATGTGTCCTTTCTGTCCCATCTTCTTCACAGGATGGATTCTGTGTGGACAGGAGGCAATAGGAGTTCTCAGAGATTATTTTAAGGATGTTGTCTCCTCAAAGCAAAAGGTTGAAATGATGGTCCTGCTCCAGGTTTTGGCCTCTGCACATTTTCATTTCTCTGGTTCTTATTCACGTTATCCCCACTGCCTCTATTTCCTCTCCCAGACTCCAGCACAGGGTCTTACAGATCACCAACACACTGATGGGTTAGTGTGACTGAAAATGAGGAGGTCTACTGTCCTTTTCTTGAAGGAGATTCCCACAGTGCCCCTTCCTAGTGCTGTAACACATCCCAGCTTCCTCTGAAGCCAAGGCTTGCTTTATTTTGGTGGTATAATGAAGATTAAGTGCAGGACTTTAATTTTTCAAGCTGTTCTATTAAGCCCTAGGGAGCTGTGTTACATGGGCATTAAAACACATGCTTTCATCAGAAGTTTTTTTAACCTCTCAGATGACCAAGCTGCCCTCAGGACCAAATCCATTGGCCTCGCAACAACCAGCAACACCACTTTATGGGTCAAAATACATCAATAAATCACAGAGGCCTTAGACCAAGTCAGATTCCCTAAGAAACATCTAGAAAGGAAGAAAACTATTTTCAAGCTCTCATGGCTGGAATATTTCATGGCAATGTTATAGCTACAGCAAATTCCTCTCTAGGAGGAAAGATTTCAAGCAAAAATTAAAGAGAGCATTTGATTTATAATGGCAAAAAATTACAACTAACAGGCCAAGTTTTGCTTACACTGAATAATACTTAGCACCTATATAGGAAAATTCCCATTGACTGTAGTCAGAGCAGATCTGAAGCTTTAAACATCCCTTCCCCTTCAGCTCCAGAACAGCAGTGCTAAAAATTATGTGTCAGACTGGGACATGTTCTTCTGATGAGAAACAGTGAAGAAATGGTATGCAGGGAGCCCCAGCTTCCTCCTGGGGAATAACAGTACAAGGGCTTTGGCCCTCAAAGGGAAACCTGACTGGACAGGTCCATTGAGCACCTCTGGGAAAAGGCTGAGCACTTGTGACAATGCTCAAGTAGGTGGTGGAGCTTGTGGCTCCAGGGAACAAGCTTGGGGAAAGCCATCAGGGACCAGTTGAGCAAGAGCGCTCCATGGCTGTTGGGCTCAAGCCAGGACAGCTAAAGGGGTAAAGTCTGCATTTTGCTGCAGGCAGGGAGGGCAGGTGACTGCCAGCCTTCTGCTCTCAGCCATGTCACAGGGGCAGCTGGCATTCCCCTCTCTCCCAGGAAAAGAAGGGGAGAGAGGCTGGGCCTGTGATCTGGGGTCACAGTCCCACCCTGGGTGAACAAGGCCTAAAGGGAGAGAAAGTGTTTGAAGGGGATCCAGCTCAGCTTCATTGCCTGAGGCCGTATCTGTTCTCCAGTGCAATGTCAGTGTCATGTGCGCTCCAAAAGCAAAGCTGCCATTCACGGCCTCGGCGGCCAGGAAAGCAGACAAACCTGAGCATCTGCATTTGCAATCTCCACTGCTCCATAAAAGACAAGGTCAGACAGAAAACATGTGTTTCATATTTGAAAATCTGAGTGATTCATATTAGGGGAGCAGGACTGGACTGCATGCAACCTCTAGGTTGTTAAAATTTAATTTACTAACCAATTACTATCAGATGCTTGACTTCTTCAGCTGCCCCACATGAGGAGTTTAGTTTCTCACAAGATTCTGCCTTAATTTCATTGCTCTATCTCCTTCCAGAGGCTGAAGAGAGGTGAAATGAAGTGTGTGAGCAAAAGAAAAGGACGAGTCAGTCCCAGGAGTTCATATTTTATATCCAGAGAAAGCACCAGAGCATTATCTCCCAATTTCTGCGGGTCATCCTTTTTCCACTACTTGCAGCTTTACCTGAAATAGATGGATTAAACTGAATGGTACATCTCTCACCTCAAGAGAGAAAGTCTGGAGGAGACTGTGTTCCTAGCTGCACTGTCCTCGTTCTGGCTGGATTGTTTCTCAACCATCACTCCCAGTTTAAAGCAGCTAAAACATTAGAAATGCATGTCTCAGAAGACAAAACTAAATGAACCAGGATAAAAAGTTAAGGCAGAAGCAAAATCATTGCTGATAAGCATCCTTCCTTTTTCATGGGTTATGAGGTACAAGTTGGTTCTCCTGTGCTGCACAGCTTTGGGCTGAAAGTTCACAGAAATTTCTGACCTTGGTGCAGCGATGTGTGTGTGTTTTTGGAGCTCTTCTTAACACTGAAGATACAACATCAACACTAGTGTTGGCTGAACAGTTTTTCAAATGTCCTCTGTTAAAATAAACTCCATTCTTTGTTAGTAAGTCACTCATGAAATGAATCTGGCTTCCATTTAGTGTGGTGATCAGGGACCAGTAACATTTTGAAATCATGGGTGAATTGCCAGCCAGCTCTCCTCTCCAATTAGGTTATCCCTCCAATGCTATCTGCATTTTGAGTGACAGGTTCCCTGGGATTAGGTTAATGTTACTACTCTTGGAATAAAAGAGGAAAATATTTTAAACTGGGGAATAATCAATCCAGTCCAAACTTTAGGAAGGAGAATCATTCATATTAAGACATGAAACTCTTAGGTTTTTTTTCTGACAAATACCCAGCAGGTCACAGATAGCTGGAAAACTAACTTCACCATGGTAATTTATGAGATTGTCTTATAAGGTAGAAGAGTTGTGTGCTGCCTTTTTTTTTTTTTTTTTTTTGAGCATGAGGGGCAAAGGAAGGAGGCAGGGAGGGGAGGCAGGGAGCCAACAAATTCAGACTCCAGGTCTTATGAGTATTTTAATATCAGCAATTAACTAAGGGCTGACTGTAACAGACAGTGTATCAGACTTGTGCTAAAGTTTTAAATGCATAATGTTCAGAGGTTTTTCCATATTTCTGTATGCCAGTACTTCAGGGATGTTTGTACCTTTCCAGAACTCTTCATTCAGCCCTGGTTTCACTAAAGGCAGAATACAAATGCTGTTGACCTGAGATTATCCACTCACTATAACTGGAGAGTTACAGCAATGTTACTGTTTAGCAGATTTATTCCTACCTGGCATTACTGCTAAGGAACTGTCTAATTAACAGTCTGTTACACCAACAGAATGAAACATGGCAATTTCTAAGTAACAAATAGAAGGACAGTAAGCTGGTACTGGATCACTGGGTGTAACAGGGCCATGACCACAAATATGGTGACAATAAACTCTCATGACAGAAGAGAAAAGCTGAACCGAGGCATGTAGCAGAACCAGAAGTGATGATGGAAGGCTAACCAGTCCAGCAATTAGCCTAAAGAGCATCGAATTCCTATTTTAAATCCATACTGAAGTAGTATTTAGAGACAACTACTTTTCCTATTATTGCACTGTGAGGTTTCTGCATATTATTCTGTTGTGGATCCTTCAGCTCTGGAAACTGCTGCATTTCAGTAATAACTCAAACAGCCCAAGAAGCTCAAAGACAATTTACCTGGAAATTAATGACCTTGAAAACTGGTAGATGTTGTTTCAACCTCCAACTCATCAACTCAATTTCCCTGTCCAGTTGTCTCTTCCACTCAGTGCCTTGGCAAGCATGATCCAGCAATTAGAAACCCTGACAGAAGAAGAAAGTATCTTTCCCCCAAGAGAGGGAGTCTGTGGCTGGTAAACACATACAGGAGTCTCAGCCCAGCCCTTGCCTGCCATGAAGGCCTGTCTGGGAGAAAGGGTGGAAAGCCAAAAGTTTGCAATCCTTCACTGCAGGAATTTTGGCTGGTGGGTACAGTTGGCTGCTTCACAGCAGTGCACCTTGCACAGCTGAGGATCTGCTGTATGCTGTCTGTAGGCAAAGACATTAACAGGAGAGAAAGAGAGAGAGATTGAGGGAGAGAGAGAAAGAGAGAGAGTTTACTGCTTAACATGCACTTGGAGAACACTGGACTCTGACTTATCTCCCACACTGAGCTCCAGGGACATTCAATTGATGATCCAGATCTGAAACTAGAGCTCAGAATTTACTTCTAGCTCTGTGATTGCAATATTGGCTATAAAAGCATCCATAATTATTTATTTTAAAATATCTCTGAAGGAATAAGAAATAAATTGCATTTCCTTACCTTAGTTTACTTCTTGTCCTTTTCTGAAAGTGATTTTTTTTAAGGCATATGCACTCATGGGTGCAGATGGATCTGTGCACAGACTATCACAGTGTTTCATCCTCCCGTGCTGGTTACAAAAGTTTCAGCCTTTGATTCTTTCAACTTCAGCGCAGATGGGATGTGCATCTTCCAGGCTCTTCATGGAACCTCTCCTTCCTAGCATTGAGACATTTATATTAAAGAGTCAACCAGCAGAAACAAGATTATAATCAAGAATTTTCCTAGACTTCTACCGCAAACAATTTGATTGCAACCTGACTATCAGAGTTTGCCAAAGGTCCACAGTCCACCAGTCAACCATCCAGGAAAAGCCCAGAGCACTCTGAAAGCCATGAAGGAAGACTCACATGGTGGATATGTGGCATCCCTTAATCAAACTGAACCATAGGGACAAATCTAATATAGAGATTGACAAGGTGAACAAAAATATTCCACAGCTGTCTAGGAGTAACTTAAATCTTAATTTGAAGAGAAAATCACTGCCTGATACTTCCAACCATTCATATAGAAATAAGGAATATCAACATCTTTAAAAACCACTTAGAAATTAAGCTTAGGAAAATCAGGAAGAGAGCCAAAGACAAATAACTACACAGAAAGAAATTAGAAGACTGACAAAAATCATAGCATTCCTATTTTAAGCAATTAATTCACATTTAACCCAGCTGTCTCAAATTGCTATAATTCTGCATTATATGGCATGTGTTATATTAGTGAGCCATACCACAGTTAACTTAAAAAAGTATGAATTCCACACTCAAAAGAAAAAGGGTTTGGTGACAAATGACAGTCCCTAAAAATCTGCTTCAGGGTGAAAAAATAGTTTGTACATTTAAAATTCGAGCCTTCATTTTATCTCCCACAACCCTCAACATGGGCATGGCCTAAATCTAATGAGTTTGTGTTGTATTCACCCGTTATTTATCTTTAGTCAAAGATAAAATGGAAAAGAGTGACAAAATGCCAGCTTTTCTGTCACTAACACATCACATCCTGGATTCCTGACAAAGACCATGAGTTTTTTCATCTGCTCCAGATCCATGATAGTACATTAACTTTGTTGAGAAACTACTGTTTCTCTTCAATGGATACAAACCAAGTTCAGCACTTTTAAATTAAAAAGTAATGATTTTAATAAGATGCTGAGAATCCATTAAAAAAAAAAAAATTTAAAAAAAAACTGAAAAACAAAAAAAAAAAAAAAAAAAAAAAAAAAAAAAGAAGTGAAAACTTACTGGAATATCCACCTAAAGCAAAGGTTTGGTTTCTCTTCAGCCCAAACTAAAAAACAAATAAACAAACAAACAAACCACAAACAAAAAACCCCAAACCAAACCCCAACCAAAAACAAACAACCCCCCCTGAAAAACAAAATAACCCACCCCAAAATTGAAATGCAGCAAAGCCTTCAAGGAACACTCCTGTTCCTGCAACAAAGACAAAATGCACACAACTAAAAAAGAAAGGAAACAATGCAGCAAACAAGATTCCCTTTATTACACTGTATTCAGTTGCTGTGCATCTGGAAACTCCACTGAATAAATGCATTAGAACAGAATAGTATAAATTTGGCATTAATTGAAGGGACATAATAAGAAATGCTTTCCCCTGCCACCTGGCATCAGAATTATGCTGAAACTATGTTCAAGTGTCAGACAAAAATGGTGACTTCTGTGATTTACACAAGCTATCAGATGAGTGATTCATATCAGAGGAGTCAAACAACATATTATGTCTCCAGCTGTTCCTTCATCTATAATCAGGAAATCATAAGAGGGCACAAGTACTCAGCACTGGGCTGGAAACCTCCTTGGTTCTTCTCTAAGTTCACTCCTTTCTATCACACATTGCCTCCTCATCTCTTTCTATACTTCAGTCATACTGAATGTATTGATTAACATCACCCATATTTTGGTTCATAAAGATCAAAGTTCTAGTAATGGCAGTATCTATATTTAAAAGTGGCTGATTTTCTTTTATTATAGCAATACTATACATAGTCCTCAGTTGAATTACCCACAATACAAACTCAGAAAGAGAAAACCCAAGAGACACTATTACTGAAATGCCCTGAAGAAAAATTACTCTGAATTCTCCCCTCCTACATTTTTAACAAATTATTTCAAAATCCAGTGAAGTGATCATAGATGTGAAGTGCTGTCCTATATCTGTCTCCTGCAAAACAGATACATAGAAATTTATCCTGGAAACAGAATAAATTGTTAAAGTGTTGAAGCAATTAATATACAACCCAAATTACAGTAAATTTCAAGTCATTGCGTTACTGCACTTCAGTCTTGTGAAGAAATACTTCTTCTGAAATAGGGTTTCTGGTTTAGGTACCCGTGACCTTTTAAAAAAAATTATGTTATAAATACCAGTAGGGATAAGCATAAAGCTTGCATGTGCATTCAGTCTCCTACTTGCACTTACTACCTTGGTTGCATGTCATGAATACCAGATTTTGTTTGGCCATGAGGTATTTATTCACACCTGTTCCAAGGTGTTTTCCAATCACACTGTCTCCAGGGAAAAAAAAAAAAAANAAAAAAAAAAAAAAAAAAAAAAAAAAAGAGGTAGCAAAAGCACATAGATGTGAAGTCATTTGACAGCCTATCCATGAAGAGATCACAAGCACTTCTGTGTAAGCACACCCAGAACCAAAAAGTGTGTGCAGTCACGTGTGTACTTTCTCTCTTGATTTCCCCCGTCACCATGTCAGTCACAAGAAACCTACTCCCTAATGGTTGCAGGATGACAAATACAGAACAACTATTTGAACCTCAGACTGCATACTAACATACATGAGCTACAAAGGGAAAAAAAATCCTTATACTAGAGAATATTAAAATCTAAAGGGGAAAAAACCCCTAAATCAACAGAAAACAAGGGAGTTTTCTTTCACTTTCCTATGTTTCTCAGCAGCACGGCCTTTCACCAAGCTCACGTCATGCATCAGGATTAGTCTGAAGTATTTCAAAGTGGTGAGAAATAACTCTTTGATGGTGTTTCAAAGAAAATGACTTCTCAGGAATTCTCACAAGGTGGAGAATCAGGTAAGTTTGGGAAGATAAACATTAAGGCAGTAGCAGAAATTACCAGATCATGTGTTACTTAAGGGAGAACTTTAAAATATACTACTCTTTCTACAGCTCTGTTACTAAAGCTTTACAATATTTTGCTCAGTTGGTGTTGCTGCACAGCTGCTTTACCCCCCAAGTCCACCCAGCTTTAACCATTCACTCCTTACACACCCAACCTGTGCTCCAGGCTCCAATGCAGCTGAGAGGATCCTCGTTCTTCTCCAGTTATTCAGCCTGGAAAATCATACATTGACACAAAAGAGGAGCCAGAAAATTACTGGATGATGGCCAATTAAATAAAATAGTTGGCATCCATAAAACACATGGGGTACCATAGGTCTTTACACTTCATGAATTCTCTGCTCTACTATTACCAACACAATTACTCTGGGACATTTGTTGAGCAGTGCAGCACAGCAAGCATTGGCTAGAAAGTTGTCAGCTACATACACAAAGAAGTCCCTGTCTGCAGCTATAAACCTTTCACTCCTGAATTTCAGTCAGTTAGTGACAGGCAAAGGATGTAATGTGTCTGCGCTCAGACTGCTTCACATGGCACTCAGCAGCAGAACCTCTCCTCAGCACAGAGACAGCAGTCATGCCAGTCCTCATCCCTCCCTCCCTGCCTCTGTGGATGAATCAGGAAGTGGCATTTTTTTTAAAGCAAATTCCTTTCAGCAAATTACAGCAGGAGCTCTCTGTTCCATCCATCAGCACACCATTGCCTGATGACCAGCTTCCTCACTCCTTCCATTTTGTTAATTTCCCTGCCCCCTGTATTTGTTGATGTCCGTGCACGAGGCATTTCCCTAAAATTTTGTGGCTGCGCTAAGACTGTCAGTTGTAGCAGAATCAGACAGACTTGGAGTTGAGAATTTCTTTTAACGGGTTATAGTGCACAGTGGCTGCTGTTTTCTTTGCCCACCCACCCACTATCCATAACCTGGCTCTTAACCACCCGATTTCCCAGGCCCGTATTCAAAGAAGTGAAAACACACTGTCTTTGTAAGTTGAATTCTACCACTTCGGGCAGGTGTTTCAAGCCACGAGAAGCAGCAGCAAGGGCAGGTCCCCGTGTGGGTATTTCTTACCAAACCAGGACTCCCTCTGAGCATATTGAAAGGCAGAAGCTGCTCTGGACACGGAGCAGAGGCTCCCGGCAGCGGAGGAAAGGCCCGTGCCAGCCCTGCGGCACCATCTAGCGCCAAGAGGGAAGAACACGGCCCTCGGGATAACAGATCCACGCCGGGTTACGCAGAGCTCCGAAACAAAGCAAAATAAAGGCACGTAAGCGCAAATGGAAACAAGCCAGACAACTACTGGCAATCCATTTTCGCTGTGCACATGCTGGGCCCCGCTTCTGTCACTCTAGGACTGGAATGTTTCTGTGGCGCAATCCAAACTGGTGGCGCACCAGTGAAGATGCTGGCAGCGCGCACTGCGGAGTCCGGCCACGCTCCTTACCACTATTCCCACTGGGCTCAGCAGATGAATCACAACCGCCACATGTTCTCGAAACGTACGTGCAGCCCTGCAGCTGCCTCTCCGCTCCCGTTCCAGGCTGACGGCTACTCTGGAAATCACGGCGGAAGGGCAACAGCTGCAGCTCTGAAACAAACACCCGCCAGCCTTGCGGGAGGCGGTCGGAGACAACAACTCGTGCACAGGCTCTCCACCAGCTCCCGAGGCAGAGGAAGAGAGGAGCCCAGCTCCTGGGCACGCTGGCCTCTACAGAACATTAACTCAGTGATTCATGTCCCTGTTCAGGCTCAAACCGCAGATCCCAAGTGGCTCCCTTCTGCTCTCTAAAGTTACTTCCTCCAATTTTATTACCACTACTAGCCGTAGAGGTTGGGGCAGCTTCTTTTTTTTCCATTTCCTGCATCCAAAAGAGTTCCCTACTTATTATAAATCTAGATGACATGGGTTTTTTGTTTTTTTTCTTGTTTT
>WEIU01010080.1:251232-263753 GCA_013389925.1 Aegithalos caudatus
TTTTTGTTTGTTTGTTTGTTTTTTCCTGAGAGCAGTTTAGTTCTTAAAATTTTATACAGCTGCACATTCACAGCATCTAAGGAACAATTCCTGCTACGCTGGTAGGAACTTCAATGCCACATTCTTCAACCTTCAAATATTCCAGCAATTTTCAGTTTAAAAATAGTAGGAAAGATGATTTTTCTACAAGTATGAAGTCTCCAAAGTTACGGAATTCACATTGTTACGTTGTGTGAAATCTAGCTGTTTTTCAAACTCCCCATTGATTCCAACTTGAACAATGACAATCTTGTATTCTCATGCCAAAACACTTTGAAAATCTATCCCAGTGACAAATTAAATGTAATTAACATTAATTTTCAAATGGTGGCCCTCAGCAGGACCTGATCAACAACAGAGAAAGCTACCACACATCCATTAACTTCAAGTTTTATTTTTCATGTTGGTGAATCACACAGCCTCTTCTCAAGAGGCAGCATCTGTAGAGCTGTTGCAAACACATTTTGTACTCTACTACACCACAGATTTGGGAAAAGAACAAGTAAAGCACAGGTTTCACACTGCACTCAATCATCTGAGTATTAAGTTACAGATAATTTAGAAATCTTCTGATTTTACATATACATTGCATTGGCCATTGCTCAGCCTCCATGCACAATTTAACTTTATTTTTTTATTACAGTCAACACTGCTTTTGGAAACTCTCTTGCTGTAGATGTTATATTTTCCATTTTAGATTACTTAAATGGTATTTACATAAGTGTGCAAATTGCTTTGAAAGATAGAAACAAACACTGACACGTAATATACAGACAGTTTCTTCTATAGCTAAACATTTACTAAAGGCAGTTAACATTCCTAACACACTTTCACTATCTAAAATAGGAGAATAAGTTATATAAAATAGACCATCTTATTTTCAGACGCTTCCATTTCTGCAGATTTGGTCTTTGCAGCAACATTGCAATTAAAGATTAAGATTCTACTATCAAGAATCAGAAATGTCAATTCAATGGCAGCTTAGTACCAGTCACTTTTGTCCCAGATTTTCCACACTTGGCACAGAACAAAGAAACAACTTGAGGGAGGGGGGGAAGGCAGTTTTGCACTTTTTGTTGTTGTTGTTGTTGGCCATATGGAAACTATTTTTAAAAATGTAAATTTTATTTTTAAGGGCCTGTTAGTGTTACAAGCACAGTTTAAATAAATCTGAAAATTCTTCCACAGAAGCACATGAAGATCCCAGTTTTCTTATGCACCTCATCGTTTCAGATACATGCAATACACACAAAAAGCAGACTCCTTGCGCTCACACAATAAAACTGATTTCAGAACTAGAAGGAGCAGGAAATGCTTGAAAAAAATTACTTAATGTTCCCTGAGTTCCTACTTGTGCATTTTTTTTCTACATGTGATAAAGACTTGCTATAATAGGTGTTATGTTCACTTGATTAACAAATCCAGAAGGCAGAAGTAAAAATTCAGTTAAGCTGAAGTGAGTTTCTCCAACAGCAAAAATTCTAGAAGAGTTCTAGAATTCTAGGAAAGTCTTCAAAACCATCTCTCATGTATACCTGCATGCATTGTCAGACAAAAGTAACTCACTTCCTAAAATTTCATAGAGCCAAAACTACATCATCATTAACAGAGGGAAATTACCCATCAGACAGTGAAGAACTACAGGTGCATCTTAAATAGCTTTAAAACTCACAGTTATTATTACACAAGACAAAGACACAAAATTGGTTTTTGAGCACCCATTAAATTGAATAATGTGACTTTCTAATGTGACAGCAAATTATGCTGCAATTTGTGCTCCCATTTCAATGTTACTAAGTGCTATTCACGCCAAGGAAAGTGAACATTAGCCCTTTTAAAATTTGAACCTTCATCACAATTATGCCTGACACAATTTTATCAGATGTATGCTTGGTATCTTTGATGACATCCAATTCCTTAATATGGCAGAAACTACCCCAACACTTTAGACTGTGCTTTTGATCTCTTTTTCAGAGCTTTGGACACAACATACAAATCCCTGCTGGATTCCAAGTGGTCACCCTAGTGCAGACCTTGCTTAGGTCCTGCTGAGGAAACAAGCCACAAGTACAACTTCTAGACTTGACAACTTTTAAGTATAAAATGGTGAAACATATTTAGGACACCAAAGAAGCTTGCAAAACACTTGATGACTTGAAACCAAATAGAAATAGGTAGGACGCATTAAAACTTGTAGCCTTGGATTCTAAGGTAGTTTGAAAAATGCCACTTATAGGAGATATCTATTCAATGCTTTGAAAAATTAAAAGAACCAAATGTCTTCATAGACTGCCATACTAATTAGCAAATAAACACTTAGGATGCTCACAAAATCAAATATATCACTGAAACATTCCACCTAAGTTTTTGTTAAACATTTGTCTTCAGAAGTTTATACTCAGTGCACATTACCTGCTAACTTCAGTTTCTTTTTTGGTTATGGCACGCTTCAAAAACACTGCTAAGAATGGTTGCTCACTCCTTCCTTTTCTAAGGTGCACATTACAAACACTACAGACACATTTACTTCCAAGTACTTCAAGTCCATAAATTTCTTATGGGAAAAGGCAGATGTGTATTTTTTAAGCTTGCAAGATAACTTTAACCTGACTATGGGTTTTTCACACTCACGTGGATGCTGTAAAAAATAAGGTATTAAAGCAATATTCCCCAGTGGAGTAAAAACCTGTTGAAAACAAACTGAATGCTCCCCCTAGTGCTTACACAAGTGAAAATCCTGCCTGGAACAGTCTGCCTTACAATGTCTTAAACAGGAGATAAATAGCCAGGTAAATTATCATACATTTAACTCCAAAAACAACTGCAAACATCTTACTGGGACCAAAAATGTCAGCTGCTGAAATCCAGCATTTAAAATTCTGTACCACTCTCCCTCAGTGCTTCTGAGGTTTTGGTTTCTTTTAAACTGTGCTTTTAGTAAACCTCATTTTTTTTCCTGTCAGCTGAGGGCAGGACCCTAAGGAAGCTCCTGCCAGGTAAGAGATGAAGTCCAAAGATGTTTCAAGGTGATGGGTACAACCATGCTTTTTCTCCTGCATTGCACCCAGAAGCTGCCATGTTAACATTAGAATTCCCATATCACAATTGCAATGAAGCTCTGGTAAATCTGGTACCTTTGGATATGCTCAACATCACAGGTCAGTCAGATATTTATGACAACCTAATCTGTAGCTAGCATAGTCCACCAGAATATTCATCCTCTTCCTCATCAGCATGAGAGCCCACTGCAGCTGGTCCTCTGGCTTTGTCTTGGGCAGCGTTTGGCGATTTCTTCTTGATTCCACCTCCTGGGACCACCAAGGTAAGACCAAGCTTGGCATACTGACAATAACAAGGCAAGTTTAATTTCTGTGCTATCACAGAATTGACTGATGCTCACAATAAGCAAGCAGGCAACATTCAGTACAGAAACAGAGGGATGATGCTCTCAGGATATGTTTTTCCAGCTTGGAATAAACACAACACTGGCTCATTTTTCTCTCTCTCAAATACTGAGAACGGGATATGAGATCTCTATTGATGTTGCTTATTATTGAATAAATCATCCACATAGCTCCTCTGGTTCAAGCTTCATGTAAAAAAGAAATAATTCCAGTATGTGGCTTTTCATACATTATCTAGCATTAGATCATGTAAACAGTCTTACAAGTGTTGTTCAGCAAGACTAGTGACCTAATTTTTACAGTTCAATGAATTAAAATTAGCCAATACTGCTAGCTACAAGGTTTGGCAGGAATAGGTGCTTCCATTACTTCACACCTTTCCAATCATATACTTCCTACAATTTACAAACTCAAATTTAAAAAATGGTGGGGAGACACAACTACTTGCTCCAAATTCAAAATTAAAAGTTCAAAATCCTTGCTAGGAATAAGCAATGGAAAAAAACATTCAATTATGCCATCCTGTAGGCACCATGCTCTGTTGGTGCTTATGCACATTTATCTGCTGCATGGTATTTCTGAGAAAAAGCAGAAGCAGCAAACTGTTCTTGTCCTTGAGAAAGCAAGCAGAAGAGGACTGAATTTTGTTTAACCCATTAACCAAATTCAGCAAATCCCTAACAAGCTGTTCTTTCACCTAATCCTTCACACCATCTGAAAGGCAGGCAGCACTATCCCTGGCAGGCAAAGTAAAAGAATGCAGGAAGCTCACAGCCGAAGTGCAGCATGACAGGAAATCACAATAAATACATGGACTGTGCTCTTCTTACTTTCCTGTACTATGAAGAAGACCCACCCTCCTACCCTGAAAAAAACCCACAATCACAGGATCTGCCTACTTACATCATTATCCATGTATTTGAAGAGTGGAGAATTACAGACTTCAGAAACTTGATCCTGATCTTGCTGATCATACCCCTCTAAAAGTTGCTCCAGTGCTGCACAGTCTTCACTTCCATTAAATCCTGGTATACTGAAGGAAATTAAGAGTTGATTTCTTCAGGTACATGAATCATATCCATAAAAATTAAACTTTAAATAATATTAGTTTGCATACTGCAAGTAAGACCACAATCATAGCCAAGACAAAACAATAATATAAGATTTTTAGTATTTTTTTCCTGATTAGTCAATAAACTTTTTCTCCACTTTACATGCAGAAAAATTTTGTCATGAGTTTCAGTACATAAAACTGGAGACTCAGAAAACATAAGCAAGATGTTTAAAGACTGACCTTGAAAGATTATTTCTAAAGGTAAAGTAGTACAATTTAAATTACACATATGTTCATTTCACTAAAAACACAGCTTAAGTAAAAACATGTTGTTTTGAGATTTTGTTACTGAAGTTCCAATGAAAGTTGAAATGAAGAATTGCCAGGGTTAAATACTAATACAAAATTTTCTCCTGTAACATGGCAAGAACTTTTAATTTCCATCTAATTTCTGCTGTCACACATGACTAGTTCTTTATGACTTTGTATTTTAGGTTTGTTAAGAAGAATCACTGTAGCCATTACAGCTAAATCTCTTATGTGTGAAAAAGATTCTTGATAGCAACATACCAGGGAACATTGTTATTGTACTGTAAGTCTGCAGAAGTGCAGGTTAAAATTTTATAGAAGAACAATGTCAAGCAAGACAGATCTACACTAGTAAAACATTCAGTTTAAAATTACAGGACACAAAGTAGACTTACCTGTAGCTTTCCCTCACACATCTTTCTGCAGCAACATAATCATTTCTATGAAGATGAACTAAGACTTGAGCAATAGTTTTCTAAACAAAAAAAGAAAAAAAGTAAGCCTTATGATTCTTTAGAAATTAACAATAAAATATGAGAAAAATAGCAGACTGATAATATCTGAGAAAGGTCATTACAATCCACAACCAACCTAAGAAACTGAGACAAGAGAGTCAGAACAATCTAATGAAAAAGCAGAGTGTCATCTCCTCAGCTGGTACGAAATAGGTTACCTCCTATAACATTTTAACGGGTTGTTGTCCCAAGTAACAGTTTTCGTCGTTTGTTTTTTTGATAACATCTTTATTTTTATATGGTTTGGTTTTGACAGTTCGTGTAGTTAACAGATCTTACCTTAAAAATTATAAAAGCACAGCTAAAGTTTGGGGAAACACCACTACCACAAACTCTCATCACTTAGGAAGAAACTTATCACTTAATCAAGAGGTACCCATCATCTGTCAGATGTCAATAGCAACAACAACAAAAAAAAAGCAATGTATTATCAGAAGCCGCCTCTTAGAATTTACCTTATAGCAAGTGGGGTAGTTTTCAATTTCCTTATAAATGCTTTTTTCCTTTTGAAGAGACAGTGCAGCCTCATCTAATCTAAAAACCAAAAAAACAGGAGTATCAGTGACAAGAATACAACACAATGAACCCAAGGCTAATTACAAGGTATTTACTAATACAGTGGCAAGTCCACTAGAATAAACAGCAACACAACTAAAAATCAGGAGTAGATCTTACTGAGCAGGTAAATATATAGTCAGCAATTCTTTTTGAGTACATGCTAAGAACATCTCTGGTATTTATTCAGAGAAACCTTGGTTTTTGTAACATTGCACAAGATGAATGCTTTGTTACATACACTCACACATATCTGTATGTCCTGAAGTTATAAGCCATCAGTAACCCTGATATCCATGAACCAGCAATGTAATTCTTACAGGATCTAAATGTTTCAGTGAAGCAAGTCTAAAATGAACTGAAGGTCAAGTTTGGTGTAAGCAATTTAGAATTAAATTTGTCTCACTGAGACTCCAAGATTCATTCTTCTTTAAGAAGTTCAGGATGAGACTGCTGCAGATTTCTTTCCTCAGATCAGTCTTAATTACTCTGTTTTGTATCCCACAGCTACAGAAGACTTTCAAGTACTTTGTACATATTAATGTTTGAAAAAAAAAATCCTAGTGTAGTTTAAGAATTAATGAGAACTGGTGTTCTCACAGAGCAAAAGTCTTTCAGCTCACATCCTCCCATCCCAGAACACAAAACAGGTGGTTCCTGGATGAACATAGCACATTCCACAGAAACTGGATCCTAGCTTGAAGCGAGTCTCAAATAAGAACAGTACATAAACCAGAAAACCACAATCAAAATCACATTTTAAGATTCAATTACATTGAAAGAACAAAAAGGGATAAAGCTATACCTGCGCCCCCTGACCAGAAGTCTTGATGCCTTCCCTAGCATTTCTAATGCCTGCCGTAAACGTTCTTCATTCTAGAGAAGAAAAAAAGAATTCACACATTCTTATTTCATTTGGACAGAATTAAGACTATTAGACCTTAATCTAAAGTGTGTCACCTGTAACTTAGAAGAACTGTTAGTTATTAGATCAGCAGCTGACACACTCAAGGGAAACATGAAGTGTATTGGTGCTCCCAAGTTCCACAGCCAGCTCCTGTATGGATCTGCTCAGCAGAGGAATGTCAATGGAAATTTGCTAATCTGTAAACCCATGACAACTGACAACAGAGAAATACATCAAAGCTACTTGCAAAAAGGCAAATCATTGGCTCATGGAACGGGTGGAGCACCAAGCAAAATCTTTTCTTCTGTGCCTTCAATGATTTCAAATTATTTTGGGTTCCAGCACTCAAGAGCAGACACATTCTCTACCCTCTGTGCTGCCCAACAAGAGGCAGAACACTTAACTACAAAATTCAGATTCTGTCAAGTCCTAAACTGAGAAAAAGGCAAAGCAAACTGACCCCTAACTTTTGTTATCTCCTTCTCTACAGCATGAGAAGTCTTCAGTTTCATTACTCAGCCATTAATGTAAAATAAAGGGAACTTAATTTAGAACCTAATCTTAGGCTTTCTTTATTTTATAGCTGAGAGGAAAAAACCCAACAAACCGAAAACACCCACAAAAATCCCCCACTTACTTCGAACACCGATGCTGCTTGCTGATAGAGCTGCACAGCTTTCTCTGGACTCACATTTTCTATTAACCTGTAACAAACATTAATACTTTCTCTTCAGATGAAAGGAAAATATTTTTTACCTGAAAGCATCAAAAAGACATAAAAGAAAACCACAGACATACCCATGCCCTGCAAAGATTCTAGCCACCAATAAGTCAGACTCACTTTCCAGCCCGTTCCAGAGCAATGGCTGCTGTGTCTGGTGTCCCATTCTCCAGGTACATCATACTGGCTTTCTCGATCAGCTGAACTGCTTCAGGGAGCCTCTGCATCTCCTACAAGCCAACAGTCACAGGAACATTGTGGTGAGGAAAAGAGCTTATGTGCATGGACACAAATCAAAGCAAATTGCAATAACTTATTTATTTAGAATCCTATTTTTATTTACAAACTTGTGGGGCTAGTGAAGATTAACCACCAACTCCATAAAATTCACTTTTGAGTACTAAACTTTTATGTAAGTCATGAACTTGTGGTAGTTTAGAGTAAAAGCAGCACCACTCATCTGTTACCCTCTGACATGAAGAACTCTTCTTTCCTTCTACAAAAGGAAAACTATTTTTTTTCCCCAAATACAAATGTTGCTTTCCTAATCTATTGAAGGTAGAGGTGAGGACTATGAGTCAACAAAATAATTTCACTTGAATATGCAATTTGCTTACATATATTTGTAAAATGGTCCAGTGCATAATATTTGTTACCATAAAATAGAACTTAAAAAAATAAAAACCAGTAAATGAGAATACCTTTAGCATCATGCCAGCTTGTTCATAAGCTCTGTAGAGAAAAAAAAATTCACAATTTGGTTAGAAATGGTGTAATACAACAAGCTGTAGTTATGAAGCAAAATTTAACGTGTGCTATCTAACATCTTCATTGTTAATATTTAATGCTTTGAGGATGTTTCAAGTGTTTTATTTAATGACACAGCACACGTGTACCTTCTTTTTCACAAAAATCAACCACAGTCCCCAGTAGAAATCTATTCTAACCTGATCCCCAGGCAGTATTTGGAATACTGTCATCTCTGCAGTACCCTTTAATTAAAAATTTCTTAATTAGCTCAACAGTGTAGAATTTAGGAAAAAAATATTTGCTATCAAAAGGTGCTGAAGAATGCCAAAAATCATCATTTCTTCAGGTGGCCATTACAGGTTTTCAGAATTTCTTCCTAGTTCACACTTCCACTAAACTAATTTTGAAGCAGCAAAATCACTTGAATCCGAACACTTACTACACTGAGATCAAAATGACAGTTCATGCTTCTACTAAATGTTAAAAAATATGTTTCAGATTACTTAGCACTTCTGTACTTACTTGGCAGCATGAAAGAGACTGGACATAAAATTGTTGAAGTCAAGGACAAAAGCCACAAAAATACAATGCAGGAAAAAATAATGTACAAAATTACAATTCTACAACTACTAATTTCAAAGCAAGGAACCCCATAAAGGCAAATCGAACCTACTACAACTGCAGGCAAGCTGTCAAAAATAAGTAATTCTAAGGACAGAATAAATGCAATATACCAATGTATACCTACATATAAAGTTGTAAAAAGCACATTTACTCAAATTATGTTCCTGCTTATTAAACAGTACTACAAGTACTGTAATAATGTCAGAGCTTCATTTAGTTTATACTATGCATTAGTTGCTAATTAAAAACCAGTTAAATTTCTGAAGCAGTACTTAGGTATCTCAGGCATCTGTCAGCTGTTATTTGGGACAATATTAATTTTCTCATCAACAGTTCTTTAGTCGTCCCACTCAGAGCACACAGGAAGAGACTTTAAAAAAGCAATTCTGTTACACTGACAAAATGTGCAAATATATTAAACAACATGCTACCATCCCCCATTACTCCAATCTAAGCATCAATTAGTCAGCTTCTTGGGAGGAAAGAATCTCAATCAATGAAAAGATACGCTTTATTGTTTTCATGTGCCTCAGCTTCCCGTAAACAGGCTTCCCTTGCCTGGTCAAACTGCTTGGCATTCTTAAAAGCAACAGCTGCAAGAAAGCAAATAAGGATTTTATTTACAATTTGACTTTGTCTTCTTTTTTACCACTGCTGCTCCAGAGTTTAGCTACCTAAAGATGCAAACAGGCTCTTTAAATGCATGGTTCAAGTTTACCAAGGTCTTCCCAAAATTCCCACACGGTTCTCCTTGTTTCATTAGGTACTTAGTTACCATTAAAGACATTTATTATCAATACCACTTCCATACACATCCACAGTATCATACATAGCTCTCAATGTGTTTAGTTGGACTTTGAGAGTCACTCATGCTGTATTTTAATTACAGAAACAGAGAAATGCATATTTATTTAATTTTAATCATTAGGAGTTATACAAAGTCAGAAATGTGCCACCGACAAAGCACACCCATACCTTTGTCAGCACAATTATCTCGGGGTTACAAATATGTATTTCTATCTCATTTAACTAGCAAAATATAAAGTAAGTTTTAAAATAAATTTCAGTTTCAAATAAATGTCACTGCTCCAGCTGTTCCTCCAAGTTCATGTTTTTGTATTCAGAGTTAAGTGACTTAAGTAGGAATGCCTAGAGTAAGAAGCTAAAAGACCATGACACATTACTACTATGAGAAAGGAGAAAATGCTTAAGAACAGAAAGAAATCAATTAGTAAGGATTTTATATTCAGTGTGTCAGCTGGCATCAGAAAAAGGGAGGAACGAGACCTTACTGTGCCTGAAAAAAAAAAAAAGAAAAAAAAACACCAAAACCTGGTATCATCTCACCTTACTGAGACAGTTTTTGACAGGACATATTTCATAAGATGATGATAAAGCAAAATTTTAAAAACAGCTTGAACGTCTGTTGTTTTATAGATAAAGTCACAGGATTTGGGGGTGGACAAGTGAAAGAAGGAAAGAAAGCTTTATTTTTGTCACATATAGCAACATAAAAAATAAAAGTTGGAGCTTCAAAAAAAAATTGGTTTTGGAAACTGTTCTAAATCTCCAAGTACAACTTGAAATTGATTTTACAGTGCTACAAGAGGGTTTTTTTGTTGTTTCATCTTACAGTCAGTCTTAATAAAATTTTACTTGTGCAGCAATGTAATAAAAACATGTAAAACATTATCAGGGACTAAGTTTGATGAATACTTTGAAATATATATGGTCATATTTACAGCCACACATACCTGCCTTCCCATATTCAGTAGCTGCACTGTCATAATCTGGTTTCCACTTTAAGAATCCAGTTTTCAGGCTAAAACACAAGAAACAGTTAGTAAAGATTTTATGTTTTACCATCAAGGCACTTCAGATACATTTCTAACTTTAGAATACTCCTAGAAATAACAATTACCTGTGCCAACACTATGGTGGCATCACTACCACAACAACAAATGCCAGCACTGTTAAGAATTGCATAAAGCACTGCAATTATCTCCAACAGTTACAACCCTCACCCTAACATGCTTCTACTGTTCCAGAGAGTCTTCCCAAGCCCACCTTCTCAGGAGTAAGAAGTCAGCAGAAGAAAAATGCTTCCTCCTACACCAACATGGTATCTTCAGATTTCTAATACCACAACACCTGACAATTTATTTTTTTTTTCACGCATCAGGAAATTCCCAGCATTCCTCTGCAGGAGTTGTTTTTTTTGCTTCTGAGAATCATCAAAAACTCTCCAATGCATACACAAATAAAACAATTTACTTACCAACACAAAGAGTCATATGTCATTTTTTTATGTCTACAATAGACCATGACACTAAAAGGTGTCACACGTAGGCACAGATACACAGAGAAAAATGAACATTGGAAAATTAGGTGAGTCATTAAGCAATTTGGAATTCAATATGCTGACTTCCCCATTTCTAAAAGAAATTAAAGCATTATCATAACTTTACACTCTACTTGCATGTTTATTGTAGGCCAACACATCATATGCGATACATTCTTTACTTGGCAAAACAGTGGTATATGGATCCTAAGGTGGTCTTGTTGTCTTTCTTGGATGAAGACCACAGTGTTAACTGTAACACAAGCCTTTATATCCTGTTATTTTTGTCACAGCCAGAGTCTCAAATGCATCAAGCTGAAACACACAATGTATCCAATCTACACACAATTTGGGGTCTCAATGCCTTTTATTTCAAGTGCTCACCAGATAAAATTAATTCTACTGGAGGGCACTTTCAGTCAAGTAACTTGAATAAGATATGCTGGGTTTTTATGATTTCAAACTTTTCCCTCTATGATGCCAATCTATACATTTGATCCATGATTTCCAGAAGGTTTGTCACTATTCTTACTAAAACTATGGCATCCTTGGAATAGTCAGCTCTATTACATCTGTACTGTACTCTGTACAATTCAGACTTACAAGCAAAATGGCTATATTCAGTGTTAAAAGACAAAGTAACAGACTATCATAGATGTTAAGCTCTCCAAGATAAATGTAAATACAAGTCTTTGAGGCCACCTAAGAAGCACTAATTTCACATTTCTCATGGGCAAGAAATAAATGCACACCACCTCAGCAAAGTCAAGCCCTTTTATCCAACACAGTCTCCATAATTCTTTTCTCCCAGTTTTCTACAGCCTTAAAATATGCCAGGGGAGGTTTAGGAGACACATTTGGAAGAAATTCTTCACAGAAAGGGTTTATTAGATATTGTAATGGGCTGCCCAGGGAGGTGATAGGCACCATCCCCAGAGGTGTTTAAGGAAAGACTGGATGTGGCACTCAGGACAGAGTGGTGTTGGGTCACAGGTTGGATTCGATCATCTCAGAAACTTTTTCCAACCTAACTGATTCGGTGACCTGTCTTCCTCCCACTAACTTTAGCAGAAGGGCAGGACAGCCCTCACTTTGCCGTCAGGGTGGGAGCAATGGAGGCCTCACGGCCCTAGAGGAAACTGCTCAGGCTCCAGGCCCCTGAGCCGCACCGCCTCACCGTGTGGAGTCTTAGGGCCGCCTTACCGTCCCTGTTCGGGCCAGCAGGGCCTCTACAGCACCCAGCCCCCGGAGGAGGCTCCCCTCAGGCAGGGAGGCCGAGCAGCCAGGCCCCCCACTCCCTCC
>WEIU01010080.1:263984-316289 GCA_013389925.1 Aegithalos caudatus
GCCCCGGGCGGCCCGAGTTCCCCGAGTGCTGCGGGTCGGCCCCGGGCACCTCCCGTGCGGGGCCCCGGCGTGTGCTAGGCCGGCAGAAAGTTTTTAAGAAACGGATTCACGAAGAAGCCCAGAATCTTTAGGCTTGGAAGGGACCTCTGGAGATCATCTGCTCCACCCTTCCTGCCAAGCAGGGTCACATAGAGTAGGTGACACAGGAACGCGTCCAGATGGGTTTTGAATGTCTCCAGAGAGGGAGGCTCTATGACCTCCCTGGGCAGCCTGTTCCAGTGCTCTGCCACCTTCAGTGTGAAGAAGTTCTTCCTCATGTTGAGGTGAAACTTCCTGCATTTTGTTTTGTGGCCATCACTCCTCATCCTGTCACTAAGCACCACAGAAAAGTGCCTGGCACCATCCTCTTGTCACCCTCGAGATATTTATATGTATTGATGAGATCCCCTCTGAATTTTCAGACTAAACAGGCCCAGCTCCCTCAGCCTCTCCTCATAAAAGTGATGCTTGGTGTTTGTGGCCTCTGCTGGACCCTCTCCAGTAGCTCCTTGTCTTTCTTGTAATGAGGAGCCCAGAACCGAACACAGCCCAGAACAGGAATGAGCAAGACCTGCTTTTCTCAGGGTTTTCAAAAGGAGGCCAGTTTTTTTAGCAGTGCACAACTCAGAGGCCAAAGTCTGAGCAGCCCTGTGTGCCCTGCCTTCAGGAAGCCTCCACAGGCAGTTCTGCTGAGACATGATCTGACCCAGTGTTGGTCAGAACAAGAGAGTGTCTCCAGCAGGGCTGGCACAGCGATCTGATGCAGAAGGTGTGAGTGGTGGCTGAGCACACCAGAGTTGCTGACACGGTCAATGGAAGATACCCAAATTATGCACTCAGTAATTGAGTAAAAAATGCTAAAGTCTCTATTATTGCTTGTATGTCCAACTTCCTTGATGCCTTAGTTTTGTTAATGTGAAACATCCCTGAGAAACAGAAGATCAGTGATTGAGCCCAGGAAGGTATTTATTCTCCGAACTTGGACATCATTATTTTGTTCCAATCTGAATAAGTGAGGTGTTTATCAACACAGGAGAGAGAAAGCAAAGCAAGAAGCCAGTTAAATTTGCTGAACTTCACAGAGCCCAGAAGTCATTGAAGTGATCCTTCTATGTTCCTTCCAACTCAGTATTCTGTGATTATCTGAAAGTCCATACTGTTTACATGAATTAGAGCTTTACAAGTTTCTGCATCAAACTGGAAAAAGAAGCAATATTTATGTGATTTGTTTTACTCTAGGTAGTCATAAAACTCACAAGTCTGAATTGCTTTCCCTTCCTTTTTCCCACATTCCCTTGATGACATGGACACTTAATTTTCTGACTTTGGTTCTTGCATAGCACTTGAGAGGTTATCATCTCTTGCAGATGGTGGAAAATCCCCACTAAATCTTAAATACTATTATTCTGTGTCCTAGATCAAAGTAGGGAAAAAGGTTGTAGAGAGGTTTTCTGCCTTCAAAAGCAGATGAGTTGTCACGGGAGTACTGGGAGAAAATAGCTAGTCTTGCATAATACATACACAAGAAAGGGTTTTGGCAAGTGCTCAGTGGTAGCAGGTATAAAGCAGAGGAAGCTATGATCAGAAAGATTCCTGTGTCATCACGTCTGTCTTTTCTTTCCCTCGTAATGTCAGCCAGGATAGATCTGGCCATATAACTGTGAGCTTGCTGCAGTGCCTTTCAAATAAACTTGTGTTAAGTTGGAAAATTAAATCCTAGACAGCAGCATTAAATGACAGAATAATCTCAGACTGTCGTTCTGAAGCACCAAACTAATGACTTTTAGTTTGTAAGTTTGTTTTTTCTAGGGCTTCTGGCCTGCTCTATTCCCTGGGTTGTAAATATCTATTCACTTTCTAGTGAAACTGCACATGTGCACTGTCTGGTTACACTTTATACTGGAATGACCAGACGAAAGATTTCCAAGACTAGTATTAAATGAAATAGGATATTCTTGGGTAGCTTTTATTTTGTAGGCATGGAACCTTTAGAGATTTTACATCTGGGAAGGATCATATCACAGCATCTGGTGCTTGGCTGTGAATTAGAATTTGGTGCTGAAAAATGACCAGGTACAATGTGAAAAAAAAATTTACAGGATAGTGGTTGGAGTGACAAAGATGTGAACTCTATAAATTAGTAGCAGTCATTGATCATTAGTCAGTCCTCATCTGCCCAGCACTACACCTTGCACAGAGTTTCTGTCTTTTATCTAAGGATTTTTTCATGTGCACCTTTGTGATCAGAGGAATCAAGCTATGAGAAAAAAGGTGCAAAAACCTTACAATTAATTTGTCTTAAATGTGTTAAAAAGCACCTGTGTGAGACTTCATGGGGATAACTTCTGGCTAAAGGGTGGGCGCAAGCAGCTGGAGAGAGCAGCTTCCACCATTATGGCTGGGTCCCCCCACAGCCCTGGCATCAGGACAGCGTGGGTGTCCTTCAGAGAGCTGCTGTTAGTTATATGAAACTATCAAACTAGTATGAAACTCTAACTTTTCTATAAATATTTTATGTTCTCTTGGAAAGCCAGGACTGACTGCAGCAAAATGTGCTTTAAATCAGCTGCTGAATCCTATCTGCTACTCCAGTGGATCTGGAAGGTGAATTTAAATTTTCCTAGATCTGGATTTCTCACCTCTGTCTGGTACCCTTTTATGGCAGCAGAACATGGAAAGTTCTGCCTTGTAATTTATTTGTGTCTGGAATTGGAGACATAACTACAATACACCTCTACCACCATGCTGAGGAAATTATTTGGGAAGAAAGGAGAGGGATCTGCATATTTCTTCTCCAAGACAGACTGGGCCATCACTAGTGGTCTAATGTACAATTGGGTCAGACAAATTCTGGGCCCATATATACATAAAAATGTGCTCTGTGTTCACTCCAACACAGTGCCAGCACCTGAGTGCTCTAGTATCTTTCTTTTTCCTGTCTTCAGCATTAAATCCATATAACTCATTTGTCTTTCAGACATTACTGTCTTTATGGATATGGCAGAAAGCAAACAAATAACTCCAAGGAAAGGAAAAGTAATGAAGACTGCTTTTCTATAGATTTGTGTCTCCCTACTGATTGTCTTTAATTAAATAGCAGAGGACTGCAGCGTGACCATGCCTTTTATTAAATGTCAGAGAATAGAGAGAGGCATTATAAACAGCCCAACTGGGGGAAGGTGGTAAAGTCTGCTCAGCTTTCCAGATTCATTGGACATGAGAGAGGAAGAGGGTGTTCTGGCAGGATGAGCCAATGTGAATCATACATAATGCCTTCCGCAGTATTTGTTGAACATACATAATTTACATGCTCCTACTGAAGGTTAAGTAAGGTGGCCTGACCACATAGGTAAGGCCAGGTTGATTTTGTCAGTAAGTACTAAGATGATGCATCGTGACTATCAAGACCCTTTGAGTCCCTACCTACTCTTGCCCTGGTCTCCCTTGCTTCCAAAAATAATCAATTTCCCTCAGTCACGACAACCCTCGAATTGTAATTTATTTAAAGCCCTATTAATTTTATACAATAGTTAATGTGTGATTCACAAATAAATGTACAGTATTTACAGATGTGAAAAAAAAAGCTCTTCTGGAGGAGAGTTGAGTCACCTATTCCTGTGGGATTTTTGAGAGCTCAAGGTTGGATAATTGCCACCACACCAGTTCCCACATGCTCTGATGGGAATCTGACCAACTCAGTATTTTTGGCATTTATCACCTCTTGCTCCTTGATACTTCCTCGTCTTCTCAGCCACTGCATCAGCAAGTGATGATAGTTTGCTTTCATACCTGATATTTGTATGCACCACCAGTGCCTGAGCCACCCTTAGCAAATGCTTGTAGAGCTTGTTTTGGTGGTCTCAGAGAAGTTGCTACTAATTTTGTATTTTCCACTGGTGGCAATTCCACAGCCCTGACAACCTGTTCCAATTAAAAATGTATTCATTCTGCTTGGAATGGGTCTTGGATATATGACTTTTGAAGCAAAAATTCCCATTTTGAGACTGGGATCTCACTGCAAAACCACTTCTGTAATCACCTTGACTCCTTCTGGCTGCCAGTTTGTAACTGGGCTAGGCTCACAGTTTGTTGGCTAGGCTCTTCCTAGCTGGCTCTGTTCCCTCTGGCAATTTACCAAGCAGTCACACCTGCATGAAGAGGGGGCAGGAATATATGACATGGGCATGAATTGCTTAAGTCAATTGAAGTACCAAATCATAAATGTGTAATCATAGCTTTACTTTAGCTTCTCTTTCTGTTGATGAAGTAACTTGCTCAAGATAGAGCATGTACATAGTTTAAAAATGTTACACCTTTTCTGCTCCAGCTTTGCAATTCCAGAACCTCTGGAAACCTCTCCTGTTTTTTTTAATTCTCCCTTTCTGAATTGTTCTCTACAGAAAAGTCTCACATCAGATTCTCCTGGTAGAAAGCCAGCTATTTCTCCCACAGAATCCACACAGTGTTAATGGCTTTTGATGGATCTTCCATTGCTTTGCAGCAGTTTATCAATAAGATGCTAACTGCCTCATGAAATGACGTGTAGCATTGCTCCTCAAATCAATTCATAACTTGACATGAACATGTTTCCTTCAGTTTTTCACTGGAATACTGTTTGAAATAGATCTCAAAACAGAAGCAGGAAAACATAACATCTTTCATCAGCTTTAAAAGCATAATTAGATTTTTCCACTTTTCTGTAGGATTGCCAGATTTCATAATGACTGGTTCTTCCAGGTGCCAGCTTTTACTCTATACCTATGAACAGGGAAGTGAGATCACTAATACCCAATAAAATCAATAAGTCTGGCCTTATTCAAGGATATCAATAAGCTTTAGGTCACTTTTATTGACAGCATAGTTTTGCCCACCTGAAGCAAAATTTACAGAGAAGGGATAACTTTTTGTTTATAATCAGCTGAACCTTTTTCCACAATGTTTTCCTTAGTCTGCTTCAGAAGAGCATTGTGTAGATCTTCTAGCCTGCTAGGTAGAACCAGGAATGCAAGCCTGGACAGAAGCTGCTATGCAATGCTCTCTTCATTAGAACTATGGATGAGACAGAACACAGAGCAGTCCCAGTTGTTAGGTTTTGTTTCACATGGCAGCTTGGAGTTAACAGAAACATCTGCTGCATTGCCTCAGTGTTTTATTCCTCGGCATAAAATGTTTTCTGAGATTAATTGCTCTAGTCATGTATCTGGACATCCTACCTCATTACACCATTGATTAGATAATATCAAAGCCTATATCCCCATGTAGAGGAGTCAATTCTCACACTCTGAATTGTTATTTACATCCTCTATTATCATGCTGCTGCAGTACATGTCTGCAACAGTCCAAACCATGCACTTTTGTAAGTCCTTTCCGATGATCTGATTATCAAGACTGGTGAGGCAGCCACGTGGGGGTGCAGCTGAAGGCCTCCCAAGGTACTAAACTCAGTTCCATGGGCAGCTCAGTGACTGAAAATGTAGCTTTATTATTCTCCTTCTAAACATCAGAAGTAAAGAAAATAACCCTTCCAGTTCATTTAGCACTGTTAAAGCTGGTAATTCTTACACTCAAACATAGCAGTGACCTAGTTCTTAAAATGTTAAAGGAGAGTTTGATAGCAGGATTCTATTTGATTGTGTGGCCTAAAAGGGCCTACCCCTGTAGGGACTACATCTGTACATTAGGTCTTGGTCTCTAGATAAAGGTAGCAAAAATTTCCTTTAGAGTTTCATCTGTGGACTGGAGAAAATCTCCTTCAAGTCACTATAGTGACTGAAATTTCTATTCTCTAATAAAAAAATCAAACACCTCTAACACCTCTGTGTGCTGTTCAAAGCTCTAAGACTTTGGTGGGCTGCTTCATACAGATATTATATTCTGATAAGCAGTTTGGGTTCACTGGTCATTACAAACTTTTAAAAATCTTTTAAAAATGGTTAAAGAATACATTCACAGAGTGCATTCCTACTAGTCTTAACTGTTGCTTCTTGTCTGCCTTTAAAGATTTTTATTCATTTCCTTCCAGAAAAAAAGTCCATAAAAGCCTAGGCAAACATTAGGCATTTCATGTCATTCTCCCACCAGAGCTTAGATTTCTCTTCCAGTAGGTCAGTAGTAGTTAAAAATTACTGTATTGTAAACAGCCCTTTTGAGTTAATGACAAACATTTAGAAGAGAGTGAATGTCTTGGTTCATTCAGAATAGTTAACTGCTGCCCATTTGTGATTTTCCCTAGAAATATGGAAATAAATATTGAAGTAAATTTTAGCAAACATGATTTTATTTTCTATAGTCCTTTCTAAGCCACATGCATTTTCCCATACTTAATTAAAGCTTGGTATTTTACCTTAATCCTGTAAACCAGAATACTTTAAATTCATTTAGTTTGAATAATATACCATTTCTTTACTGTGACTTACTTTGTAAAAACCCTAACTTCATTTTCCACTCCAGAATAGACCATTTATTACTGTAGTGCATGTAAGACAGAACTCAGAGGTTTTTTTCTCATGAAAATAAAATGTTTAGTATTTTGTGAAAATAATTTTTAATATCCTATCCTTGGGCTGTCCAGAGATACATAATTAAACTGTTTCTCATATGCTAAAATCATGTGAGCATAGTGAATTCTCTTAAATGTAATTACCATTGATGTCATATCCTCTGGAAACACTAGTGGGAAAATTTCAATCTGGGTGAATCAAAACCTCCTTGTAAAATTCATATTCTTTATGATTACTCTTAGTAAAGAGATATTAATTTATGAAAATGGGGGTAGGTCTCCACTTTTATTTTGAAGAATTATAGGGTAAATCAAATAAAAAGGTCTTTCTTTTAAGCTGCAAAATGTATCTTCTTGTCTCTAAATCTGCTTCACAAAGAGCAACTACTGAACTTGCAGATCTTCTTTCCCTGCACAGATAATCAGTGAAGACTACAGACTGACCTACAGAGAAGGAAAGGTAACTCAAGGAAACATTTTCCTACATTTCTGCACGCCAGGTCTTCCTTGCAATGGATGTGCTTCTTAGATGCTGTTCTTTCAGTGTTGCAGAGCACAGCATCATGCCCAGCCTCTATGCATTTGCTTTCTACCTCCTACATTTTGTACACTGTTCCCTCTTTCTTTTCCCACCTGTCCTCTGCTTCTTTGCTCAGCAATGGTGAGACCTCACATGCAGTACTGCATCCAGCTCTGCGGTCCAGCATAGGAAGGACAATGACCTGTTGGACCAGAGGCCACCAAGATGACAAGAGGGATGGAAAGGTTGAGAGCATTGAATTTGTTCAGCCTGGAGAAGACAAGGCTTTAGAGCAACTTAATTGTGGCTTTCCAGTACCTGGAGGAAGCCTATAGGGAAGATGGAGAAGGACTTTAACAGGACAAGGGGAAATGGATTCAAGCTGAAAGATATTAGGTTTAGTTTAGAGATTAAGAATTTTTTCCCTTTGAGAGTGGTGAGGCACTGGAACAGGTTGCCCAAAGAAGCTATGGCTGCCCCATCCCTGGCAGTGTTCAAAGCCAGGTTGGGTAGGGGATTTAAGCAACCTGGTCTGGTGAAAAATGTCTCTGCCCATGGCCAGGGGGTTGTAACTAGATGATCTTGAATCTCTTCCAACACCAGCAATTTTATGATTCTATTGTATAAATCATAAGCAATACTTACAGCAGGAAATAAATTACTGATATTTATGATGCCTATCACTAAAAAATGGTGTAACTAAGACAGAGATAGTGATAGATTTTTACTTGTCACCTTTTGGAGCTTAATACAGTATTTGGCAAGTGGAATTCAACAGTCTATGTTCTGTAAATGTGAGAGGACAGGAGCTTGGCATTCCCTTCTGGAGGTCAGTCTTGTCGATGTAGGTCAATAAATTGACAGATGTGATAGTTGTTGTAATGCAACCTAGCAAACACAGGAGGGCTCTATGTGAACACATATTAAGAACTGTTTCAATTGGTGCTGGACAGGAGTGGTATGTTCTGGTGTTACATAACCTTAAGTTAATTTGCAATGTATTTTAAAGTAGTAAAAGATTTTCCTATGAAATTACCATCTTGTTTTGGGTATATATGGGTTATATCTGAGCATTTTCTCTGTGCTAGAGCATAAAAATATAAAAATAAACCCTATAAACTCCAGCTGAAGGGAACTATTAGGAAACAAACTAAATAAAATTCCAGACTTTTGACATTTCTGCTAAATGTATCTGTTCTTTATTAAACAGATTTAGGTTTAGCTGTCATAGACATATTTCAATATATCATAAACTGGCTTCTGACAGGAAGAAATGGTCTTTTTCCTTGATTTCACATTACAAATCCTAATTTTTCCATATTGCTACCATGGAAACAAATGAGGAGTAAAGACAGTAAACGGAACAAAAAGCCACTATTGCATAATGGGGTTTGGTCATTCCTCCACAGAGACAAACAGGCTTTCACAACAGGGCTCTGCTGCAGCACAGCCTTGTCACTGCATGTCCCTTGGGGAAGGGACTGGGCCTGCCTGTGCCAGTGTGCAGCTCATGGCAAACTACTTGTGACGAGGCCTCTGGCTCTTTTTGAGGAGTGGGGCTGTGCAGCCATTCAGCATCAGCTGTGTCACAGGAGCCAAAGGAAATGTGGGTCACCTCAGGCAGTGCCCTGAGAGAGGGTGGGTATCTCCTCGCTGCCCAGCGTCCCTTGCCCACCACCCCTTTCACAGAACAATTCTGGGAAAACAGAGGGTAAATAAAATCTGACACTAATGTGGCAGCCCCTGCATGAAGAAGGACCTCTCCAATTCTCATGAGAACAGGCTGGGTGATGACTACCAATGACAGTAAAAACAAGGAAAGGGAAGCCACAGATTCCTTGTCTGTCTGCGGATGCTCACCTGTGAAGGAATGTTGCTTTCCTGAGGCCAGGGTGCTGCTCTGGACTTTACACAGGAGATGTCATGGGCTTGTTCCCTCCCCTCATCTATGACTATCTACATAAGGTAAGGAGTTTTGTTCCAACATTTAATACCGTCAAAAAAGACACTGTATGGGAAGCATAAAGGTACAAAGTTGAATTTTTCCTGCTCAAATTTGAGCATCTCACTGGAGATCCCAAGGTAGGAATGTTTTTCTGTTAGGCAGTTCCTGAACCCAGTTGTAGCTCAGCTACCTTACAGGTGCACCATCTCATCTGTTGTTCAACAGAGACTTCCAGTAATGTGGATGTTAAAAATCAGATTATGTAAATCCAAGCTGCTAGGTATAATGAAGGTGGCCTATTGACAGAAACATCAAGATCAAACTGTCTGGAAGAATCCATGAAAAGGACAAGTTCATGACCAAATCAGAAATCAAAGGTACAGTTACTCCAGTGGGATGAAGAATTGTGCAAAAATCTTGGATTAATCCTTTAGGACTTAGTCATCTCAGTTCAGCTGTACACTAAAATTACACAGGAGTGCCTCTGGTAAGCAATATCAGTTGTCAAGCCCATTACATTCCCATTATAATGTTAGTTGACTTTAATGTTTAGATCTGTCATGTTAAGACCACCTCCAGAAGGTTGGTGGTTCAAGTTATTAGATTTTATTATAACTGGGAGTTTTGCTTTTTTGTTTTCCAGGACTTTTTTTTTTTTTGCCAGAAAGAACAAACTACACTGACGCAGCAAATGATGTATTAATTTAAAAACCCTTTGGGAAGGAAAGTACATTACAAAGGGTTTCTGGAATGCAATTTTTAACCCAGATAATAATTTCATAATCTATTTTTTTCTTCTGAAAAAATTACTTTTATTTAGTAGACAGTGTTAATTGCATTAGTAATCTTAAGTATTTTTTTCTTCTCCCTTCAGTGATAAAAGATTATAGAATATGTTTCTAAAGGGACATGTAGTTCTTCTAAAGATCAGTGGTACAAAGTACAGTTAATCAGCCTGAAAAGATTAATTTCTTATGTTATAGACATGCTGTTCTTAACAAGCAGGTTATCATTTCTTTACAGCAAGCAGTGTTATAAAAATAATTCAAGACACACTTACACATATACAAACAGAGTAGCCAGGCAATGATGGATCTTCCATCACTGATCCAAGCTTTGAAATTGGAATTTCTGAAAAAATGGTTGCTCACTGAATGTGTGGATTTGTCTGATTACAAAAGCAGGTCACAACCCGCAAACTTCTGACCTAAATTTGGATGAAAATATCCTCCTACTTCAGCAAAGTTTGGACCAAGGTTCTGGGTTCAGTCTTAATTCAGATCGCCATATGTTCTTTCATTAGGATTACCGGGAAAAACGTTGGCTTAATACCAGGTTTTCACTCTCAGATGTTTGTTGCAAGGTCTGCTGAAGTATTCCAGATTGGCTGCTGTACCTACATAATGGAAAAGACCATATATTTTCTTCATGTGACTGCTCAGGAAGACAGGAAGAAAATGAGTGTTACTGCAGTACAGCTGTGGGTTTGCTAAGCAAATCTGGCCCACAGACACATTTATATAGCAGATACCCCAATCACTGCTTCCATTTAGATGAACCACAAATATCTTAGCATTCTAATCTCTCCACAGCATATTAATCTCAGTTTGGGGGGGAAAAAAAGACAAACAGTGGAAATGGTATAGGAATGATTGCCTTCTTCCATTCCATCATTTGTTGCTTGCTCTGTTCCACTAGTGAGGAAGATGAAGAGAAGTAGTAACACATTTGTGGTGTAACACACAGAGAAAACCTCTTTAACTAAAAGTTTTTAAAGGATAGTCACCCTATATAATGAATTTTCTGCCACTACTAAATTCTGCTCACTTCAGCTGTCCTGTGGGAATGGGAATCAGAGAAGAATCTTTTATCAGGTAATGGGAAAAATAATGCAGGTTTATCAGAGGAAAGTCTAGTCAGGCAGCAGAAGCCATTACAAATGACAGAAATATTTTTGAGAAGGAACATTCTTAAGGAGAAAAATAAAAGAAAGGCTATACCAGTAAAGGCTTGATGAGATGATATACAGGCACCACAGGTACTGTCCAACATATTAAAGAGTTTTCTTCCTCCAGCTGGTCAAGCAGCCACATTTATAGCGGCTCTACAACCTTCCATTAGGTTACTGTTCTCTGCCTTCACAGACAGAAAGCACACTGACAGAAATCTGAAAATTTTTCATCTGCCATTATTAAACACCCTCTTTCTCTCATGTAACAGCAGTAAAATAGTTGTTCAGTTTCTCTCCCATTTTCCTTTTTTGGTGGGAGCAATTGACACAATAGCTTATTAGATCAGTTGCACTTGAGACCCAGTCAGTGAGCTTTTTTTATGTTCAGCTGAAACCCCTTCCTTTATATGCTTTATAATAAAGTGAACAGGAAAAGAAATCTCACAGCTTTTGCATTATAATTTCTCTTTGAGGCCTTTATCTTTTTAATGATTTTTTAAAGTTACACTTTAGCTCAAAGACTGATTAATTTTTTCCTACAAAATAAAATAAGGGATTTCTTGCTTTGAAGTCTGTCATGCTTGACAAATCTGAGGCTGAGGATTGTCAGAAGCTAAGAGGGGTCACACCTGGTTAGACAATAGAATCATCTCTTATAGTCTTCTGCTCTTCAAGAGTAGCCAAAATACCTAGAAAATTATGTAGCAAGGCAATCTTATATGATGCTTCCACTTGTATTCTCGGATCTTCCAAACACTTTTATTTTGAAGACTTTTTATGCAGAAAATACTTTTTATATTTCATAAGTATGGTTTTTCTTACATAAGTTTGTCCAGTATTCCTTCACACCCTTTTAAAATTTCTACAATATCTTCTGAAGAGGTGTTCAACAGCTCATCTACCTGGTGTAATAACAACCACCTTCTTTGATTTATTTTGAACCTGGAATTTTAGTAGCTTTATTTGATTCCCCTGGAAGAGACCTTGAACAGCATCTCCCTTTCTTCTCTGTCTGTGACAGCTGGGATTTTATGGACCTACTAGTTTCCTGTTAAAAAGTCCTGAGAATAGGTGTGACATGCTTATACTTGGTAATGTTTGAATGTATTATCATGGCAGTACCTGGTGGAATCAGTATACATGCTTGAAGCTAAATTCTAGCTGAAATAATTGATAGATATGTTTCTCAGGAAAGATTCTGATCCACAGATACTTAGCAGAGATAATGAAAAGAGCATTAGCAGCCTTTCAATCTTCAAAGACAACCTTAATATACAGTTTATCCCTTGTAGCTGTTCACAGATTGAATCACATATTCTGGTCTCTCCAGATGTGAAATAACTTTTATGCCAAAATGAGGTCTATACATTCCTTGAATCTTCTTATACAAGCCTGAAGTGCATATGTATTTTAAGGACTTGGTTTAGGTGACGTGCTCGCATTTTTCTCACCTGTTGCACAACTTTGAAATTTGACCACTGTAGGTAGGTTTAAGTCATATTAAGGTTTCATACTGAGATTGCAGCTCGTTCAGGTTTGTTACATGAGTATCCCTCCTGTACACATTAGAAGCAGACATTAAGATCCTGTGTGTTCCTCAGATGTACCTGGCTGTATGATGCATACCACTGATGTGCCCTTCTGTGAGGAGCTAGGTGCAAGTGTGTTCAATGCCCAATGAACTGTTTACCTTACCGGCATCTGCCCAGTGCTAATCTGTTACATTTCAAAGACTTTTAGAAGTCTTTTTGAGGATATTAACAGCTTTGCCATCTTTATGAAGAACAGTACGAAAAGATAAGAAAAGTGAAAATGAAAAGGAAACAGTCTTTTAAACCTCTCTTCTATGTGAGGAAAGTCACTTCTTCTTTGCTGCCTCACAACAGTTTTCTCTTCTTGGCCCATGTCACTTCTAGTCTATCAACACAGTAAGCCCAGATCTCTGCCTGTGTGCTGGTGCTCTGTCCTATACAGCTGCAGCTTGGCTGGACTCTTCATTCAGCACTACTTTGAATGGCAGCTGACTGCTCTGTGCTGTGCATGGCAGGCAAATGCTGAGCAGTGAAGAAGAAAATGCATGCCACAAGAAAGACACTTTTCACAGAGCTATGCCACTAAGATCTGAAATTCTTCCAGAGGCTGCAGGCAAAGAAACTTGCTTTCTATCTATTAAAAAATGCTTTCAGCAACCTTCTTTTAATAGGAAGTCTGCCTGATAAGCAAAAAGGGAAATGAGATATAGGATCAGAGTATGACAGACTGCCATATATATTCTTCTCTGGCCTTTAACACACATCTGGAATGATAATGTCAGAATTATTTGTTGTAAATAACAACTGGGAATTCAGTTGGTGGAAATAAGATCAACTTTCATTTTTAAACTAAGTGAACCTGATAGAAGGTTAAATTTAAATGCTAAAAAGATAAAACTCGAAGGTTTATTAAGCTGATTAAAAGAGCACTGTTACCATTATGCTAGAAAAAGCCCATGTCCCCTTGATTTCCAGGGTCTGTTCTTTGGGGCTTATGCGAACAAGTAGGACAGGGTTCTGCCCCTCTTGTTTGCCTTATATAACTCATGGTTTCAATATACAGACTGTTTTTGTGCCTAGCCAAACAAAGCCTTTCAGCTGTATCCGCAGCCCAGTTCATGCACTGGTCCGTATTTAGGAGGGCAGGTTTCTAATGTCTTGTTTTTGTGTAGATTCTCAGTCATCCCTCCAAGGTCTTTGTTGGAACATCTCTCTGTTTGCCATTAATCTCAGAGTCTGCTTACAAATTTATGTCAGATTAATAAGACTGATCAAAGACTTCAACCAAGGGAACAGTCCCTAGGTGACTTTAGACTAAAGTGGTAAAGATCAAGCTGTTTCATCTTGCAGGATTATTTATGACCTGTGTGGATTTCATAGCTTGTCTTAAGGTTATTCATCCTAAGGAATATTTTCCATCGAAAGAAAAAAAAAAGAAAAAAAACCAAAAACAACAAAGGACCTGGGCTCTCTGGATGTTGCTACTAAACAGGGGCCAAGAATTTAATGGGCCTGGGGACAAATTATCCTCTCATTTCTGAATGTTTTCTTGTAATCCATACTAATGAGGCACATTGGTGGAACAGTAGTAAGACACTGTCTTTTATTATAATTTACTCACTTTTTTCCAGCCTCCAGATTTTTAGCTTTCTGTGAATTTATGTGGCTTCAATCCCATGATACCTAGGAGCAGTTGTTAGTTGATTTATTCTCACTATAGCCTTCTCACTTACTAAATTTTACTGAGAGTGAAGGGAGATGTTTACAAGGTTTGCCAAATTTCTCCTGGGAAGTCCACAGTAGGGAAAGAACTTGGATGTGGTGTCTAAACCTAACAAGTTTCTTACTCTGGAGTTCCTTTCAAACACTTTGTTCAATTAAAACTGGTGAGAGGGAGGAGAAAATGTGTGTACAAGTTACTGATTTGAAAATTAATTGCCTTCCTCAAGACGCAAGCTCTCAGATCTGCAGAACTTCTGCTGATAACTCCACAGAAGTGCAGCGGTTCTCTGTTGCTGTTAAGCTGGAATTGTGCATCCTAATTAGATTGCAAATACCAGAATAGTATCATATGAGTCAGGCTGGGCTGGATGCCTGCTAGACTCGGTGTTCAAAAGATTAAAATGGGAAAGGTGAAGCTGGTTGTAGAGATGAATCTTCTGATGTGTTTCTAGAGGACAACTCTGTGGTAACGCTGTTGAAAACCTGCAGGTCCAAAATACAGAATTGCAAGCTACAGGTAAAAGATAATGTTGATAAGAAAAAATAAAATTATGTTAAGGTGACATGTACTAAGTTGCAGATACTAAATACAAGATGCATTGGAGCTTGGTCTAGAATTGGAATTAACAGTCGTGAAGGCTGGAAAAGGGAAAGAACTAAATAAATGTTGCTTTTGTTGCCGAATAAGATCAGAAATACAGGATGGCCCCTGTTTATTTTAGGGTTTGGAAAATATTTGACCTTGGATATAGGACAGCTCTTACCTGTACCTTTGTTCTCTCTCTGTATTTATTCTGGCATCCTCGCCCCTTCCAAAAAACACACACACATATTGACAAAACAGGGCTGTGAGGAGCCTTTCTGCAGAGGCTCATTACTCCAGGCCTCTGCTACCTGCAGCTTCAGTCATCATGTGAGCTTGTTCTCAGCTGCACACCCTTGAGACAGGACCAGAGGCCTTGATGATGGATTAATTTCAGCACAGCAGAACAGGTGAAGGATGATGAACATTGTGCAGATATGGCACAAGCTACCACAAATACACTTTTGGGTTTTGGTTTCTGTAACTGCTCTTATGTAGAATCTCTGCCTGTGGCTCCTGTATGCAGAGAGGAGGCTCTTGTTGGTAAGCTGGCCCATGTTTTCTTGAGTGTATTAAAAACAGGATCTTCTGTTATTGGAAAAATAAAAGTTCCCTTTTCTGGAGCTTTTGTCCAGCAAGTGAGCTCTGACAGCCTTCCTGTATTTTATTAACACTGTAGATGGTATTCACTGAACAGGATATGTACTTGCTGAAATATTTTCTCCTGAAAGGTTTATTGTTCTCTGATATTTTCTTTCTGTTGGGTCACCAGGAGTTTATTCCTATATACTTTTTCATTAGGGTACTAGGGCTTTTAAAATTTTTATTTAGGTTTTTAGGGTTAAGGGCTTTTTAAGGTCTCCTAGTTTAACTGGAAGCTGTCAGGACAATACTATAATTCTTGAAAATTGAAGGATAATGCTTTGAAATGCAAAAGGTGACCAGAATAAATAGAGAGAAATTAGGTCACTGAAGTGGCTATCAGTATCAACATTTCAACTGCCTGAGGGAATACACTGTCAAAGAAATACATTTTAAAAAATACACACACCAAAGACAGCATTTTCACGGGAAACTATAATCTTTTTCACTGCAGATCCTAGCCATTATTTTATATTAGTTGTGCATTATATTTTTTTTAGTTCACAGAAGATATTTTGTCACTTCTACCACATTCCCAGTTGAAAATATCAATGTCATGGTTTAACTGCATCTAGTTGAGAGAAGATTCAAAAAGAAAAGATAAATCTCGTGGGTTGAGATAAGAACAGTTTAATAATTCAAACAAAATAAATAATAATAACTGTAAGGAGGGAGAGAGAGTGGAATAAAATCCAAGCAAAACAAGTGATGCACAGCACAGCCGCTCACCACCTGCTGACTGGTCCCCAGTCTGTCCCCAGGCAGTGATCAGCAGCCCCTAACCAACTTCCCCCAGATTATACACTAAGCAAGACATTCTGTGGTATAGAATGTTCCTTTGGTCAGTTTGGTTCCCCCCAACCTCTTGTGCACCTACTTCACTGGCAGAACATGAGACACTGAAAAGACCTTGATTTAGGGTAAGCACTTCTTAACAGCAACCAGAACATCAGTGTGTTATCAGCATTATTCTCATACTAAATCCTAAACACAACACTCTACCTACCAACTACTAGGAAGAAAATTAACTCTATCCCAGCTGAAACCAGTGCAGTCAGTAATTTAAAGTGTCATGCTATCATACATACATGTGTCATGCTATCATCATACAATCATGTGGTTGAAAAGCATTTTAAGAATGCTTTGGATCTCTTGATTTATTTTTTTCCCAATGTGTTCAGTAGCTTGGACTTCATTTGTAGTAAAGTTTGGACATATCCCTTCAGTGTGTAGTGTTGAATGCAAAACTAAATCTGTGATCAGCAGATTGCCATGTTCAAGCAGTTGTTTTTCCAGCACAGTGGTCAGTAGGTGAAAAAGAACATCAATCAGACACCCACAGTCAAGTCATAGGGACATCCTGGTCAAAGAAAAGTTCCCCATTGACTGACTGATAGAAAGACCAAAGCACAGCAAGCCTCTATCACCAGGCTGCAGGTATTTCCAGGGCAAAGGCTGTAGCTTTATGGGTCTGCTGTAGAAATTTCTGCTACACTGAGTTTTCTAGGTGTTACCATAACACAGATAATAACATTTAACTCCAATGGTAAAGGCAGAGGCAAGAGCTGGACTTGAATCACCTGATTTGCAGTCCCAGAAATTCTTAGCTAGTTTATTATGCCATATCTCTTCAGATCAATTGAAATTGCTGGTATTTTTCTTGGAGGATAGAGACTGACAAACAATAGCTAACAAGGAGAGCCAGGAGGTAACATTCTGATATCTTATTTGTTGGCCAAACTCCCTTTAGATGGTTTCATTTTATTAATGCTCTTTCTTCCTTTTATTGTCTTTTTCAGTAGAGCATTATAAATTCTGGCCATTTTTCTTTGAACTGATTCCTAATCCACGTTTCTTGTTTAGGAAAATCAAGTGTATTTGAAGGTAAAGTTAACGTTTTCCTAATATTTCCGTTGCTTTGTTGTTGTTACTGCTCTGATGTGGGAAGATCTATTGGCCACAGACATAACTCCCTCTTTACACACAGCTGGCAAATGAAAACAATATCAGAACATCTCCATGACACACAAGGCTTTTATACAGTGATGTTTCAGACTTTACTGCAGTTTCCTTTGGAAATGCTTTAAAACAACTACATCTGTTTCCTTTCATTGGGATTTTGTGTTCTTTAAGCCAAAAGGAGGGGATAAAACTCATTAATTCTGAACAATAATTGCAATGTCCTATGTAAATATTTTTTAGACTGCGGGGTTGTTGTTTTTTTTTTCATTCCACTAAAAATATAAAATAGCTTGTCTGTTCAATGTAATGAGAGTTCCTGGATACTCCTGCATTGCTATGTTGTGCACAAATACTTGAACTAGATTTAAACAATCTGGCTCAGTTGTTGGTATCAAGCTAGCAGTGACTACACAGAAAGCAGTACAGAGCCATTCTCCTAACAGCAGGAGAGGGCACAGCGTGGGTTTAATTTACCGTGTTTCTGAAGTGCATTTGGCATCCTGCAGTGCCTGCCAGCCTGTCATAGCTAGACTGTTACCATTCCAAGTACATCCTTCCTGAAAATGCAGTAGAGACCCACCTCCTACAGCAGATGCTGTAGCTATGTCTCAAACTAGGCTCAGAGAGTGCCTGGCAATCTTCTGTGGCACCACACAGAACAGATTCTGAATGTGGGCATAAGCCAAGTACAGCTTTTTCAAGGAAACCTACATTTTGCCAATAGTACAGAGGGCTAAAAATTATTTGTACAAGCTACAGCATATAATCCAAACAAAAAAAATTGATGTCATCTCTCCCCTTATCTGAGGACTCTGAATCCACTGGTTCTTCTCAGAGTAGTGCTTTTCTAACAGATACATACAGCTGTTGTCTAATGCTCCCTTCTTAAGAAATTATTTATTTTTCATCTCGCTCTAAATCCCTATTAATCCAGGCCAAGATAAAGTGAAAATCAAAGTGCTTATAACATTTTGAGATGATGATAAATTAAAAAAAAATTGATAAACAAAAGCTTAAAAGAAAAGAAAACAAACCCATGTAGATGGAGCAGCCTCTCAGACATCAGATCTGCTCACCAAGAGCTTGTCACCTGCTCAAATGTCTGCCTGCTTGCTCTCCAGGAAGACAACCTTTTCTCTCCTGACCAGAATGACGCTAGCTATCTGGTCTGTGACATTTCTGTTGTGCTGGGTTGGTCTCTGCTATCCCCTCTTACTGGAAATACTGCAGATATTTCTGGTTAATTCTTTCTTGGGTTCACACTTGTGAAGTCTAGTTCCTTCTCTGAGCTACCTGGAAAATTCCCATAAGGAAGTGTGAGCCTGTATCTTCATGTATTCCTTCTGCAGCTTTCCACTATAGCTGTTTTCTAATTTACAGCATGTATGCTTTGGGATGGCTCACACTAGATGCACTTTAGTGTGTTCTGTTGTGTGCTGGAAGAAAAGGCATGTGATGGTCACAAGAGGAGTACAAAAGTGTCCTCGGGACTTCAACTCTCAGCATTTCCTTGCCTTAATTCCTTTTAGAGCTTAAGATGGCAGGGAAGTCTCTGCTTCCACAGGATACGCCTCTGAGTACACACAGAAGAGGAAACAGTATTGGGGCAGAGTATAACAGCTTTGTACTCAGCCCTCAATAGTCACGATACCTGGAGACTTAGTTCCTGTTCTGACTAACAATCCCTAATCATCCACTGTGTTATATGATAGCGGTTTCCTCCAATCCTGAGGGGAACTGGATCTCTTGGCAAAGGTACAAGGAAAAAATATTTGTGCTCAAGTTCTGCAGCTGAGTCACCTCAAGGCACTTGGAGCCATCAACCTCACCCCAAACTACCACAGCTACTGAAGGCTACAGAATTCAGTGCCTTTATGTCCTCTTTAACTTATCACTCAGTTTCACCTACGGCAATAAGAGCTGTTCATTGAAAAATACTCTCTCAAACCACCCATTTGGTTTTGGAGTATAAATTGAATGACTTTTAATATGAACATAAAAGACAAAATTCATAGGGTGATTAAAAAACAGGCAAAGAGTAGACTTTCTTCACAGGAAAAAATAAAGGATTTTTTCAGAGGCATCAGGATTGGGAATAGCATAACGCTGTCATATGTGAGTACATCTGTGCTTGAAATACTGCTACAGATAACAGAGAAGCCATTATATTATAAAGATTTCCCAAAGCAATGAGACCCAGGATGAACCTCAGAGTAATTCCCATCTGTGATGTTAGGCCTGGGACTAAGTTATTTTACTGGATATGGACAGAAGTAAAAAATAATAATTAAAAAATCATTTATTGGTCAACTAGTCTGTTTTTTCATCTTAGCATCCTCATCCTTTATCATTTTATGTCCCTCCCTCTTTCACAATTTAGCATTGTGCACACCCCCTTTTTCACTGCAGAGTCTGTACGGATGAATGAGTTTGACTGTGTCAAACAACCACAGAAAACAGATGTGCAATCATTGCTGTGTACCTGAAATGAAAACTGAACTTATTGGGAATGAATGACATCAATAGAAATAGGCCATTTTGGCATTTACTTCTTTCTGGTATTAAACAAGATTAAAAAGTGTAGAGCTAGATATGGCTTAGATATACAGAGAGGGGAGAAGGAAGAATATAGCATTACATCTGGTACCATATGGTAAAAATAATTCCTTAAGATGGTCCATTTGCTTTCAATTTAACAGTTAATAAAATACTTTTGTTTGATTTTCCCCATTTAGGTCTGTAGTAGTTTAGATCCACATATGTGAGGAAACTTCCCTTCTATTATCTTTCAGAAATAGGGTCTTTAAATATTTCTCTTCCCACTTTCCTAAGTTTGTATTTTTAGATATTTTGAATTTTCTCCCTTCATCTCTAACTATGACACTGAGACAGGGAGCTGTACTGTGCCAAGAAGTACATGAGTCACTGCTGTTCACCACTCACACAAAGTTATTCAAGGTGTGAGATATCTATGATTGATAATCTTGTCAAAGGATGTGCCCTCTTTTTATAAATCTAACATGAAATCTTACCATAGCTTCAAGGTTCAGGTGAAAAAAAGAAACAATAATTCAAGACTTGTAGGTTGCTATTTTTAAGCTTAAAGGTCCATTGCCAAGAGTCTTTATATTCAAAGAAGACCTTCTTTAAGATTGCTATAATCTGCTTTGGAATGTTTCTTGGATATATTCATAAAAACCTGTTCAAATACATTGAAAAATTCACCAGTTTCAGTGTTGATGTAGAAATCTACAGTACTCTGGCTCTAATCATGTTGCAGTATATGGAGATCTTTAAGAAGAATTATTTCATCTGAAGTATTGCACAGGGCCTCTCCTTTGTCTGGGATCCTTGTTAAAGGCAGGATACCAGAATCCATGGAATAAGGTTGTTACTGTATTTGGAGAGGCAGCTGAAGAGCTTCTTTTCCTCAAACTTTGCTGAATATAATAAACATGAAAATACACTAGACAGGAGTAGGCAGCTTATGCTCTGTAGCACCTGAAGAGAACTGAGGTTGTAGAAAAAACCCACATCCAGAATCCTAGAAACTCCAACTGCCTGTTGAAGGTATAGGAAGCTCTCAAGATGAAAATGCTATAGTAACTTGGAATTTCAGTCATCCTACTGCAGATGAGGCAAATATCCCACAAGACAAGGCTGATCTAAATTATAAATAATGAAAATAGAAGCAATTTGGGAAAAAAAAAAAAAAAAAAAAAAGAAAGATCCAAAGAAGTGAAGCGCTTGGATTAGGCTTGAGGGGTGAGCAGGAGCTGATTCACAATGTGTTAATTCAAAAACATGGTGAAATGCAGACCCTTGGCACTGAAAAACCAGTGAAAGATTAGGCAAAGCTAATCGGGTGGAGTAATTAACAGGGTACATTAACACTTGGGAGAATGAGAGCAAGAAGAAGGTTTAGGGTCACTATGTTGAAATACTAAATATTTTCTACCAATTAAAAATTTTAGTCAGTAAACAAAGAAACCAGTGCAGCTAAAATAACAACAACAACAAAAGCTATCAGGTGCAATATTGCATTCTTCAGAACTGGGAATTCAGAACTTCAAAATTTTTTAACGGGAAAATAGAAGAAATCATAAACTTTGTCAAGATAAACATAAAGGAAGGCCAATACGAAGCACGCAATTTACCAAAGGTATTAAAAAACTAGTAATAGAAACTTCTTAAACATCAAAAGCAGGACACATGCCAGAGAATCAGTGAGCCTGAAAAATGATCTATGTGTAAAACCTAATGCTGATGCCAAGGCTTCAGTGTTTGTTGCAGTGAAGTTTATGGAGTTTCCCATACCAGGACTGTCCTTTACAGAGGAAGAGTCTGAAGATTTATCTCAAACTGAAGTGTTGATACAAGGACTTTTGTGCCTAGACAAAAATGCAAACCACACAATAATTGTTAATCGGATCCATGTGGTATTTACCTAAATGGTCCAGAGGAGCTCACTGTGAAAGCTATGATGGAGCAGTGGTGCATGATATATTGCCTAAATCAGCCCAAGTACGAGAGAAACACAAGATGATAAATACAGTGAAAAATCTAAAAATAACAGAGTTAGTGCATATTTGGATAATTACAATGTATCCAGGAAAGATTTGAGGAGGAGAGTAAACCCTTCTGGAGGGAAAGTATTATCTTATAAATCTATTTCAGGTCTTTCATCCAGTCACTGGACTTGTAAGTAACATTGATTCAATTGATACAGTGATTTTATCAGCAAGCATTTGACATCTTTTAACAGAAATGCTTAAAGGAACTAAGATGTCATGGGAGTGGTCACATAGACTATTAGCTTCCTAGAAAATAATGTGTAGGAATAAATAGTTGGCTTGTTCATTTGAAAGAGGTTACCAGTAAGGCCCATATGAGGATATATACTGACTAATGCAGTTCGTTAAATGAACTGGGAAGAGAGTGAAGAGTGAGGTGATGAAGTTAGTAAATGATACAGAAATATCCAGGCTAGCTAAAACTAAAGCACACAGTAGAGAGTTGTAGCAGGGTCTCATGACACTAAGTGACTTGCTTCAGAGAAAATAAATAGGGAACAATTAACTGTAAGAATTTCAACTAATTAAGTTATGAGACAAGCAGTTCAAAGCAAACAAAAGTAAATATGTTTTCTGCAAATAATTAAAATGGGGAACCCATTGTCACAGGATGCTCTGGAGCCCAAAATTACTTTTATAAAATAATTAAGACCGATTCATGGAAAATCAGCTGATGCAACATGGCTAAACATAACAATGTAGATTCAGCCTGTGGCTTAAGGAGCCCCTAAACAAATTAGTACTGGAAGCTGGGAGATAAAGCAATGGGAAGGTCATTCTCTAATTGCACTATTCTTCCCCTAAGCATCCACTCCCACCTCAATTATGGATAAATGAATAAAGAGTTTTGAGCACTGACTCGTAAGAACTAGGAATATCCTATCTTTTTTTTTTTTTTTTTAATCTTATCCATCTGTTTATATTTGTCATATCTTGTAGGTTTGGGACAAGGACATCTATGTTTAGAGAGCAGCTAGTGCAATTAAGCCCAACAGCATTTTAATTCTAGCTCTGAGCTTCCAGGTGTTATTATAATAAGAATGTTGAGCTGCCTTTCACAGGAAAGACTTGGTATATTACCAAAACAAACAAACAAAAACCACTGTTGAAGAAAATTGAATTGTGATGTCAAGCACTTCCGAGTTGAGAAAGATGTAATTTAAAACTCTACAAGCAAGATTTAACCTCTGCAGTCCAAAGCTATATGGCAAAGCTATATGTAAGTGGAAATAACTACAAAGAGAAGCAATCCAGTGTAGGTGCCATATTTAACTTGATCTCTTTACGTATACATTTATGGTTTTATACACACACTCCACTCATATACACACAAAAAGTCATAAAACCTAGTGCTGTAACTGGGCCCTTCATTTTACGGTTTCAGCAAGAGTAATGGAAAAATGCTGAATGAAAGCAAGCTGAAATGAGGAATCTGTGAATCAGAACTGTAAAATAAAAGGGAAGAAGGTGAAGCTTGAGGGAATATCACTTGTGGAAGTGATATGTTTTCTACTGGTTAGCAAAGAACTTATGCTATTAGTGAGACAAACTTAGGTAATTATTTTCAATGATGGAAGTGGATTTGGGACAGCTGGCTTGGATACAAGTGTTCCAGCACTGCACAGGATCCTGTATTGAGTAAGTTGTTGTAGGATTTCCTTCATGATCAAATATAGACATAATGTGAAAAAAACCACCATATTTATTTCTGTTACAAAAAAAAATGTTTAGTTCCTGAACAAATGAAAAAGAGTTTCCATATTGGTGATTTGCCAGAGAAAGAATAATCCAGAGCAGCATTATGTCAGAGAAGCAAAATACAAAACTTGAGTGATATGTAAAGAACAGATAGCCCAGGTACTGTTTCTCTCTGTTGCCTATCTTCTTTGCAAACTTCTTATTTTAAACTTTAATGGCTTTGTACCAGGGCTGTCTAGTTACTAAGTAACAATTTTTGGGTGCTGTTCACCTTCCTTCTACTACAGTTGTCCTCAACCCACCTCTGTTGGGTTGGCATGATCTGCTAAGGATATATAAATTAACACCATCTGAAGTGGAGACGAGTGCCTGAAAGTCTTTATTCCTGAAGATTGTTTTTTCTGTGGAGTCAAAGTACTAAACAAGTTTTAGCATAAGATCTGGGCTGTGCATACAGCCTGGGTGTCCACCTGTGGGGGCTAGAAAAGTCCTTTGGAATGTGGTCAGCTTCATTTGACATTGACTGTTTCCATTTTGTCCTATTCAGCAGTGAGTTGCAGGACCCTGTGCTGGGCAAGTTGGGATGTTTCTTACATTCCCATTGGGAGGCATTGTTTTATCATTGACTAACACCAGAGAAGGTACCAAGGACCATGAGCAATCTTCTCCCAGCCTCAGCATCACCCTTATGAGAATAAGAAGGGCATCTGTAGTTATGCCAGTGAGGCTAAATGAAAAGATGAAATTCACCAATTGTGTTTTTGGGCATAAGCTGAGGTCAGAAAGGCTTGGCTTTTTTGCTGTATTGCAGTGGTGGCCTGTACTGTTAGTAAAAAGTATCTAAGACACATTGATTCCAGTCTGCTTACCAGATGATACAAGAGCTAACAGTAAGTTACATCTTCAGGGTCACATTGCTGTTCTTTGAGATCATAATTCATGCTGCATCTAGATACCTGTACTGCCACTTGCTGCATCAAATGAAAGATATTCCATCTCTCTATTCATGAGCTGACAGGAAAGGGGAGTGGTACATCATTGCAAGTCCCTTACTGTGTGTACAGATCTGTACTGACCTTTTAAAGTGTAAATGAGCTAAAGTTTCCTGCTTGTTCCTAAGTAGCCTATCAGAAAATTCCCAGGTGGCTCATGAGAGAAAACATGTTTGCTGCCCTAACAACTTATTTTTGGTCCTTAACCATGCAGAGCAGGCTCCAGGCAGGCAAGGCCAGATGAATTAGTTCAGAGGCCATCACCTGCTTACAGGCTCCACGCACCCTTGGGTCCCTCTCACGTAACTTTATCATACAGGGACACAGGCTAGAGGGGTGGGACAGATGAATGAGACAAGGTCTCTAAATACATCCTTTGAAGAGCTGAGCACTCACACCTCCCATTAACTCCCACTGTCCCAAACTAGTGAATTACTAAGTAGCTCTTTTGATCTGGATCATTGTTTGCTTTGCCATTGTAGTCTTTCCAGACATCTTGCTATTCTTACTTAAAATTTTAGGAAGGAAACATACGGTGAGGACAAATTCCTGTCACACCCACAGGCGTTCTGAATAACAGCATAGGCTGTTCAGGATCATTTCTCAGTGAAAAATATATCTCAGCTGCTCACCAAAATGCAAAGAAGTTTGATAGCACCAAGCAGCCTATTCCACAGGCATCTTGTGAGAATGAAACCTTGAAAAATTATATTACAATCTCCTGGTTTCTCACACATGACTGAAACAGGTTTTATTCAAGGAATTTTCTCTCTTATCTTCAAGGCACAATTGGCACTGGAACAATCCAATGACTGCCATCAAATTTTTGTAGAGTGACCAAAAATCTCTATGAGGGTCAAGTTCCCTCAGATCCAAATAGGAATTAGGTGCTCTCATTTCTTACATGTTTAATAAACGATGTGCAGATGTTGTCACTGAACCTCAAGAGGACACAGTATTATACAACCCCCAAAGGAAATTCCCAAATATTGAAGTTACATTATTTACATTATCCTCTCTCAGTTGGGATGTGCACAATCTGTTGAACACAAAATTCCAGCAGGCCCATGTATGATTCTAAAGTATTATCTTCTAGAAGTACATCTTGACATGCATACATCCCTGTCCCATGGGGATGAAAACATCTCCTGGAGTTGTAAACCCCATGCTTGCTTTGAAAACAAAGTCAACATATTAGCTTTTAAACACATGACCAGCAATCTGAGCAAAGCATAACCTCATAAAGGTCAGGAAAATGTGTGTGAGTTTGTAGACTAACCAAAGACATGTACAAATCACAAGCAGCTTACACAAAGCTGTTGTCTTGATGTTTCTTTGTGCCATTCATCATTATTTTTAGAAAAAGCTAATGCAGATATTATTCTGCATTTTCATTTGCAATTGTTTTTACATGTACTCTAATTAGTACAAGGTCAAAAGGAAGGGTTTTGAAAGGAGATATGAGGTCTTTGTTGTCACCAAATGACAGCATGTTGAAAAGTTACCAAAACGCTATGGCAGAATAAAAGGGGGATTTTGGGTTTTGTTTTGCTCCTTAACATGAATTGCTGAGCATTCAGGATTTCTTTGGATCAGGGCTCAGTCATCACTTTCAGAGTGAAGAAATTACTCTTTGACAGGAAAGGGCAAACTGAATTCTTGTTTTCCTACAATTGTATCAACATTTACGGTGGTCAGAACTATCCCCATTGTAGTTTAAACCCACAGGAAGAGGCTCTGGAGAAAAAAATCTTTGTGTGAAAATATCCTTGCACAGCTTCTAAGGGGTTTTGATTGTTCTTTTCACCAAGGGGCAGGCTTCAGGAGCTATGCCATAGGGCTTGCCCCCAGATGCTAAACCAGGAAGAAGTTCTTTAAGCTGTCTGTGAGCTTTTCACCCAACATGGTTGCAGTATAATTCCCCTGAAGGCTAGCCATGGGAGATTGGGATGCCTCTTTATCTTTGAAAATCTGGGGAACTCAGGGAAGCTTCAAAGGGGAGCAGCATGTTGTCCCTCTCCGGCTTTCTTGTAAGCTCCCTTTATATATTGGAAGGCTGCTGCTATTAGGTTTCCCTGGAGCCTTCTTCAGTCTGAAAAATTTCAGAACTCTCAGCCTATCTTCACAGGAGAGGTGTTTCAGCCCTTTGGTCATTTTTGTGGCCCTCCTCTGAATCCACTCCAAGAACCCCCTGTTCTTCTTTCCTTAGAGATCCCAGATGAAGCACTCCAGGTGGGGTCTTGCCTGAGCAGAGCAGAGGGGCAGTATCGACTCTTCACCCTGCTGGCCATGCTGTTTGACCTATTGGAGAAGGACCTGGGATCTTGGTGGATGACCAGCTGACATGAGCTGGCAATGCCCTTAGAGCCAGGAGGGGCAGTGGCATCCTGGGCTGCATTGGGAAGAGTGTGGCCACAGGTTGAGGGAGGGGATCCTGCCCATCTGCTTGGCCCTGGTGAGGCCACATCTGCAGTGCTGGGTCCAGTGAGCTCCTCAGTACAAGAAAGACATATAAATATCTCAAAGGCAGGTGCCAAGAGGGTGGTGCCAGATTCTTTCAGTGGTGCCCAGTGACAGGTGCCCAGACAAGGAGCAATAGCCATAAACTAGAAAAGAAGTTTCACCCCAACATGAGGAAGAACATCTTTACACTGAGGGAGGCAGGGCACTGGGACAAGCTGACCAGGGAGGTCATGGAATCTCTGTGTCTGGAGGCATTCAAACCCCACCCTGTGTAACCAGTTCTAAGTCACCTGCTTTGGCAGAGGGTTTGGACCAGATGATCTCTAGAGCTGCCTTCCAACCCTAATGATTCTGTGATTCTGTGAAGCCTTTCTTCTCAGATCTGCTCTCAATCCACTCTCCTCTCAGCCTGTGTTTCTGCTTGTAATTGCCCTGAGGCAACATAAGGTAATGTGACCAGCAACTCTTTGGCCTTTGGTTCCACTTAGGAACCATTTGTGCACTTATTTTTAGAAATTTTAGATGAACCTTTGCAAGCCTAACTTAAAGAAGCCTCTCATAAGCCTCTCACTCTGTTTGCCTAAGGATATGGCAAGAAATTTTACTTAAGTGAAACCTTTTTCAGTGTTTTCTGCATCCCAGTATTTTTTTGTATTTTGTAATACATCAGAACAATATGCTTGTGATTAATAGATGTATACATTATTTTTCTTCTTATCTAGTTTTTTAATGCAAAAATATTTAAAATATTTTAAATGTTGGAGCCATTAAATATGCTGCTTTTTTAAAAATAATGACACTGTCACTAGTTTTGAAATATTGAGGATCAGTCCTGTCCTAGAGGACTTTCTCACTTCTTGTTTGCACAAAACCCCTCTTTAAACTACTGTACTCACTAAAAGCACAGCAAAAATACTCAAGACTTAGATACTAAAATATAAAACCTCCAGAATTTCATCAAAAGATGTGAGACAGGGTTTGTTATAAGCCCCAGAATTACTGGAGGAAGTTCAACGTGTCAGTAACGACAACACCATTTCCTGCAAGCTGAATTTGGTGATTGCCTTCTGATTACCTGTATCTTCAACTGCCTGCATCTTAAATAGTACTGATATTGTTACTAAACTACATTGTGCCAGAGTCAAGGGATCATGGCAGCAAGCCTGACTTGTACCCCATCGGAACCAGTGGGAAATACATCAGGCATCTCAAAAGTGACCCTTAACAGGTATCAAGTCATTGGGTTCTGGGCTTCTCCCAAGGGTAGATTAGAGTGTGGTGGTGAATGAAATGAGCTGTCTCTGCTCAGCTGCTCTTTGCCCTGAGGCCAACAAGCACAGCACTGCTATAGGGTAAGCTGAACTGCCTTATTGCCTAAACAGTGTGCTTGCATTCAAAATGCCTTTTGGTCCTTGTCCTGTGCTAATTCCCAGCTGTAGCTGGGCAGTGTATGGAAGCAAGCCTTTGACAGGCTTTTTTTGAGTTTAGGCCAAAACTCTGCCAAACCTGTGCAGAGAGAACTGGACAGTTGCAGTCTTTTTCCTGGTTCTGGCTGTGCTCTTTTACCTGTAGCGAATTAATTTCCCTCTTTAGGTCTACTAACCAGCATGCAAGACAAGATCACTGAGCTGACTTGTGCCTGAACTCTTCCAGCTTCCATATGCAAGACAAAGAGTTAGATCCCCAGAAGGAGCAGCACTTGCCCTCTTATATGGTGTGCATAACACATGCTAGAAAATGATGGGGAATATTTCAGCAGCACATGGTTTCATCTGTAGGCACTACCATTCTGGCAGAAACACTGCAGACTGACTTCTCATGTTTTGCTTTAAGGTAGGACACTGTGGAGAAGGCTGAATGTGGGCAGCCCAGTCTGTGCATCAAGGCCAAGGGTGACTGTAGGCCCTCCATTCTCTAGTGCCTGTGAGCAGTAAAGCCAACAAGAAACTTCAGGGAATAAAACCAATTTTTTTTTTTCTTAAATAGCAGATGTAACTGTAAGAAAATTTGGGTTCAATTTCTCAAGAGCACGTATCCTCTTTTCAGCAGTCCCATATACATCTACTGGGGAAAGAGTAACTTCATAATGTCTGCTACTTAAAAGAACAGCAATTACAAAAAGAACTAGCCACTAACAACAGTGTCTTTACTTTTATCTTCAAACAACAGATGGTGTTAATCTCGAGCTTTGCATTCCTTAAAGTGCTGGAATCATGAGACTACTTGCTTCCAGCAGGACCCTGAGACACAATGTATTGCTGGGGAAAGCAGTCAAAATGAGTGATCAGAGCAAAATATGCCTGCTGTCAAACAGACTTCACATGAAATTTTTATCTTTTCACAAGACAAGATGTCACCCAGATGACATTTGTGGGTTTTATTCAGTTTTCATTCCCAGTGGCTAAATCAGGAGTGGTTTGTGAGTCTCCCAGATCTGGAGTAGCTTCTAGAGACTGATATGCTTCATGACAGGATAAGACTTATAAGATCACAGTTGTGCTTGCATGCCAATTTTGCACTGGAATAAAAAGGCAGCCCTCTGCAAGTAGGTCACATTTCAGAAGAGTTACTTCAGATTTACTTCACTGTTAGCAAGATCAGAATCAGTGGCTGCCTAGGATGAAAAGTTAAGGTGACACTGAGGCAATTTCTTTTGTAATTCATGTGGGGAAAGCTAAAATAAATAACACGAAAGGCCCCCACATTATTAACTAGTGTGTTTGAAAGAATCCTGCCAGTTGTGTTTTATCTTTTCTTAACTGCAAGCCAGAACATTTAAGATTTAATTATTTAGAGAAAGGGGGAGGGGAAGTGTGCCTTTTGAAGAAAGTTCCACAGGTTTCCAAACACTTCAACATTTCATCATGGCAATCAGCCAGATGCCAAACAAAATGCGGCTTTCCACAAGGGATCTGACAGGTGGCCTTTCCAAAGTTTACACACTGAAGTGAGAGCTGATGTTCTGCTGCTTATTTTTCTGCCTTTTAAGTTATTCCTTTATTGAAGCCAGACTGCAGACATCTTTCCATGTAACAAAAGATAAGATCTTTCCCTGAATATTTGGGGATTTTAGTATGCTTTTATATTACCCATATCTACTCAGGGGATTATTATTCACACTTTCAAATGAAGAAATGTTGGGCTGGCAAGGAGGGAAAACACATACGTACGCAGGCAGAAGATAAGCTATTTGAAGCTTCACTGATAACACAGAGCCAGATACTACTGAGGTACAACACAGGGGAAAATCCCTTCTTTCCCTCGAGGTGTTTCCCCTGTCTCTGGCTGTGGAGAAGGCTGGCACCCCAGCCTCACTCATCCCCTGGTTCAATCTCTGGAGCATCTCCACCCAGCTCCATCTGCCTGGGGCTCTCCACCTGCCACCACACCAAAGAGGCGCCTTCATGGAGAAATAAATGCAGTCTGTGGCTGCACCACGCTTGCTTCCCTTTATCACGTCTGTAGCTCTGTTGTCTCGGGGTTTTCAAGTGTCTCCTCAGAATTTTGAATGCTCCTGAAAATCCTCTAAACTGACAAAATATCAGGGGAGAAATGGAAGTATGATAGCTCTAGGTTGTACATCTCACTTTCCTTGCTTCCTTCAGGTATGGTGTCCCTCAAAGTACACAGCAAAGTACAGGTGAAGAGGTAAGAGAAACTAAAAATTCTTCTGTGGAAACAAATTTCTTGAAGAAACAGCCACCACTGATCCCATGGAATTGCTCGTGACTGATAGCAGGGCTAATGAGGCTCATGTCTGACTCAGTTTAACTCAGTTCTGGGATCAGATTCTCATAGTTCACAGGAGAAAACTTGAAGTGTGCCCTTGCCCTCATTTATATCCCATTTGACCATCATGAAGCCAAAGGAGAGGTGTGTATAAGAAAATTAAGTATGTAACCAAAATTATTAGCATTTAAGATGGAAATTCCAGCAAAGAAAGGCCTAAGTTCTGACCAGAAATTTAGCTTACAGTCAGCAAGAAGCAGCAGGGAATATTTCCTCCTGTTGTGTTCATGTTCCGATGTTGTGCTTTGCCATAGCTTTTGATCAGCTTCTGAAAGCTTCCCATGTGACTAAGATTTAGCCCATATCATCTGTTTGTTCACTGTTCCTCAGGGAAGACAGGCATAAGCAGTGAAATTAGTTGGGTTTTGTTATTTTTGAGGGGCTACTTTAAATAGTGGTTATGTATGTTGATATATATCTATACTACAGAAGACAAGGCTGAAGAAGTCACTTTGCACTTGCAGCAGGCAGGCAGACAGTGCTAGGTCTGTGCAGGACCTCAGTTCCTGGGGGAGTTTATTCCACTGTGTGAAAGCAGCACATGTAACCCTTAGTTTTATGGAAAAGAGTCCTCTTCTGCCAAATGGGCAAGGTTGTAGCCCATAGCACTTCTCTTATATACAAGAATGTGTGTGTATGATAAAAGTCTAGACATCAGACAGAAGTCCTTGAAACTTATGTCTGTGTTGGAGGTGTTTTACTATGCCAGAATGCTGTAAAGGGACCTTTCCAATTAAACAAATAAAAACCAAAATATGTGAGCAAGTATGCCAGTGGACAAATTTAGTATATGGTATGAGTATTTTGTGCAGAGACAGAACACAGAACAAAGTTCTCTCTCCTTTATACAGGGGAAATGAAAATATGGTACAATCATGCTGAATTGTCTGTCCTTAGTCATAATCCTCGTGTTTTGACCAGTCTTCTCATCCAGCCCTTTGTTTTCCAAAAATCAGAGGAGGATACCAATGAACCTAACTGCAGATTTAAGAAAGGGGAAGTACACTTCAGCATCACATTTTTGTTTAAGACCTCACTTTCCATCCATTCATGACAATAGCAAAACAACCAAGGGTTTCAGTCGTGCAGTTCAAGAACATTGCAAAATAAGCATAAAATTATTTACAATTGTTAGCAACATTCCACAATACTTAGAGCAGGCACAGAAATGCTTGAGCTCCTCTGTGAGTAGTAAATAAGCCCATATGGTCTTGTCATCTCTCCTCCCACTCCACACCCTTAAGAACAAAAAAAAAACAACAAAAAAAANGTTTCAGAAAAAAAAAAAAAAAGAGAGAGAGAGAGAGAGAAGAAATATAATAAAAGTATAAAAGTAACTCAACAAAGCAGGCAATTCCTTAGGAATTTTTTTGTATTCAAAATGCCTTTGAAATTATCCAGCAACTAAACCACAGGCTCCCTCATCTTTTTGGTCTCACAAAACAACAACAGAGCATCTTCTGTGCTCAGATGCAGTAATTACAGACAACATGCACAAAGAAAAGCAAATAGAATAATTTCAATTGCCAGAGCCAAATATGCAATTGTGTATCTATAAAGGTAATTACAAACCAAAAGATCAGTCATGGTTCTGGTTTCTTCAAATTACTGTTTTGCCCTGGAGAAAAACAATTATCACGTAAGTAATCCTAATAATTTTAACATTTGTTTTGCATATCAGCATCAAATCTGAATGAATGCCTTTTTTTTTTTTTTTTTTCTTTTTTTTTTTTAAGTGTGTATTCTGAGCCAAACATTGTGTCTCTGACTAACTTCTAATTCAGGAAAGCCTTGGTCCAAAAAGCCACTGGTGGCAATGGAAAGACTCCACATAGCTTTTCACTGCTGATTCAGATATTTTTTTTACTCTTCTTATCTACTTTTAAGTCACTTGTCTCTCGTGCCAAAAGCCATTGTAAATATAAAGAGCACAAACAGAAAGACTCCAGAGACAGGTAAATATCCAAAGCTGACATATTGTACTGTTGCTTTTCAGCTTTACTGCTGATATCTAGGAAATTTCTTTACTTGTTGATATTTGTGGTTAAGCACATGGTCAATAGTTTTGTATAGAGTAATCAAACACCCTGAATACCTCCCCAACCCTTGACCCAAATCGTTGGAGAATGGCATCTAATTACCAATTTAGTGTGGGTTGACCCTGCACAGGATCCATGTTTGTGTAAAGAAAAACACATGCCCTACTGCATAAGTATTTGAGCAAAATACCTCAGAGAAAACCAACCTACTGCCCTCTACAGACCTCGAAGAAGCATCTCATTAAAGAAATTAAAAACACAAATGAAATGTCTTTGCATCAGTGTGATATTTGGAGTACATTTGGCCTTTGGAAGTGTTCACCATACATTCCACACCTCCCTAAACCTATGATGTTTCGTGCAGGGGAGAAAGAACCACAAATGAAAGCAGACCTGGCTGCTTTCAGGAGCATTAGCTCTCAGGAGTCAGATCACAGATGAAAAACCAGAAACAGAAATTAGTGTTATAACAACAGTGGGATTGATATTGATGAAACCTTAAAAGGTGGCCTCATTTCAGGGGCATTGAGAGGAGATCAGGAGATCAGATCAGGCTTTTGTTTTTTTCCCTATAGACAAGCCAATCTCCATAGTGAACCCAGCTCACACAGTCTGTCAAACATGAGCTGTTGAGCCAATGAAGGAGCAGGCCAGGCTCATGTTTGATTCATCATTTGGGCTTAGCTCAGCATCCACATGCACATCCAGGCCAAGAGAGCTAAAGCCAGCAGGGATATTTTGGCACCTTTTCCTGGCAGCCATAGTGATCTTGCATATCTATTATGTATTTTCTTTTTTTTTTCATACTTTACATATTTAGTCAGCCTTGTTGGCTGAGGTCTGATTTTTTAGCTTGTTTCACTATGGCTTGGCTGTACCTTTGATCTCTTGGCTTGCCCAAGTCTAGTATCACTTAATTAGTAAAGCTCCTGCAGTTTCTTCATTGGACAGTTATAGACTGGTATCCATTTATGAAAGTTTTAAATTATCATTTCGTGCCACATATTAACTATTTTTTTCATTCATTCATTCATTCATTCATTCAGCTTGTTGAATACAGAGCAAGAGCATATACATAAATTTGGGAAGAAGGCTGAGGATGAAGGCTATGATCAGTAAAGGTCATGAACCCTCCTCAGAACAACAATGCCATTAGCAACTCAGCACAGGATTTTTAAGGTGTTATGTGACACACATGATCTCATTTTATGATATATATTTTCCTTTCCTCTATAATTATTAAGCTCTCTTTCCAAAGGACACGCTCATACTGTCTTTCCATACCTTAGCTGTAGGCAACAGCTTTTACCTGAGAGAAAGCTCTCAACAGGTCAAGCAAAGCAAAGGACTTTGCATAGCATCTGCATCTCATCCTGTCTCTAGCAAAGAGAAGCTACCAAGTACTGCTGCACCCTCCAGCCCCTTGGTTCCCACCACCGTGCTCAGAAGTCTACATGACACAGCAGTACTCAGATTACCTGAGAAGGACAGCATGCACAAAGGCAGGTAAGGTTCCTGGCCTGGGGAACCTGCAGACTAGAAAGGATCACTTCTTATTTCTACCTCCTTCCTCTCCCCTTTCTCAAAACACTTCTGTCAGACCCTCCTATTTCTGCCTTCATATTCCCCTTTCTCATGCCAGGTTTCAAGCTCTAACTTCTTCGGCTGTGGTTCCTCTCTTCTCTGTGGTCATTTTCACCTCCGTCCCTCCCTGCCTGCCTGGTTCTAATTACCTCAGGCAGATGGAATAGGGGAGAGGAGAAGCATGAAGGCACCCGTGAAGATTTTCTAAGCCACAACATTGGGCTGCTTGTCAGCTCACAAGAGGTGCTCCTTGTGCTCATCAGCAAAGTCAAATGTAATACAATGGGGCACAAGAGGTCAAGTAAGTAGAAGAGTCCTCACGAAGAAACACATGAATGTATTGCAAAAATGCTTGAAAGGACCATTGCTTTCTCCTGCTCTGTTATGTGTTCAATGGTGAAATCTTTCTCAACTGAAAAAGTGCAGAAGCAGCACAAGTGTGAATGCCTCCTCCCTCACTGCTCCAAAAGTGTTTCAAAGCCTCTTCAGGACTGTTGTCATGCTAGCAAATACAAGCACATGCCATGGGCACATTCCACAGTCCAGACTACTTCTCATTAATTCCTCCATGTGAATTTGGGGACTGAGCAGAGGCTACTTTAACTTGACACTCTTGTTTCAGCCCCAGGCAAGCAGACAATTCCTGAGGCAGCTGCAGGGTGGCATGTGAGCGGTCACCTGCAAAGCCCTGGCTGCTGCAAAATCACGGAGTCAGAGAGGGATTTCTGCAGCAGCAAACAGGCTGTGGGGCATTGCAGGAGTAGTCTTTGTCCCAGGAAATTGATGGCTGCATGGCTATTTATTTCAAATGGCAAGTTAGATGTGGTCACAGGCAGAATAAAACCAAGAGAAAAAGCCTGACAAATAGCCTAGTGGCTTGTGAGAGGGCTGTTTTGACAGAAGCTGCTCTTCTGCCTTGTGCAGTTGGGCAGAGCCACTATAAGAGAAGCTCCACTGTCTTTCTTCCACTGGGGCTAGGGCTTGATCCTGCCTACCCTGCAGAAACAGCAGGCAACGTGTAGCAGAAACTCCTCAGCTCTGCTCCCACCCACCACAGTGTGCCTTGTGTCCAGCCTCAACTCAAGACCAAGCAGGAAAAGCCACACTGTAGCGCATGGTGGGCAAATGTTTTCATTATGGGGGCAAGGTGCTGGTTTAGGTTATGGGTGGAATGACATGAATGACATCCCTTCTTCCCTAGGAGTTTAATGATAGTTTAACACACATGGGAACACCAGAAGATGTTTAATATGTGCAGAGTTTAGCTAGAACTAGTTGTAGTCTGCTCCCTGCTGGGGGTCACACTGCATTGTCCCACAGACTGCGCTCACACAAATCTTCACTGTCTTATGGGCATTTCCCATATTCAGTGTATGATTGCAAAGGAGCTTTCTCCTCCAGTCTTACACAACTCCTCTTGAGGTAAACCAGTGGCAAAATTACAAGAGGGAGCTTAAGGGGCACATTATCATTTTATCATTTGTGCCCAGCCAAGGAATAAGCAAGCACACAGGAGGAGGCAGTGTGTTGCTGTGCCTTTTTTTCTTTGTGCTCTGCAACTCAGTAGAGATTTGGAGGTGGAAATAGGACTGCAAGGTGCAAGATATTTACAAATGGAATATGATAGTATTCCTGGTTCCTGTGTTAATATATAATATTATTTCTTCAAGATGTGTGGTCATAACTGAGAATTATTGAGGGGAGCTCAGGGCTTAGAAGACTAAATTTGGGGTTGCAGCCTTTTATTTTTGGAGCATTTCTTAAAATATGACTCTTCCATTCTGCCAGCAGCTTTTTTGCCTACTGTGCTGATCAAAGCCCTCAGCTGTGCCATAATCAGAATGACAATAACAGATCTGTTTGAAACCATCCAAGTGTTGTCTTGTACAGAACAGCCGTGTTGAAAGATGGTTGTGTAAGGATGAAATAACTAAGAATGGTTACATTACTCTTCAACCACAGGTTGCATTTGTGGCTTTGCATGTAAAAAGTCTGCCCAGAAAAAAGGTATTGGGCCAACTGTGCCTCCACTCCAAAGCTGTCAACTGGAAAAACATAGCAGTTCATGTTCAAGACCACCAGCATTTCTCTGATGGTTGCTGAACTCAGATAAGCAGTGTAATGGAAAGAGAAGGACTATCCAGATCAGTTCCAATGTTCAATAAATTATGTAATGCTTTTTTGTATCTCTCTCTGGCAATATAAGGACAGGGAAAGTGGCCTCGGAAAAATAATGATTTTTAGTATGGAACATTAAAACCACCTCCTTAAGTATATTTGGGGGAATAAATCCTATAAAATAAGCTGACAGAATTCTGCAGGAAGGCTTGGCATGAAAAAGAGAGCAGCAAAAAAGCAGTGCTATAATTGAAATTAATTTTGATGGATTATTACTATCATATGAACAACGTGGAGAAAATTCTGGCCTCAGGAGGGAATGTGGAGGAAACTGCCTACCTTACTTTAAGGTAACAACATCTATTGAGCAGCACAGATGTCCTTAATAGTTGTGAACTTAGCACATGAGAGTACAGTGGGTGAATGTTCTCTGAGACTGGACTTGCCCCCAGCACTTCTTATAGCAATTCAAGATAATAAGATAATAAACCCATTTACTGTCCCTTCCAGAGTATAAAAGAATTGAGCATTGTTTAATAATACTGAGCAGATCAACAGCAAAATTTCACAATACAGGGAACTAACACCATCAGGATAAAATACTGTGACTTCTTTAAACACCATTACATTCTCATAAACTACACAAGACACTTTCCAGGGTGCCTTTCACTGGCAAGGCTATAATGAAAAAGATGAATAGAGCCTATAGTTTGGATGTCCTCTGATCTCAAGAATTATATGAAATGGGAATGGAGAAGGAAAAAATTGACACGGAGCTTCCACAAAATATGAGTTCATTCTAGGGAAGATCATACTCTGCCTGAATGTCCTCTCTAATTGCTCACAGCTACATAGCTACCCAGCCCACTGGCAAAATGGGTAATGTTGGCAGTGGTAATAATTAATCAGCTGATTCATGGACACTTAAGTGATTAAAAATGGGCCTAAATCAGCCAACTGGCTCAAGGTGGTAGTGGAAATTGCATCAGTGGAAAAACCTGTATATTGCTTTGTGGTGGTTTAACCCCAGCTATCAACTAAGCTGTCATGAAGCTGCTGGCTCACACACCTCCACCTCCCAATGGGGAGGAGATTTTGAAAAAAAATATAACTCATGGGTTGAGATAAGAACAGGTTAATAAATGAAACAAAATAAAATATACTAATGATAATAGTGATAATAGTAATAATAATAATAACTGTAATGAAAAAGAGACACAGAGAGAGGATAAAACCCAAGAAAGATGAGTGATGCACAATACAGTTGCTCACTATCCACTCATCAATACCTAGTCCATCCCCAAGCAGTGATTGGTTGCTCCCTGCCAAATGCCCCAAGTTTATAGACTGACATTTATAGCATGACAATCTCTGGTACAGACTATCACTTTGGCTAGTTCAGGTCAGCTGTTTTGGCCATTACCCCCTAAACTCCCATGTTCCTGCTTACTGGCAGAGCACGAGACACTGGAAAGTCCTTGATATAGAGTAAGCACTACTTAGAAACATCCAAAACATCAGTGTGTTATCAACATTATTCTCATACTAAATCCAAAACACAGCACTGTACCAACTGCTAAGAAGAAAATTAACTCTATCACAGCCAATCCCAGGACATCTATAACAAGTCATTAAAAAGTGCGTGTATTTTGACCATATTAGCCTACCTGTGGTATGTATCACAGTATATTAGAAATACCATGTTACTAATAGCCTTTAATTTAATTTACTAACAGCCTTTAATTAAGTCTGGTGTGCATAGTATTCATGTAGTTATCGTGTAGCCTGCTCACAGCAGGCTGACATAGACCCAATATACCTGGGGGATGTGGTCAAAGATTGGTGGATTCCAGTGGCTCTGAGATCAGGAGTTGAGTGTTAAAATTGAAGGGAACACAAAATTAAACAGTTTCAGAAAAACTCCCCCATAAGACAAGAAGATCCCAACAAAATGGGATTGTTACTGAAATAGAAATGCTGGTGTGTTACTGAGTTCCACTGCTATGTAGCTACAGGCCTGGAAACCAGCAACCTCCTCTTAAAAGTCTCCATTTTCTAAACAGGCTTAATGCAGAAGATTATTTGAGATAACTGGATATAGTTAATCAACACTGCACAGCTTGCCTATTGTAAAATTCTTAATTTTCTGTCAAATGACAAGAGCAAACACATATGTTGTTGGCAATCCTGCTGCAAATGTAGTCTTCTTAATTATAACTCTGCCATTGCCAATGTAAGAGCTAAATATATTAACAGCTTAGTTCACAGCTAGTCTAAAATAACCAAATCAAGATAAATTGCTAAAGCATTTAATTTGTTGGGTTTTTTGGTTACATAAAGCATTCAGAGTTTATATACATAGGAGGACACCAGTGGAATAAGCTGGATCAGACAACATATATGTATTACTTGTAGCATAAAATTTAAATCAGGTAAAGTTACTCGTCTTAGAACAAGGAATGTTTGAAATGTAAGAACATCCTACAACAAAGACCAATGCCTTTAGTGAGAAATGGGATTTTTGGGAAAACACATCACCCAGCTTAAAGCTAACATTTGATATTCAGTTCAGGCTGCCCTGGTTTCAGCATGAGACTGGACTATCTGCTAGCTCTTTCCATGGCTCCCTCCAAGTCACGATTGAGGAACAGAGGTTCATTTAGTCTGCTTAGCCCTAGCCCTGCCATTATGTCAGCTCCTCCTGTTTTCTGGATTAATGGCAGCCTCCAGTTATTACCCAGTGGCCTCAGTCCAAGGCTGGACTTTCCAGAGGCTGAAGCATATAAAAGCAGAAGTCTGATGCTGGTGATGAGCCAGAACACTGTGTTTCCAAATCAAGATAAAACTGCAATCTTCCTTTTTTTTTCCTCTTGTGTGAAGGATCCTGTTTTTTGATCTGTCCAGTGTAGATCTCATCAGTAAAGGGCTTTTACACACATTCTTCAAACACCGCTGCCATTGTCCTTTGTTCCAGAGCTAAGTGTTGGCAGAATAAGCCCAGTCATCACAAAGTGTATTATTATGTGCAGACACATTATTGAATAAAGTCAGTCTTGATCAGAACGGAACTGTCTGAACACAGCTCGGTGTTTTTCATTCTGGGATTAATTAAGTCAGAGGAAAACACTGCTGAATCCTCTTCTGGAAGACCAAATCCAAGCACTTTTTGAAGGCACATCATGAACATTTGCTCCTACATGTTATTTCTGTGTTTCCTAGCAGAAACTCATTAGCAATTCAGTAGTGAGGGGATTACTCATTAGCTGGTAGCAATATGGAGCTGAAAACCACATAAGAGTGCCAAAGGAGGCTTTTATCTGTATTGTGCATGCCAGATAAAGGACAAAAGCAAAAACATAGCAAAGGCTTGAAAGTCTTTGTCTAAGTGTTGTTCTTTCAGTCAAAAAATTTTTTGTGAGAAATCTCAAAAATACTTGGGGTCAGCTCTTACAGAGAATGACTGAATATCTAAAGTTTGCATGTAGTATAGGCAGATCCACAAGTAAGCAGCAGAAAACCTTACCCAGGCTTGGCACTGCAGTGAGAACACGTGCAGATCAGATACTCCTATTGCCAGAAGTGTTTTGCGTGTGCTCCGCTGCAATAATTACGTGAGATATTGCACGTGCAGTTACATCTCTATAAAAGAAAAACCAAACAGACAAAGAGATGACAGCTGCCCACAATGGATCCATGGGTTTTGGAGGAGCTCGTGCTCATTCTGCTTTCAGACACTGTTAAAACAATGCGTTTCTAAGTGTTTAGTCAGTGTCCTGATACAACACATTTGTAAAATGTTATAAAAACTCACATGGCCATATTTCACTGAAAAGAGATTCGATTCTCTTCACCAGACTTTTTGGTATTCAGCTCAAAAAAGAGTATCTGATCTGCTTAAATTGCCATAAATCTGTCTAGATGCTTAAATGACCCATTTTTGTCAACTCAAAGCCCCTTAATTCAAAATGTTATCACAGACAAAAATTTAAAACTAAATTACATTATCTACATTGTTTTCTTTATCAGTGCACATGGTATCTTGAAATCCCTTAGTATGGATTTGTGTGCATCTTTTAAATAAAAAAAAAAATCAGCAAATTCAATATTTTTTCTAAGATCTTAAATGGGCAAAAGATGAAGAAATGCTGATCCAGCTAGACTTCAGCTAAACAGCTTCCTGCAGAATTCTGGGATTGCTTATTTTTGTCATCTAGGAAGTCAGAATGTACCTTAGGAGTGATGGGTAGAATGTTAATGCAGAGAAACACAATGTGAGAGATTGGGATTCAATTCCCATCTCTAGAAAAAACTCTCTGGTTTTGTGTAATCTTACTTGACACAAAGCTGAAGGAGACCTCTTGAGCCATGGGGTCCAGACCCCAGAATCCATAGTAAAAAGCATTATATATACATGCATGCCTAGTATAACTGCTGTACTGTAAGGGTCATGATGGGACAAGGCTTGAATCACTGCATCAGAGAGGACCTGCTGCTGCACATGCATGATCATTTTGGCTTCAGGAGATGAGTTTCAGCAATGATTTCATTTTTCAGGGCTTTATGCAATTATGCTGAGCCAGAGCTCTCTCTGCTGCCTTGCATCAGACAAAGTTCCTCAGCTGAGTAGGGAAGCATTATAAAAAGAAACCCTGAACAATAGTTTCATTTAAGGTTGCAATTGCTTCCCGGTTTTTCACCTCTGAGTTCCACCTGCCCACAGTGGAATTTCTAGGATTTCTGGGTTAAAAGCTCAGGCAACTATGACTGCTTGGAAGAGAGGCCTTCCCTCTTCACCAGGAGGTGAATGCCCAAGGGCTCCTTCTTCAGGGGAGATTTTTTTCCCTTCCACAGTGAGCAGGCAGATGTTGATTGATCTTTACCCTGGCAGCTGGCAGGTGGAGCAGACTCCTTCCAGAAGCAGGAGTAGGGGGGTAGCCAGACCTCCAGCTGTGTGGTTGGGCTAAGGTTTGCAGTCACTGGACAGACTTGCAGTGAAACTTCAATGGTGCAGTGTAGCAAAAGGACCATACATAAACCTGTCTGGCTCCAAAGAACAGCACAGCTGATTTTGCACCAGTCCACAGTCCTTTTAATCTAGAGAGTGCTGCCCTAGCATGACCTACAAGCTGAAGAATTAGTTAATTTTCCCCTCTGAATAATAGCTCATGTAAAATTAGTAGGAAGGAAAAAAAGATGTGCTAGTTAACCACCACATCTTTCTTGGCGGGAGGATGTAAATGTTGAAGGCAGAGATAATATTACCTCCCCTGGGCATTAGACACTTGGTGGTTTGGAGCACATGCGCCTTTGATAATCAACATCAGTATCTCTTTCATGTCACTGAACAGAAAATAGGGCCTCTTCAAAGAGACTAACTCAGAAAAGAAACTGTTAAACAGGCCTGACTGGGTTGAGCAATGCTGGAAATTAAGTACCCTGGAGGGGCAGGATTAGAAGTGAGGTCAGCACTCCCAGACAGGACAAGGGAGTGCATTAATAGCCCTCTGTACTGCCTCTGAAGTTCAGATGGTTGTCACTGAATATCCATGCAGTCCTCTCATTCTCCCCCACCATATGCTGTTCTGTTAATTAGCATTCTGCCTTCTTGTCATAAAATACATGAATTAACTGGTGGCCAGGAGCTTACTGGCCTAAGCTTTTGAACTGCTATGGAGTTTCAATTACACAGCCTCACTGAGAATTATTTATTTTTTTTTAATCCTGACTTTTTCATAATGTTAATCCACTAGTAGATACTTGTCCTTTATCTAAGACACCAAGGCGTTCAGCAAATGCACATGAAAGAATGAGGCTTTGTTCCTTTGCCATCCGGACTCCTGTTTCATGTGTGCTTCAAATAAAGGAATTATTCCTTTCTAATGACTCAGAGTTTTCTTTGTTTTAACCCTTCTAGAGACAAATTACTAGCTGTACACTGATGACATAATTTCTCTCCTGGATGGTAACTAATACAAAATTAACCTTTCAGCAGAAGCACGTTTAGAAAAGCACATCTGGTTTTAGCTTTGGAATTTCAAAGGTTCTTAATAAAGCTGGGCTTTCATTAGCAATGTTCTTGGCTATTGAAGGTGCCTTGCAATGTTCTATTTTTCTGGTCTGCCAAACCAGCTCAAGGAGTGCTGCAGAGCAAGAGTAGGGAGTTGAGGCTGAGCTTGCACAAGTATCTCTGCAGCATAACTGAGAGCCATGGCCAGGTCCCCAAGTCAGGTTTGTCTGTCCCTCCATCCTGGGCCACTTGGAAACACAGAGCCCTTGGAGCCACATTCAGGGAATGATGTACCCTGACAGCATACCCTGTTTCAGGGCAGGCAGGCTGGCCTGAGCAGGGAGCAATGCTGCTGCATTTAGGCTGCTTGCTGACCCACAGCTCTGAGTCACAGAAACCAGGGGATCTTGGCAAGATACTTCATTGTAATAATTCAAGATACCTCCTGATGGAAGCAAAAGAAAACAAGAGATTTTGTTTAGGTGACTTTGGGTACAGTCTTTCTTTGAGTTCAGGCTCTTTGTCACAACTATTTTCAAGTATGGTTCTTTCTAATAAGGGGTTAGTTTCTGTCCAGTGTAAACATGTATAAACCAATTAATTACTGCCTGCTCTGGTCAGGAAACATTGTCAAGCACATTGCTAGCAGCCCCAGTATTTAAGCACAGACAAAACTAGTAGAGTTTGGATCCTGGAGTCAGTAGCATCTGAAAGAGTTTGTCACTGCAGAGGTCTGGGCATGTACTTTTTGAACTGAACGCCAGCAATTTGCTCACTTCACAATTTGATAAAGAAAAATGGAAACACTTGACAGCACATCTTCCACCATCCACTATTCAATGCTTAAACTTCCCTGTCTTAAATTGCTTTGCACATTCTCTCCCCAATATACTCAGATGTATTATTTCTTTCCATTTCCACTTCTTTCCAGGAGCAGAATTTTACACTTTATCTCCTATATTACTTCAACAGCCAACCCTGAAAGCTTAGCTGCAGAGGACTTACGACCTGATGCAGATATTTTTTCCAAGTAACAGGGAGTTAAGCTCTTGAGAGGCTCACACACTGAGTGTTGTTTCTATTCAACTAGAGAGCAGAGCCTGGTAAGCAGGATCCTCCCAAGGCTACACAAAAATGCCAGATGCATAAACTTGAACGCTTTTCCTGTGTGCCCAGCCAGCAGGAGTGCCAAGGGAAACAGGAGAGATAAAAACTTTATCTCAGACTGCAGCACTGCCTCCCCACAGTTTCTGCTGTAGCTTTGGGATTTAAGTTACACTTAGGAGGGGCCTGGCTGGTGAGCCAGCATACCCCAAACACATCTGGGCCTGCTCCTAAATGAGCCCTCCCAAGATGTGCAGGGAGCACTACTGGCACCCTGATACGGCAGTTATCTCTGTAGAAGACCAGTGAACCAGAAAATAAGAGACAACATTTGTGTCAGGACTCCTCTCTCAGCTCAAAGATCACTGCATTGGCCATGTTCAGCATTTGAACCAATCCCTGCTTCATTGTGCAGATGCAGATCTTCAACGGGATGGGATCTTCTCTTAAGACTCTCCCCAAGAATTTTTAAGCAATTAAATTTCACAGTATCTTTTTGAGGAAGGTACTGCTGAGTGTGGATTTTTTGGCATTTTTAAAGTGAAATACACTAAGGCATGATGAAATTAGGAGTCTCAGAAAGTCAAAGTGAAATCAGAAACAGACCAATCCCAAATTTCCAGTGTGTGCCATCACACACTCATTTCTCTGTGATGAAGCTCAGGAGATCCAATAGGCAAACCTTGGATGCTATTCGAAATTGCTGAATGTAGATTAAGTTTGTTACCCTAGTTATCTAGTCCTATTTCTGATTCTCTTAATTCTCATTTTCAGTCAACTGGTATCCAGTTCAATGGTATCTGTATAGCTCCACGAGGTTGGCAAAAATTTACAGCTGTAGGGTATTCTTATTTTTTAAAAAGGGCAAAAAGGTATATGTGACAAATTCTGTCAAAGATCAGCAAAACTCCTTGGATATATCTCTTCTTCTACAGAAGGGATACAGTACATTCTAATGCAGTTTTGAAATAAGATTTAGTGCTTTGTTTATTCCATGTTTAAAAATTCCTATATATTTTTTTTTCTAAATAGCTGCAAATCAATGAATTGTATTCAAAATTAACTTTAACTATTGTTTGTTTAATTGAGAAATATTTTGCTGAAAAGCCACAAGAATAAGTGTGACAGCCTGCTCAACAATCCCCTTTACCTCTTGCTTTGCAGAGAAAAAAAACATTGGGAAACTGCTGTCCATTTCTTTTTTTTTTTTTTTTTTGATTCTGCTTCAGCCAGGGATATCAAAATATGCAGGTGACAAAGTGGATGCTTACACTTCGTACAGTAACATATGTTCAGCAGTACCAATGAGAATAATGCAATTAAGAGGAATTTTTATTTATAAAAAGTAGGCTGATTAAATCCAAAATATGCACATACAAACAGGTTATTACCATTATTCCATGTAAAAATGGGGTAATGGCTTTTTTAAAAACTTCTTTCAAAGAGACAAATACATAAAATTCAAAGCCACATTCTCCTCTCTGGTGCACTTGTTAGTACAAACAATACTTGTAAAGGGGTCTCTGTTGACAATGACAGGCCTGAATAAACACTCAGCTGGCACACAGGTTTCCATTAGCACAAGTTTACATGCCTTGTCATGCTTCTCCAGCCATCATTTGTCACCATGCTTTGCACAAGATCAGCAAACACTATTCTCTCACAAACTTTCCCCCCATTACTTTCTTAGGAAGAGAGGTAGAAAAAAATTTTAAAAAAAGGTAAGGGGTTAGAAGGGCAGCATAATCACTTCTTCAGCAGAGCACTCAAGCTTTGCATTGAAGGGCAGCTTCAAGCCGTCTCCCCACAGATCAAGAGCAGTGCCCTGCTGCTCAGCAGTCTCTGAGGCAGCTCTCCTGGTATAAGGCTGTGCTCCTTGACAGCACAATGGAGCCAGAGCCACAGAGTGAAGCACAGCCAGGCTCTGGGGTTGTTTCAGTGGTACTTCACTGGTGACAGAGTCCTGGTGCTACCAGCAGATCTGCAAGCCAAGCAATTGTCAGAAATCATCTGTTTTCAGCTTTCACTGACCTTAAAGACATATAGAAGTTTCCTTGCTCATTCTGGGCTACTGAGTGCTCAGACATATTCTTCACAGAGACAGGGTGATTCAAAGGATGGGCACGTCAGGCAACTTCAGGTACACACAAGCAATGAGTACACAAAAACACAACCCAACCCCCACCCCTCCAAATATAAAAGGATTTTGACATAAAGCCCACATCTAAAGAAAAGCAGTCCCCTCAGGGGCATGTTCATAAATGTACTGCAGCGACTGACCCTCACACAAAGTAAACCTTGAGCTCAGGCTGTGGGCTCGTGATCAACATCTGGTGAAGAGTCAAGAGGACACTTTGTCATTGCTCCCCGCAGCAGAAACACAACCCTCAACTCAGTCTGGTTCCAGTTTAGAAGCAGTGACATTTGGTGAGTCAAAGTGACCTCAGCATCATTGGAACTCCCTGACTGCTATTAAACAGCCAGCAGGGATTTAAGGGAATAGCAGGAACCAGATGGAAAAGCACCAGGTCTGGGGACAGCGAAGCTACAGACCCGAAAGGTCATTAGTGCTCCATAGGGAGTGCCTGAGCCACAGGCGTGCTAGTCCAGCCCTCAGGCTAAATAGTGGCTGCAGAGCTCAGCAGCCTGGGGAGAAAACCCCCTTTTCCTTCCCTTCCCATCCTGCCTTAGGTCCCAGCCCTCCTCTGGCTGCATCTGCTGCCAGGGGCATTTAACCAGTAAAAGCACCTGGAAGTCAGGCTGCGCGTGTTTGTTTTTATGAGGCGGGGCAAGGGGTCAGGCAGCAAAACAGAGACAGAAAAGCAGATGGCAAGCTGAGTTTGTGCCTCTCTAGCAGTGAGAGCTGCCACCTTTGTGCAATGCCCAGGTGGCTGCACACCTCCACGTCCCAACCCCTCTGAGCTACCCACAAAGCATTCATCAGGGCCAGGGAGAGGGCAGAGCAGCAGTGCTCCTCCCAGCAGTATGGCTTCTTAGAAAGGACAGGAAAAGAAGGCAGTTCAGTTTCTTTTGCTGCTTTCTTCATGGTTAGGAGGGTAGGGCAGATTCAGGCATCGAGGAACATTGGTCATGTGAACCACACGTGCTCCCCCTGATAAACTTCTATTAAACAGGTAAGGCTGATTGCCAGACACTGAAGGGATGGGTTTCACACTCAGCTGACCCAAACATCAGGGAAACAAGCCCAGGGCCTCCCAATGCCTTCTATCACCCTGCCACCACAGGCCACTGCCAGCTCCCAGTATCCACACAGGCCAGCACGGGGCTACCACAGTTGGATTTGTCCATACAAACACTCTACACTCTTTCCCCATGATGTCACCTGACTACATGAGTGGCTGTTCAAACAGCATGAAACCCTCGCTTCCACTCTTCAGGGACAGGTACTTTCCTGCTGTTTTTTCTCCTCTATCACTAATAATCCTCTCTGCCAAAGCATACATTCAAATGTGTGGAAATGGCGAAACAGCTGGAGCACTGCAAAGAGCTAGAGCTAGACAGCCTAGCCCTCAAGGGCAAACTGACCCTGGCAAGGGGATGCTAGGAAATCCCAAGATAAGTCTGTGAAAGTAGCCTTCAAGCAGGATTTGGTGCCCAGCCTGTTCATCCTTAGATGTTATTGCCCCTTTGAGCAGGATGAATATCGACACAGGGGGTAGGGGACCTTTGTCATGCAGCAGGAATGTTAACATCCTCCAGACTTAAACGGCACCATCTGAAGAGCAGTTCATATTCTGAACTTAATTTTTCATGTGTACATCATGAGGTCCTAATAAAAATGTTGAAAACTGTCTTTGTTGTCCTCCAGTCCCTACAGGACTCATTTCTCCTTTGGCATTTCTCATTGTTGTCATCTGTAGACAACAAGATTGTTGTTAAAGTTATGGTACCAGCTTTACAAAATGAAAAGCTGCCTTTTGTTGTTTTGGTTTTTTTGTTGTTGTTGTTGTTGTTTTGTTTTTTTGGTTTTTTTGTTTTTGTTTTTTTTTTTTTTTAAGAGAGGGAAAAACAAAAAAAGAGAGATGAAACAAAACAAAACCAGAAAGAGGATGGAGATGAGGGAGGGAGAAGTGGGGGAAGAGAAATGTGCCAGGAAGCAATATAAAAAAAGCTGGGACTTTTGATGTTTACTTTTCCCGCCTCCTTGGCTGAATTATAGGGCATAGCATAGTATTTTCAGAGCATCTTTTACAAACTTTATTTAGTTCAGTGATTCACATTTCCCAAGCAAGGTTAACCAAAGGGAGGGGTGTTTCTTCCTTTGCCCCTAACTGTTCCCCAAATTTCAGATAAATTGTATCACATTGTTAAAAAGAATTGTCAAAAAGGAAATTTTCCTGATCTCCTCCAATGGCATTGTTTTCCCTAACAATGTGCAGGATGGATCATTATTTATTCACTTTAGAGAGTCATTTAAAAATACTTTACACAACCTTGAGCCTCAGACTTTGATAAGACAGGCATGTGGTTAAGACTGAGAATTTCATGGTCACTGCTCTCCTAAGCCAGTCATTTTCTTCCAAACACACATGCCTAGTCTAAAAAAGCAAAAGGCTACAGATTTAAGTCAGCTGACTTTCTTTCCTGGACAGAGTTGAGCACTCTCTGGGAAAAGCTGAAGCTGAAATCAGATGCCCAGAGAAGACATCAGAGCTTATCTGGGACTTCTAGGCCTACACTGACATCACCAGAACCTCCAGGCTCCAGCAATTCCCCTGAGCAGCATGGGCTGCAGGCTGATGCAGAGCTTTCCTCCCTGTGATCACTGAGACCATAAAAGTGCCAGAGTGATGACCCCTCCTCAGCTGGCAGAATTTATTTCCTCTGTTTCCTGTGCAATACCTGTACAGCACTTGCAGCTCGACTCTCAGCCCACAACCCCTGCAGCTGGGAGAATATCTCCAAGAATTCATGCAAGGCTGTATGAGGGGTTTGCAGACACCTACTGCATTAGTTCTGTCCAATCTGGGCATGGCTTCTCATCCATTCTGGCTATGCATTAGAGGGAACAGCAGCAGCCACATCAGGGCTCCCGGAGGATGTGCACATGTACAGTGGCTGGGGGGTGCCAGATACTCAGTTAAAGCAACAAAGAGTTAAGTGCATGAGGCATGTCAGGCAAAGCAGCACTGCCACTAAGAGAAGAGGTTTGAAAAACCCTATGTCTATCAAGGAATATCTGAATTATATTAAAAAAAAGTTTTAAAAAGTCAGCATAGGAAAATTTTATCCTTTCCTGCTTCCTTTTCTCTGGCTCAAAGAAGCCTATACCGTCTCCACAAGAAAAAAACTGTAAGGTCAGATTTCTTTGAACGGAACAGAGAGGAGAGCCTCTGGTTTCTTTCCAAAAAGCAATTTATTTTAGCTTCACAAAAGGTCAGGAAGCATAAATTGCAATGGATACTCTTCCCGCATAGCCAAACATATTTCCAAGCAGAGCCATGACGTTATAAGGAAACAAACAAGTAAATATAAGGAGGCCAAAGAAAACCCCAACCTGGAAACATTTCTGTCTGTAGAATTGTATCACTCTCACATTTAAATGTGGGGGCTGGAGGGGCGGTCAGAAGTGGTAGAAGTGACTTAGATAAGCATACAGGATCAATTCTGGAGGATAGTTACACATCAGAAGAAACATCCCAGCAGTGAATGAAACTCCACCAGCTTGGCTTAGTCTTGATTTTCTGTCACAATCCTTTATGCAACAACAGAAATTGTGTGTCAGCCAGAAAATGCATAAGTCTGCTGGAAAATGTTGAATGCATACAGCAATATAAGCAGTCTGTTATCTACAGTAAATGAGGGGTTTTAGGTCCTTCAGCCTAACCTCCACGCTCCTAACAGCAGCACGTTTTGTTGTTTGGATGCTTTTATTCCCACGTGGCTCCCGTCTAGTTACATGTAGCTCCATTCCAGCAAGTGATGGAGAAAAAAGCAAAGGATTACCTGGGGAACAATGCCTACCTTGTAAACCAAAACTATCATACTTACTTTTGTGGGCTTAATCCACAAGGTATTTAGTGGATATATTCTACAGCCAACAAAAATTAATGAGATACAGATCCTACAAAGGGAAAAGACTACTGGATAGATTTATATTATTGCCTATTGATATCCCTAGTGCTAAGGAAGCCTAAGAAGAAGTGGAAACAATATGACTGTGTCTCCAGAGGGCCCTGTCTATTTACGTGTTTTCACCTGAGTCAGCACAGGCTCTTAGGAGCCCTGCCTGAACATTTGTGAAGGATGTCTACTGCCTGCCTGAAAATGGTCTGAGGCCAAGGAGACCAGAGCCCTCTGCTCCAAGCACCAGGAGATGGAAACAGACTCTGGTTTGTGCTCACACAGCACCCAACACGGGGCATCACAGACTATCAGTTTTCCATCCCTAGTGCTGTACCAAACCAAATAACAACTGTCTTGCTGAGTTTCCAGCTAATAAAGACAAACTTTTCTCTAACTGCCATGGCCACTGACAGTTTATGTTGATCAAAGTGACACCAGCATAAAGTGCTAGGCTGCCAGACTGGAAAGCACTTTACCCTCAGCTGTTTCTGATATGTTTGTGTGCACAGTTCAGTTTACCATTAGGAGGGGCAAATAATGCCCTTCTCTAATTTAAGGCTGGGTCCCTTAAGTAATAAATTGAAAGTCAATGTTTAAACAAAGAGACACAGCTACAAATTCAGTGTGACACTCTCCAGAAAAAGGGTCATTAGGCAGCAGAGGCCAGACAAACTTCATCTGCCCCCTAGGAGCTTTTTGCTGTACTTGAATGACCACCAAAGATACCATTTGTCTTTACTGATCTCTATTCTTAACCCTACAAGGGTCTGAAGAAGTCAAGCCAGTTACTGGATGTAGGTGTGGGATGGGTTCTACATGCCTTTTTTCCTTTGCAAACCATGACACAGACATGCAGCCTGGGACTGCAGCAGCCCACCAAGCAACCTGACATGCAACCAAAGATGCATTTTGCACAGCAAGGCCCAGCAAAGGGAAAAGACTGTGGCTCTGTGAGAATCTGAGGGATGGGAACGGACCCAAAATACCCCAGTGGAGCCCTTCCAGAGCTGATTCACAGAAATGAGCATGACCTATGGAAAAAGGCATTTGAAAGACTTACTTCCCCTAAAGAGCATTCAAAATCAGACAATGGTTGCATTAAAAAAAAAAAAAAAAAGGGGGAAAAAACTTAATGATATATATTCTTCTAGAGTTCTAGAGTTGTGGGTCTGCTTCAAAAATGTAGAAGAGGATGGGAAATCACTGAGTGTCAGCATAATACAGGCAAAGTTATGGAATAAGTGCCTGGTACCTAACCAAAATTCTTATTTTTGGATATGTCCAGATGCTTCTTGCTGTCCTAACATGTAGTTCTTAGAGCTTTCATTTTCTTCTCTGTACTTAGAATAGGAACCTATGCAGTCAACTGCCTGGGTGAATGAAAAATAAGTCTTCATTCCAGGACACACAGTTGTATGCAAATATTCCTATTAAAATCCCAGTCTCAAATTTAACCTCTCAGCAGTCCTGCAGACCAATATGTTCAGTCTCCTCTAAGCTGTAAAACCTAATGAGAAAATGCTCCCACAAGCTGTGTCTGACCCTGAAGTAGAAGAGCTCGGTTAACCGCATGAACCTTGAATGTGTAAATGAAGAATCCTCCCTGCCAGATGCTGTTGATTCTGACAAACCTCATCCTCAAACAGTGTCAGGCATATGCAGCCCAGTGGGTGAGGGCTGCAGGGGCAGGTGGCCTGGTTGGTATTTCATTTGTTTTTCCTTTAATTTTTATAAGTTGGTTTTTTTAACTCCTTAAACACTTTCAGAGCAATAGATGTAGAGGCTGAGTGATTTTACAGGTTAAGTGATAGGATGATTACACCTACAGCTGTATGTTTCTGGTTTTTTTCAACCTGCCTCACTTCAGTGCAACCACAAAGGTGTTTATGCACAGGGACAGGTCAGCAAGGGATAAACCTTGTCACCTAGTTCAGTGAGGAATTGTAGGACATATTTAGTTGCCAGCTTGTTTTGGCTATACACCTGCAGAAAAAAAAGGTACAAGCTGAAGTGCCTTCCATAGCTTGGTCACACAGCAGTGTAAAAAACATTATGGGAATGCCAATTCAAAAATAAAAATTAAGGTTTTGATTTTAAAAGCCTAACCAGTGATGTGTTTGATGAGAAAATGAGAGCTGCCATGCCTAAATGAGCACATCTGGTCAATTTTATTTTTAACAGGACAAAGACTCTTTTCTCCGAGGCCAAGATATTAGGTCTTTAATCTTTTTCCATATTTCTCATGCTTATCACATAAGGGCTTATCGTAAAGATGTCTTTATCACTTCTTCCTTTTGATTAAAGGCTGTGAGTAATGCTAGCCAATATCAATAACAATGCCCTAAAAATAAAATTATCAAACTAGAACCCTGCAGGGGAACAATGTTAGTTTCACTAATCCCTCATGTATTGATCAGACGGTGCACTCAGAGGAAGGATTAATTAAAAAAAAAAA
>WEIU01010080.1:316303-333209 GCA_013389925.1 Aegithalos caudatus
CCCCCACCCCCCCAAAACAAAACAAGAAAAAGTCAAAAAACCCCCACCACATATGAAGAGCAAGTCTCCAACTATATTATGTTTGGAGAGTATCATTCATCTTACAGACAGTTAAATCCTGGGTGATCTTTATTTTACATTAATCACAGAGTTAAATGGCTCAGGTATGAGGCAGGCAGGTTGGAGGAGGAGGGATGGGGAGAAAAAGAAAAAGTTGGCTCAAAACTTCATTCTAAACAAAAACCAAATGTTAGTCACTTTGAAGTACAATAATTTTTTTAAAGATTTGAGACAAAAGAAACAGTGAAAGTAATTAGTTTCACCACACATTAAATGATCATCAAACATCAGTGCCACACATGCATATAAGCAGAAAATACACATTGGTCAAAAATATGGGCAAGATGTATCATCCATGTGAAATGTGAGACTACAACTAAACAAACAAAAAAATTCCCATAAAAGGCATTGATTGCCAACCAAGTTATCACAGACAATTGGCGTGAATGAGACACAATGATAATAAGGGCATTTAATCATCCTAAAGGAAACAACAATTGTGGGAAATAATTCTAATAGTACTTAGAAAGATTATAAAGTTCCAGTTCCATATCATTCTACAAAGGACTAGTGATTTCCCATAAGTTATAGCAGATTTCAAGGAATACAGGTAATGGTAAAAGAATCAAAGACATATGAAAGTTTTCTGATTTAAAATGATGTTGCTCATTATGAAGTATGTGGTTTTAATTACCTTCTCCCTAAGACCATTAAACGTATATGTTGAAGGTGCTTTTCCACACATACTGAAAAATCCTGTAAATCTGCAATCAACAGCAGCAAAATTATTTGCAAATTGGCTAATTTTTCATCAGGAGAATGAAATTAGGAAAAAGTCCAAAGATGACATTTCTGTCCTTTACTGCCACAATCAACTGCTGAAGAAAAAGCAGACTATAATGATACTTTTAATACATACATCCCCAGTTCATGTGGACCTCCACACCAAAACCCTGTCTCAGCTACCACAAGGTAAGACTCTGCATTATTCATTTTGCTTGAGAATTTTCCTTCTAACTTAACCAAACATCTTTGTTTCATGCCTTAATAAATGTTCTTCAAGCAAGTAACAACCCATGAAATTACTTTTTTCAATATACTGGTCTGTCAGTTTTTCATGCACATCATAACTAGAAATTAATTTATGTATGTACATATTTATGTCCTGGAATTCACAGATTATTATGTTCTTTTACAGAGATTTTAGGAAAAAAAAAAAAAAAAAAAAAAAAAAAAAAAAAAAAAAAAAAAAAAGCATTAATGAAGTTAACCAAATGCTATGAATTATTCTGTTTTTGAACATGTTTGAGCAAGATAGAATGAGGCATTTGACCTGCTTTTGATCATTCACTTTCACAAAATATTTCAACCAGGCATCTGATCTGCATGCGCTGTTGATTTTTTTGAACAGTGACAAATCAAAACATGTGCAGAGCTAAAGCACAATCAGTTATGTGGAGGTTAATAAAATGTCCTGAACTGGAATTCCTTCAACACATCTGAATTTAAGCCTTCTGTACATGTGTTTGCTTTGGGTGTATTTGAAGTTGGAGCTCATTAATGAATAAAATTGCTGGAAGATCTGCAGGTCTGCTCAGCATCTGCTATTTTTATTTTTTTTGGAATCCAATAATGACATTGGGATCGGTACATGTAGTCATGTTAATTGAACAGAGTCACTGGAAAAACAAAGATAATAGTAAAAAAAAAATAAATATTCCCCTGATTGTTCCTGACTACAAGACATGCTTTTTCTTTGGTGGAGTAGTGGTGTTTCAGTTCTGAATCAGCAGCATGGTACCTTCCAGGGAAACAAAAGCTATTTTCTGTTTTAAGATCTCATATAACTGGGGTGTGTGGTCTAAAATCAGATTTTTAAAGGCAAATGCTTATTTTCATAAGAATTTCAGGTGCCTCCTTACCTGACTGAGCAGCTCATTTATCCCACAAAAGTACTGGTGTCCCAGAGCAGTTCCCACATTCTGCTGGGTTTCCAGAGCTTTACACTGCACTTTCTAAACCGTGCCTCCTGCCCAAACATCTCAATTATAAATTGTAGCAAGAAGGTAGCGCTCAATGAGAGGGGGGATATTGAAACAAAACAGCATGGGATGGGAAAGCTCTGATATTCCTGCAATTAAAGACCTATATTCTGCATCATGGAAAGGAAAAAGGTGCTTTTTAAAATATTATTGGAACCTCTGTCAAAAAATTCATAATCTTTGTGTGTGACTGACAATGAGCTACAATGCAGAGTTCTTCTTTTCACCCTTTTATTTATTCCCTAAAACACTTTCTGCCCAACACATATAAAACTGAACAAATAAAGCTTATAATCTTCTTGCAAGTGTCCATAAGACTATGCATTGGCACCTGCCTAAAGGTTAATTATAAACCTATAAGTTTATGTTTCCCCATCTGTTTTTGCAGTTAGATTTCAAATGGGCAGCAGAAATGAGCACAACAGGAAAATTCCTCTATCCAGAGCACACAACATGGCCTCTGCTTCAGGTCCAGCCCAGACCTTCCACAGAGACCTGGGGTTAGCTCACAGAATACCCTTGTGCTTTTACAACCTCTCTGCCATGAAATATGGGGCATTTCTCCCTGATGAAGAAGAGTACTTTGATTTATGGCCTGTGAAAATATATTCTTGTTAAAGAAGATGTATTTGCAGCTCCAGACAGAAAGGAGCTGTTTGGAACAAGGGGTCAGCTTGCTTTAAGAGAGACACATGAATATCTCACAGATCAGAGCCACCCCCTACCCTTGAAGACACTTCACTTAAGTGGCTGACAGACTCCCTAGAGTGGTCCCACAGCCAACTGGTCAGGAGATTTCACCCTTTCTTCTCAGCTAGGGATTTAGCATGGGGAGCTAGGCCTTCATTACTTACAGCTGAAGGATTGCTGTTCTCCAGGCACCTCAGGATGCTTACTTACTCGCCACAAGATGCATCATGCCTTCAGCAGGTGCATCTTTGCCATCTGTAAATGGGTGTTTGGGAGTCCCTGACTCAGGTGCTCCATGTCCCAGCTGGGCTCCGTGCTGGGGGTGGGCAGTGCCCACTGCAGAGCCCAGTCTGCCGGCAGGAGGAAGAGAGGGCCTTAGGCATCTGAAGGGAACCTTGTGAATGACCCCTTGTGAATGAAGACGAAATTAAGAGGGAGTAAAGCCTCCAGAGGTGGATTCTTAGGACTTGGATATTCCACACTAAGGAAAGGCTCTTGGCATACTCCCCAATTTATCCCATGGAGGCTCTTGGCAGTGAGAACCTCCCTACATAAGAAACCAAAAAGTAACCCAAACCTATCAAGTAAACCCCATCTCTGTGTGCACAGAGCTTGGCTAACCCTCCATGATCTTCTGCAGTAACCCTACATGGGTTGTTTACCCTTTCTGTGCCCCAGTTCTCCCTTCTGCTAAACCAGGGCAAAATTACTGGCTTACCAATTGCCACAGGAAAGCAGTATCCTAGGAAAATATCAAGATAGACTTAGCTAGGCTTATAAATTATTTTGATATTCCCAGATGAAAGTTCCCTGCAAGTACAAAGTTTTATTATTATTTCAGCTGCACCCTTCCATAGCATAATTGCCAAAAAAAAGACTTTAGAAAAGCCTCAGATTAAGCATAATACTTTTCTTGTTAATGGCTAGCAAAACATCATACTTGTAACATATGGGACACAAGTGCTTGATTTCTGTTTAGGGCACCAGCATTTAAGAACCAAAGCAAGTTTCACTCCATGTCTTAGTGAAATCTGACTTTCTCTTGGAAAATACGTGTTGGGGACTGTCCGGCTGTGCTTCTTTGCAACTTACAAAATTTCAAAAATAATTTATATAGAGATTAACCTAAGGTCAATTATTATTACCATCTTGAAGAAGTGATTGTAAACTGGGAATAGCTTTTGCTTTAATCATTTCTTTTGCTCTACAAAGCAAAATAGAAATAATTTGTAGTGAAAAATGTGTCTTCCAGTGTAAGCATTCAATGTCAAAAGAAATCATAAGTTTAAAAATGATAGCTTTCAGCTGTTACTCAGTAAGAAGTCAGTGTTTTTTCTGTTCTGGAAAGCTGATACTCCCTCTTCAGGGGAATTTAAATGAACAAAATAAGAATGGGAGAGTACAAGGGACTTAATGAGACTGCAGTCTGTCTTGTGACTCTCTCTGTAGGAGATGTTTAACATCATGTTCACTACCCACAGCTGCCACATGTGGGCTGAGCCTGAAGTGGCCATAGTTAATCGCTGCTGGAACACTCCATGGGGAAGTTGGGTGAAAGGCCTTGATTATGTGCATACAGAACAGACTTTCCAACACCATAGCTCAAATGCAAGGTAAACCAAGAAGGGTCAACCAGTCTTCAACAAAAATCAGGAGGAGAAAGTTCAGGACAAGTTTTGCCATTCTGCCTGGAAAATATCCATGAACCACAGTAAGAAACAAAAGATTTCTGCAAAAATTTGCTGGCACTTTTCAAAACCACATCAGATAGAAAATCCAGAGCTACAGAAACACCAGTGTCAATCCTCAAATTCAATATCCCCATAACTGCATGGACTAAAGAAAATAAGTCTATGGATAGTGTAGCAAGTTTTCTTACACATGTCCTTAACACATAATGTGCAAGCACCTGAAAGGACCCAAAAAAGGGAAGGTTGCCATACCATTTTCTGTTTTGGTTAGGAGAATGGAATTGCCAACACGAAGGCCTTCCTCTGCTTTGAAATGGAGGAAGTGTGTAGTGTGATGACCCTTCATTACGTCCTTTACTTGGCAACACTATTGGTTTCCCACAGTTTGATAAAGCCATTTAAGGGACAAATTCTAATCCCACAGTCACAAAACAGTTCACACTATTCCCTCCCTCAGCCCACAAGCCTGGAAAGAAAATATGCAGTGTACCCAGCTGGGTCTCAGAACAGCTCATCCTTGGATACCAGCACCCATGCAGAGGTTAGTCAGAATCTGGACTTAAGACTGAAAAACATGCAAAATTCCTCCAGTCCCTGCTGCTGCTGCCACCACAGCTTGAGTCACAATGACACCACCCATTAGAAAGCCTTGCTGCAAGATGCTGCTCCAGTTAGGCATCTTTGTGATGCAGCAACTCATCAGCAAGTAGCCTGCTGACAAATACCATGCACATGTTTTGCATACTGAAAGCACTCACTCTCTGATGCTTCTAAATGGGTCAAAAGCTCAGAAACTGACTTCTGAAAACCAGCCGTCTTCTACACAGGAAGTTTCTCAGCTTTGACTGCAGATGTCATGGTTTAGGAATCATATTCCCCAATTCATCCCATGGAGACTCCCAAATCAGATGTGGCTTTCTTGCTCCCCCTACTCTTCCCATTGCAGCAGGATGGAGAATTGGTGGCACAAAAGTTAAAGATCACATTTTAAAAGCCATGTTAACAAGAGAACATTTTGGACTACTTTCCATCCTAAATGTTTTTTCATGCCTGGATCAAACCAAAGGCAGTACCTGAGCTCACTAGGTTTGAGTCATATTGTTGAAGGCATTAAGCAAGGTGATCAATTTCAAGTCGAAAAGTTATGTCTTGCTAATATCCCAATTTGTACATAAATCTCACTGCACTAAGTGTCCAGATTAAAAATAATAATAATAAAAAAGGGACTCAGAGCCCACTGTTTCAGAGTGCTTTAGCCTAACCACAGACAAACACAGCAGGCTGCAATTTTCTTTGGGAAAGGCCAGGAAGTATGGAATTTTTGTAAAATGTGCTGCAGGATGAGAGAAATGTATAATACCCTGTCACTAATGGCTGAAAAAAGTAGATAAATACATTGACATGCTGAGGAGATCTGATGCTTACAGCATGCCTGCCTAGAAGAAGCCCTGATATGTAGGGAGAGGAAATTTTGAATGAAGCAGAGAAATGGGGAAATGCAAAGCAAAGTGGTAGGAAGATAATTTTGACTGTGCTGCAAGTAGTCATTGGGTGTCCCACTAATGTTAGTCGTACATTATCCAGAGGAGGAATTAACAGCTATTTACTCAAGGATAAGTAGATCATGGCAGTCATCCCGAGGACTGTGATCCTATTGCCTGAAGGCAAGGGTTCAGTGCTGAGCAGGTGTATACCTGCAGTCTATAAGTTTGTTTCAGTGAGTTTCACCAGAGTAATCAGACGATGTCTGCACACCTCTGTGTATTGTGACTTGATATTTTACTCTTCCTGTACCTTTCCCAATAAGAGGCAGAACCAGTCATCTGCTCTTCCTCACAAGTAGCATGAGCCTGAAAGACAAATCTGAAAAGCACAGAAATCAGTGTTTCATCAGCACTTCTAGCACCTTCCTAAACCCAAACTTCCTCCTTGTTCCTACTCTAAGTGCTGACATTTTCCAGCATTGCCTGTGTGTGGAGCTGTCATCTGCTGAGCACCAAAATTGCTGTAACCAGGCAGCCACTTGACCAAACTTCAGAAAATATGAACAATGGCAAGGCTTCTGTGAACTGCTGTGGAGCTGACCTGATAGAGAGTTGGCTCTTGTGGCAGTTCTAGCCAGTTTTGCTTTGGTTGCAAGTCTATGGCAGCAATATTAATAAGAAATAGTCTTAGGACAAAGTTCTCAAGGACCCAAATTATTTTATAACTAGTTTTTCTTGAAGTTTTGGTCTCTGCAATGATTTTGGTGACACAAGCTCATGAATATCTGCATTACTTTGAAATAGGCCATTTTTTGCTTTTGAAATTGGGATGTGCTGAGGAACACTGCTGCAATGTCAGCATCCATTCAACAAATAAGACTTTGTGCCAGAAAATTATACACTTACCCAAGAAAAACATGAGAGAGGAAACAGGAGCAGTATAAGATTGGTCAACCTTATGTGAGTTTTAAAACCTTCATTTTTGCAGATGGTATTTGGACTGAACTGACTCTCCCAATTTTCTGGAATCATTTCCTTAGAGACAAACTGATCTGTTTACACTCATGTGACTCAGCTGGAAGAAGACAATAAGCTGAACTAAAACCAGAAAGGTATGAAATATTCAAACTGCACTAGGTGGGCCCTGGCTTGAAGGATCTTAGCATGGCTGTGGCAAATACATTCTTTACATCCCAAGATCCTTTAACATGCTGTATATTTTACATTGGACACAATAGGTTTGGAAATCCTTTACTTAGGTGATGTCACAACAGAGTATGTTACCACCACCAGCAGCCACCCAGCACTTCCCAGACCCTTATCTCTATCCTGCCACGTATTCAACTCTAACATCCTATTCCACCATCAGCTCTATCTCATTCCAGTCCAAAACAGCACTGGAGAGCAATGGTAGCTCATCTACATGTGGGTCATGGCTAATTTTTTCCCAAGGTGAGGCCCCAACACATCCACCCCAATTCTCATCCCAGGGCATCAAAGATATGGTTCTCCATGCCCCAAGCTGTGTGCACATAGACTTCAGCATGTAGCCAAGATACAATTCTTAAAATAAGGCCTAAACTTGAAGAAAAAAAAATATATATTCTGGCACATAATTCTTCATAACTTTCTAGTGAACCCAGTAAAAACCTGAATCTTACAGCATTTAAATTCCAAGTATAGAAACTATATACAATTGATAGCCAGCATTAAGTTACAGTGCATTTAAAAGCCTCAGAGGCATGATATAGGCATATACTGCAACAGAGCTTATCTAGCAAGTTCCAGCATTGATAAGCTAATAATATGCTGAAAAAGCTAGCCATGTCTGGCCAAGAGCATGCTTTTAATTGGTTCTTCTAAAACACAGAACCACCATAGAAAAAATACTTCAAAAGGAAACAAACAATCACCACTATATGAGGATGTGCCATCCCAAGAGGTGACTACCTTGGTGGGAGCCTTCTTAAAAGGCCAGGTGGAGCAGGATAGAACATGTAAACTGGATCTTTCTCCTAGAGTTTATACCCATAAATCTGCAGATGAAATACTGGGAAAAGGAAGTGAGCCAGACCTCAGTATTTAAACTCATGATTAGAAGTTTAAATGGTCAAGTTATATGCCTATTTTTATAGATGTCTATCTTTATATATATGAACTGTTCTTTCTTCAGCTAAACTTTCCCACATGTGAAGTGTTTTGGATCAACAGTTATTGCAATAACTATTTTGATTTCAAATAACATGAGCAAACTTCATACTGGAGCTTTTCTCTGTAGCTAAAGTATTTTTAATGGCATCAAATTTTTTATAGATTTTGTCATTTTAAAAAGGGGTGACCACTACTCAAAGCACAAGTTATCAACAGACTTTTTATATTAAGCCAGCTGAAACTTATGCAGTCAAATTGCTGATGAAAACAGCAAAAATATAATTATCAATGTATCTTTTACTTTAAGAAACCTTAAATGGGGATGAGGAGGAGCAGAAGCAATCTCACCTTGTATGGATTACCAGATCTCTGCCTACTTCTATGATTCTACTTTTTTTTCATGGGATTCTCATGACTCTCAGTGACAGGCTTGGATTATGTGCATAGCATCCACAAGGCTGCCAATCCCAGAGTTTTGAATATATTTATCTACTACTTACCTAAGTTTTAAGGAAAGGATGTTCTACGAAGAACTGCTAACAGGAGAACATTTAAACACAGGAAAGCACAAAAATTTTAGGTGTCTTTAATAAAAGATGGGCCTACTCTTGCGAAGCCAGTCAGGATTTGTATAGACAAATCTGTGACCAACATATGGGAATATCAGTCTCATCTACACCACGTGCTGGCATCCCAAGCTAGATCCAGCCTGAATAAGAATGTACAAGTTCCACACAGAGACTTTGGACTGGAAGTAATAGTACCTTGCAAATATAGGTGGGGGCCACCAGTTCAGGAACAGGGATTATTTATGCTTTTTGGCAAGGATTTTTAAAGGCTTCTGATCAATTCACAAGTACAGTTCCCAACTGGCCTCCTAAACATCTATGTAGCCCAACCAAAGTGGGGAGGAATGGGAGGAGCAGGGTGTGTGAATGTAAATAGTACTCTGTGGATGAGAAAATAGCAGGAAGTTCTTAAAATGTTATTTTCATCAAAATTTAGATATACAAGATGTTACCTGGCATGAATTTTTCACAATCTACACCAAGTATCCACCTCTTCTGCTATTGGTAATTTATTCCTATTCCTCCTACCTACTGTTCTTCACACCTCTACAGCACAGACTGTACTGCTATAAGTATCCTGATATAGAGTGGGAATCCAGGGTATAATTTTTAAGGACTGGAAACCGCTTTCTGTCCTTTCATTGTCAAAGCAATTGGTCTCACCCCATTCTTAACCTGATGTTCCTGCTTCTAATTTTCAGATGAAGACTATACTGGATAACCCAAAAGGCCTGTAATTTTATTGGCTTCTCCCCTTTCAGTTCTCTCCATTTCTCTATTGGGGAAAAAAAAAAACAACCTCTCCATGCTCTTCAAACTACATCTCACTTAAAGGTCTTTAAGATGTCTCTGTACATAAAGAGAAAATAGTAATGCAAATTAGTATTCATGACCCTTTACAGAGAGTTACCAGAGACTCTCTGGAAAGCTGGCTGTTACAAGTCCTAAGTGCCACTTCCCCCTCACTCTACCAACAGTGTTTGCTAGGCACAGATATTCAGAAGTATTTTTTAATCTGCATTAATATATTGCTAACTGCTCACCATGCTTCTCCAGGCCCCAAGTATTTGAAATACAGCTGTCTGCAACACTAAAATAACTTTGGGCATAAAACACTAGTATCACCACATAGGGATGGTATGAGAATGGAAAGTTTTGCAGTGATGGGCCTTCAAAATCACTGTCTTGAGAACAAGTATTGCTCCCTCAGGTGAGCCATTGATGCACTGATTGTAAATAAAAGTATTTGCTGTCAAGCACCAGCACCTCAATAGCAGCATAAACTGTTTTCTGTGTCTCAGAGTGATGGTCCATTGCAAATGGTACAAACTCCTCCAGGCTACAGTCACTGCAGATGGGAACCTCTGCAAAAAAAGGTAGGTTTGCTGCTCCCAGCCTTGTATTATAGGCACAATACAGAAGTTTAGATTAATCTCCCACTGCAGATAAAGCTGTGAAAGCCCCAACATATCTGTTATGGTTCCTCGTAGGCTTATTCTTTGCACAGCATCCTTGCAGATTGGCTGCCTGGGCTCAACATGCTTTGTGTGTTTGCACTTCTGTTTCCAGACTTAACTCTTATCTTCCTTGGATGCTTCAGGGACAACTCCTGGAACAGTTCCCAAAGTTGGTGCGTCATTGCTAATATCATGCATTTTCTTGTCATAGGTGTGGAGAAAGCCACAGGGGAATCCATAAGTCTGTGTCTGACTCCAGTATTGTCTCTTTCACACATGTGGCTTGTGCTGCCAAAAAATGATGGCAAGAGCCCAATCTCACTCCAATACCAGGAAAAACACAGATAATTTCACACTGATTGCCAGCCCTGATTGACCAGAAGTCCTACTTCTGTCAGAAACTTTTAGACAAGAAAACTCCTCAACAGTCTATGTGGGAAGACTGCTACATTAAGTAATTAAATTGACTTATTTGCACCTACTCATTTCAGGAAAGTTCAGCTAACTAAAACTGCTTCTCTCAGGAGGCATTTTTCAAGAACTAAGTTTTGATAGGCACTAAATATGAGCTTCTGCCAGCTAAGGCAGAGAGGTGGCTTCCACCAGCCATGCACACTTTGAAAAGCATTTGCTGTCTCAAGAACTCCAAAAGACAGTGCCAGAAAATACAACTTTTTAGCTAGAGGTATTTTACCAGCATTCACAGGTAACAAACAAGTGCAATGCTTTTATCTTGTTTGGGAAAGGACAATCAGTCTTATTAAAATTAAAGGTTTCTTCAACAACAAAGAGAGCCTTCCTTAGATGGAAAGTGGCATTGCTGTACTGCATGGCCTTACATATCAAACTGCATCTCAAGCCACACTGGAGTCAGCATCAACCAAATATCCATCCCTTGCTCCCCCAAGGAGAAGAGTTTATTTTCCACATAGCGGACACCATCGCTATTCATTTGAAGATTATAATAGCACAGATTTACAGAGGAACACACAGGCTGAGCAATCTATTTACACTCCTAAGCAAAAAGTTCACATGTGCAAAGAGCTAAAGAAGAAAACCTTCCAGTCATGGTGGGAATGTCCAGCCACCCTTTCCAAAAACCAGCATGAAACTACATGCAACACCCACCAATACAGTCAGGTTGAGACTCACTCATTTTAATCCTGTTCCACAGAGTCTCTCATCAGCTTCCACTAACAGTCCTTGATCTTCACAGTTCTTTCTTCTCTACTTTGCTTACAAGCCTTCCAACTAATGAGTAGGTTATCTAGCAATTTATCACTTGCTAGCAATTTATCACCTGGCCACCACCCTCAGCTCATCAGCATATACATAATGAAGCACAAAAAAGGGTAACACACAATATGAATCCCTTTGAAAGGTCAGTCCTCAGCATGAAAGGCTTCCTGAATCAAATAACATTCAGGAGGGACAGCTGGAGTCACAGCTGTAGCTGTTGAATGAAAAACAACTTTCAATGCACAGTGCTTTGGAAAAATCACAATCTCAGGAAGGGTTTTATACATGCACAAGGTTTTTTTCTTGTAGAGGCTCATACTTTTTTTTTTTTTTTTAAACCGAACCTGAGCTCAGTTGTCATTTTTACATGGCTCCAAAATCAGATATTTATGATGACATTTCTCTGGGATTTTCAGCACTATTTGCTACCTGTCCTTGTACACAACCCTTGTGGCACCTTTGTTTCTGGAAACATAGGAAATCTGTAGTTGTATCCAGTAGGGAAAATACACTGGAACTACACCTGAAAAAGATTTAGGGTTCTCTTATCTATCTGGAAAAAAAAATGGAAATTCATCAAGACTTAACCGTACCAGTGCTGATTCATAGGTGGTACACAGTGTTTGTGAGCCCAGGTGCATGTCCACTGCCACAAAAGTCTCACAGCAAACCCTCAGAGCATTTTCAAAGTGAGATGGCAATTTCTGAACAGGGTTAACAGGGACATGGCCCTCCCAGCAGGCATGACATTTGTCCCCATGCTGCCCAGGTCCTGGCCTTGCAGGCCAGCCTTTAACTGTTCTCTGTGCTTGCTAGTGTCTCTCTCTGCCCCCAGCATGGCTCTCAGATGATGACCCTGGTAGGGCAGCCGACAGCCTTCCCCTCACACAAACTTCCAGCACATTGTCTGAAGCAGCTTCTGAAAATTGGAAGGAACATCCCCAGTCCTTCCACTGGATATTTGATAGCTTTCTAGCTAAATTGCCCTACAGATTATTTCAGCTAAAACCCATGTCCCACCTTCCCCTGACCTAGGCTTCTCTCCCTTCCTTTAGGCTTGAGAATTAGATGCAATCATAAAACCACGTAGCTTAGTGTCAGTTATAGCAGCAAAGAAACCAGGTAATTATGGCAGCTCTCCTTTTCTAAAAGGGGGTAATCAAGATGCAATGCCAGGCTAAGAAATGGTTGTCTGGGAAAGATTCCTGTGTCTGTCTTGGCGCCCACATGTCCTTGCTTCTGTCCAAGCTAAGGAATTGTAAAAAGCCTTTGAAGTACACTCAGCATGTCATCTGCATATGTTTGCAGCTGGTTTACTGTTAGTGTGGCCAGAACAGATAAATGATTATGTGTATCCAACCTATATTTGTTGATATTAGCCTTTTTTCTTGGAAACTGTCTTTGTACACTGTCCAACCCTTGTCTGGCTGCTCACAATATCACTTTTTTGCAAATTCCTAAGAAGTGCCACACCACCAACTTGCAGAGGACTACTAAAAGTGCTTCCAAGAAAATGCTTTCTTCAAAGAGCTGATGGGGTAGCTAGCACAAGTTACTTGGTCAGCTATAATTCCCATCCATCCTAGGGAGTCACCATCAACTTCAGGTGAGCGTGGCCTTCTGCATGGAGAGAACAGCCATGCTGCATCCAGAGACAATTCCTTTGGTCCATCTGCCACCAGCATTGCCACAAAACACCCGCTGCAGCCACTCAGCTGCCACGCTGTTCCTGCAGGTCACTTTGATTCCCTGCTATTTCTCACTGCTCACCAGACCCAAACCCACAAAGGCATTTCTGTGCCTAATTTTAACTGAAGTGAAGGGGAGGAAGGTGTTTAAATACTTCTGGCTCTTACTCATTCGACAAGCCTTACCTCCCCCAGGAAGCCTTTTTCAAGGACAGCACAAAATAACATTGAGGGTAGTAGGTAAGGTACGATGCTGTCAGCCCTTAATTTCTAAAAGATACATAAAAGTATTCAGAGTATTCAGCCACCCACACTGGCTTAAATGATGAGTCTCTCCCACACTGTGTATCCTTTAAATGTGCTTAGGGCTTCCTTTACCTAAGGATAGTGTTGCTTCATATTCTCTAGACAAAAAGCTCTGATGTCTGACCTTTGCACACACAGCAATGAGAATAGTAGGTAAAGGTCTGTCCAGGTTAAACACAATTGGTAAAGAAAACTCAGATCCAACTCTACCCTTCTACCAGTTCTATATCAGCAGAATTTAGATGTATTCTGTGGCATTATTCTGGGTTTATGACATTGTAAGATTCTGAAGCATTAGCATTCACAGATTTTATTATTATTTCCACATCTAAATATCAAATAGCTTCTTTAATTTTTTTTAAATTCAACTACAATTAAATTACAGTTTTAAGATTTTTAGCTCTTTCTGCAGGCAAGGTAGTGAAAGCTCACTTCTGCATTTTGTTGTAGTAACCCATTTCTTGCCAGTTTCATATCTGGGATCAAATATAGTAGCTTTGTGTTGATAAGATACTGGTTATACATTTAAAAAAGGGATATTTTTTGCTAATCTTGGCTTTTACTAGGTCTGTCCCTATGAAATCTAAATTCTAGTACAAATTTGATTTTATGTCTCGAATTTGAATTTTATGTCTCTTGTAAAGGGTGGAACTTTAAAAAAAAATAGGCATGTATTTCACTTAATTAATAGGTATATAACATTCAGCAATATCTAATTGGTTTGGAAAGCTCTGAAGTAATGATTAACACATCCACAGAAGCATCCACAGAAGGCAGGCGGTGTACACTGCTCCAATAGTGCCAAAGTCTGTCACACTACACATTGGCAATCTGGATGAGAAAGAATTTTCCAAGTAATTTAAGTGCTGCGAAAATGAAGTTAGCAGTTTAGATACATTTACAAAAACAAAGGCTGGTGATTACAAAGCTGGAATGAATGCGGACTGTGTTTACATCTGCTTCCTGGAAGGTAAAATGTAATCAGAGGAAGCAAAAAAAAAAATTAGCTTTCAAGATATTCTTTTCTGGTTTTGGGGTGTTGTCAGTAGGAGTTGTTTTCTTGCAGCAGGATAATATGGAAGATTTCTGTGCTGTTATTCCATGGTGTGATTTGATGAGACAGCTGGTGTACCCCATGCCAGAACAACAGCTGGGAATGGTCTTGTAATGTTTCTGGACAGTGCAACACAAACCAGTAATGTCTGTCTCTCAGCTATCAGTCACCTTCCTTTTAATTAATTTCAGATGCAGTGTCTAAATAGGCAGTGAAATATCAGAAGTCCCACACTCTGAAACAGAGTTTCCTGAGACCCCAGGTAGAGCTTGATTGGTTTTGTTGCTGCAGACCACTGGCCTTTGAAGAGTGAAATTCCCAGTCATGCTCAAGGAGCTTTTTTCAAAGGACACGTCTAATAAATGCTAGCCTTAACACGGTGGCATTTGAAGCCTTGCAGAAAAAGGCCTTAAACCTACTGCCAAAACCCACTTTAATCAGGATCAGTCTCACTCAAGTAAGATTAACTAAAGTCAGAAAGAAGCTACTCATCCAACACAAGGCAGCTGTCCAGACTCCCTGGGAAATCAGAAATAAAAGGTAGCTGAAGTTGGTGATTCATCTGCCCTTTTGGATACCTATCTTAGGGTGGCTGGTGTGCCCTCCATGACATTGATTTCTGGGAGATGGGTGACTAGAGCCTCTATTTTCTGAGGGTTAAAGTTAAGTGACCTAAAGCCTACTCTTAGTTTCTACAGCTTTGCAGACCTTTCACTGCTGTGAGGAGCAGAAGGAGAACAGTAAAATGTCAGATTGAAGGTCCTTCTACACTACATCCCACCACACCAACAGCAGATGCCTAGTGAACAGACATATATGAAACTCCCTGTAACACTCTCCCAGTTCCCATTTTCAGAACAGGAACCTCCTGATGAAGTTGTGATTTCTATGTAGTTAGTACTCCCAGGGGATTACTCTTACATTACATGTAAGACTAATGTACTCTTACATTTAATCTCTTGTCTGTCCTTGAAATCCTAAAAACTTTACCACCTACATCATCCTTTGTCAAGGAGATCCATGGGTCAGCTGAGATGTTTTGTTTGGAACCCTACTGTTTTATTAACTTAATCTGATGTTTCCCACCTCATGTACTAGAAAGGAGTTTTTAAAATCAATCTATTCATTCTCTCCATGCCACTCAAGATTTTTTTTTTTTTTGGTAAATGTATCACCTCCTCCTCCTTTATCTCCTTCCATATACATGAGTCCTAGCTTAGTCATCCTTCATACAGAGCCTTTCTATACCTTGTATCATCTTTGTTGCCCATCTCTAAACCTTTTCCAGCTGCCTTGTAAATTTCTTGTGATTTAGGGATCAGGACCTTCTAAGCTCACTAGAACAGACAAGTTCACACCCAACATCCCAAATTTGTTGCAGTGCTACTTACTCAGGATCAAAATCCCTGCTAGCACTGTGATAAGTGAGCACAGGGATAAGCAGGCTGCAGGCAGCCGGTGAAGAGCCTTGGCGGTGTTACTGAAACTGAAGCAACAGGAGCAGACTCAGGTCTTCCCATCTCATCCTCTTCCACTCCAAGTAGCACATATGAGAGGTGGGAAGTCCCAGCTCAGGGTGGTAGAGCCATTGGAGGTGCAGGAACTGCAGGACCAACAGGGAGAAAGACACTTGTAGTGTGGAGCTTCCTGAAACAGAGCAGGCATGAGTGGCTCTTGCTGCCTTCATCACCTTTCTCCCAGATCCCTTTGGTGCCTTACCCATAACATCAGGACACTTGAGAAGGGGCTGATTTTCCCAGCTCTTCAGTCAAAAGGCAACCCTCACTTGGCAAGCAGAAGAAGTGAAAACACGAAGAACCATTCCCTCAGGCCTTGACATGTTCATGCAGAGAGGAGAGGGCAGTCGTCTCCAGCAGATTTCATCATCTGACAGTGGCAGTAAACCTGTCTGGTAAATAGTCAACATGCAGAGCTTGTGGGAAGGCCATTCATGAGAAATTTGCCTTTGATTTAGTGGCAGGTCTGATGGATGATATGTAGGTCCAGGGCCTTCCCAGTAAGCTGCAGTCCCTGCACATGGTACAAGGTTGGTCTTTATCTTCCTGCCTGCAGGCCAGTAGTGGGAGAGAAGTGAAGAAGTGGGAGAGCAGGCTGCCCTCAAGTAAAACAGGGGGCAGCTTTAACCCAGACATTCTCAGAAGCTCTGTTCAAAGCCATGTGGGTTGGAGCAAAAAAACTTTAAATAACAGCTTTAAAGAATAGTTTTGAGAGTACTCTGGGAGGCTTTGCTTCTGGTGTGTCTCACTGATATGCTTACTTTTTGAATATTTTTTAAAGCATTGAACCCTTGCTTATGGGTGTCTTAAACCCAAGGCTTAAGGGGCATTGCAGATGGTCCCCTGCTTCTCACCACAAATGTTTTATTACAACCTCAACCAAAATCTCGAAAGAAAGAAAGAAAGAAAGAAAGAAAGAAAGAAAGAAAGAAAGAAAGAAAGAAAGAAAGAAAGAAAG
>WEIU01010080.1:333319-389235 GCA_013389925.1 Aegithalos caudatus
GGGGAAGGGGAAGGGGAAGGGGAAGGGGAAGGGGAAGGTGACCCAACAGGTTCAAAGAAGTGAATATGTACCTTCAGTTCTTTCTTGAAACAAATCCTAGAGTTACAAATATATGAAACCTTCATTTGCTGTTTTACAAAGTAAAAATCTCAGTTTGAATAATTTGGATTTTTGATAGCAAATTGATTATTTATGAAGAGGTGCTAACACCCTCTTTGCCCCTAGAGTAATGGTCACATAGGTGGGCTAAAAAAAACAAGACTGATCATCCACTTCAGTAAAGTTAACGAATTTTGGATTGCATTGGCTGAGAATCCATTTTCATTTGTGTTACTGTCTTTTCCTAAGGATAATTTTCATACAATATCAGACCTGATTAAAAGTAAGTGATATACAGTGTTCAGACTCCAAGGTTAGAAAAACCTTGGAATCTGAACATTGTATATCAGTAAAAATATTTTAAAAGCATAGCATTAATATTATTGTTTGCTTTTATAAAATATCAGCCAAGGATAATATTTTTTGTCTTCAGAAAAATGTTAAATTCCCAGTAGGGTGGGATGTAGTTAACATTCCTAGTGGTTTGCTGTCTTGTTTGGAGCACCATGTGGTTAACAGCTAAAGGGCATAAATGCTTGCTACTGCAGAATTGCAGTCACCTCAAGAAAATGCATGGCCTAGAGCATTTTGTAATTCAGGCAGGGCAGAAATGCAAAGGCAGAGAATGGTAGGAAGAAGAGGTAATTTACTTTAGATTATTGCTATTGGTGTGATGTCACTGTTACTTGTTAATCTCAATTTGTACTGGAGCCTTTGCACAATATTGGTAACAGTGCAGTATTAAATATGGCAAGGCAGCTGCACAGTGAAGAACCAAAACAATGGGATTTACTTTAACTCCTATGGTGTCACATTTCTGCAATAAAAACAACTTTTTACTCCTACAAATCCAGGAAAACTTTATTTTTGATCTTTCAGGAAAACTACAGTGATAAACGAGTGCCTGCACAAGGAAGGAAAAATAGAGCTGATTCCATAAAGCTTTCACTCTTTTCATCACATACATGTGCTACCTCTTCCCTCCAAACTTGGTGGGCTGCCAAGAGCTTTGAAATCTCAGAGCCTGGGTCCAGGAGGATCAGTGGATCACAAGGAAACAACTGGGAAAGGAAGCTACAGTGATTATTGCTTGAGTTAAGAAGGACAGAACCAAGGGTTTTCCGACAGGTCTTTTTCCTCTTTCACATCTTGGAAGCAATCCTGAAGCAGACACAGTGCTAGAGATTCTTGAAGTGCATGAAGTCCAGTAACTTGATCTTCTCCAGTAATGTGATTTGGCTCTTTTCTAATGAGGAGATTTCATACCTTTACCCCACCCTGGAAAGGTATGAATGATAGCCTGTATCAAGGTCTTAATTTCTAGCAACCTTATCAAATGTAATGCAGCTATAGACTTGATGCCAAGGCCACACATTAGTCTGTGCAAAAAACCCCCATGTATCTGACATCTCCAAAATGCTACTCAAAGAACCATCCCATACTGCAAATTTTTTGGCTCCTATTACACTGGTGGAACTATGATAGTCATAATCAACTGCCAATTTTCCCCGTATGCTTTTCCTATATTGAGGAAAATACATTGTAATCCAGAAGACATTGGTTTAATCAGTGTAAATCACAAACAAGTGAGGCTTTTTTTTCTGTTCATTTAACATAGGACTCTGGGGTGGCTTTTCCCCCCCTTTTTATATGCATTATGTCAGTATTTAGTAAACCAACTTACAGTATGAAGAATCCGAAACATCTCCTCTAAGCAACTCAGCATCTTCATCTTTCAAATTTTTGGCAGGACATTGAGGCCTCTTCTGGTTTTGTTAAAGTCTATGCTAAATTTGCTGAAGCAGAAGTTTATCTTTAGTGTAAAATTCAGAGGAATTTGGAGAAGACTAAATAATGGAGAAACAGTGTGAGCACTAAGAAAACAAAGAGAATTCCTAGGGTTGGGTTTTTTTTTTTTTTGCTTTGTTTAATTACAAGTCCATCAAGCAAACAAAGGAAAATCTTGCATACCAGGGCCAGAGTAAAGATAACCAATAAAAGCACAGGGTATTTTAATCTTTTGATAAATCAGACGATAAATGCTGACTATCACCATGTTTACAGGTCATTTCCATATTTGAACACAAAAAGGCAAACTACACAACTGAGCCTGACTCATGCCCTACAAGGCTAGATGTTCAAGATGGATGGAGAAACATAATGAACTTAGTGCCACAATGACTGAAAAACCTTTTTCTTTCTCAGTATTGAGCCTGTACAAAACAACTAATTAATGTAATTCCTTGCCTCATAGAGAGCTTGGCAACTGTACAGCTCCATGCAGTTTGTAAAGTAAGCACCACTATTAACAATTTCACTGGAGGGAAATGGAGGAAAAGACAGCAAGTGTCTGGTCCTAAATCACCCAGCATGTCAGTGTCAAGTGCACAATCAGGGACATGGTAACATCCCCCTGAGGCCTGAGCCAGCCTAATGCTGCTCTTCCAGGAATCTCCTTTCCACAGAAGCCAGCTGGCTGAGAGACCAAAGCATTGGAGCTGCAAATAATAAACAAACCAGGAGGGATGGGACCAAGTTCCCAATGGTAAATACCTCCAAGATTTCAACTGCTGTCAGCAAAACATATATCCCAACACAGGCATTACTGTCAGCAATAATGTAGTACCATTGTCTCTGGCTGGCTTTAATGCAAAGAGTGTATAGAAGAAATCAAATGTTGGGTGGTAATGGTTAACTTTGTCATGCCTGATTCCCCTCACACACATTGCTCAGCGTTACCTCTCCAGCCTTCTCCTGCTTCTCCCTGGGTAGTCATAAGTCATGTGGCAGTAAGAGTGGGGTGAGAGCAGAAGCTCAGGCCCTGTCATGTTTTTACCCACCATTTGAGAGCCACAGGAGTGAAATCACACTTACTTGTATGCTACCAGGGTGTAATTTAACAGAGTATAGTTGGGAGAGCTGAAAATAAAAGCTTAACTTTATCCAACCTCCCTAGACTACCACTGCATTTTTTTTTCTGTCCTGAAAGTATTCAATAAGAAATTTTAATTGTGAGCTGAAAAGTAATAGCTCAACCTTGCAGTTATTGAGGGTTGAGATATTATTGATGCTGTTACTTCTGGAGTTTTGCTAGCTGGTTGGGCTTTTTTCCGAGCAGTGGTCATGGTGTCTGAGACCTGCTAGTACACTTTCTCTGACTCCGTACCAGGCAGCAGTGTTATTAGTCCTTACACAAAGTGCATGAATGATGAGTCCAACAGTTGAATGTAAATCCATTAGTGTTAAAATTGGGGTTCAGAGAAGCAGGGATCAGACCTTCTATTGATGATTTTTTTACTTTATTTGATGCACAAGAACTGAGACATGGAACTTATATAGGTATGAAGAAGGTAAGAACAATAATTCAGTTCCCCCTCCTTCCAAAAAGTGATCTAATTTGCTTTTCTTTCCTCCTTTAATGGGAAAACAACCAATACAAGCTGAAAAACAGATCAACAAATGCTGATTCCACATGGAGTCACTAACCTGCCTTCTCTACCCAAGGGCCAGGGAAAGCTTCACATCCTGGAGGCTGAGACAAATAGAAAATACCAAAGGTTTGGCTCCATTTGCAGCCAAACAACGCCACCTCTGCTGAGCCAGGACATATCTGGTTTGGGACTGTTCCTCACCAGATTGAATAAAAGAGAGAACTCAGGCTGTCAGAAATGTCTCATAATCCATGTTCACTTCTGGGGTAAAATCAGTGCCTAACTGTCTCAGGTGGTTTGAGATGATGCCTTTTGAAGTCAGTGGAAAGATTCCTGCTGACCTTAGTGCTTCTTGGGCTGCTACTACTTTTGGTGCATAAATCATTCACCAGTTTGTCCATGGCTGCTGCCTGGGAAGTGGGATGAAGCATTTTGCATCATTTTCTGGTTTAGACTACACCCCACACAGAACACATTGGAATAGTTAGCTAATGTTTGTTGGGGTGGATCACATCAGCTGGTGTTGCTTTGGAAAGAACAGGCAAAAATGTAAACCAGTTCTCCTATTACACAAGTGTCCCATAGCAATGTGGAGCCCACTAAGACATGAAAGAAAGGCACATCATAAAGGGCAGGGAAAACTTTGCATCAGTCATCTGCACCTTCTTCTTTATTTCTCCTTGCTAACTGATAGACTAGGCCAAGTCACCAGAGGGATGGACTTCCAGCACCCACTTACACATCATTTTTCCACAACCACTCTCAAACCTGCCAGTATTCTGCATGAAAAAAAAATCTGATCAGCCACTCAAACAACCATAATTTTGGCCCACAAAATATCAGACAAACCTGACAGAGACTTTTACAGGTGGCACCTTTCTCATTGTGTGCGTTGTATTGTCGATTCCATTCAATATCCAGTGGTACTTAGGTCTCTTAAAAGCCTGTTTCTACCTCCATTACTGCAGACCAATAACTTCCTTGAGCAAACGGGTCTGTGGCAACAAAAGACTCTGAAGGATTGAACACTTACTTACTTCCTTAATTATTTGTATATTCAAACCCTTCCAACCCACTGATATGTTCAGAAATTATGTCATCTGAATTAATGTCTTCACATTAAAGCAGTGGTGACATGAGAGCAAATTTAGGCCTCTGACTCTTTCAAGGTATCTCTTTACATCTTTGCAGTGCAACTGAAATGAAGAGTTAGAATCCATAGGAACAATTAAGCATTTTCATGGAACTATTTCCTCCTTTTTGGTCCCTGAAAATCATTGTATGTCATTACAGGAGTTGTTCAGCTGAGGCTAGCACAAACGTTGGTGGAAAGTGTACTCAGAAACACAAGACATAGATTTCAGCTAGCTGTCTCTTGAAGAAATGAAAAACCCGTCTGTTGCAACATAAGCAAAAATGAGGAACAGGCCTGAGGTTTTACAGGAAGAAAAGCAGTCTGGAAGAGAAAGGGGGAAAACAAGTCTTGCCTGCTAGCGATAACAGCTTTAAAGTAGGTACAGTGTTAGATCTTCTGAGGAACCCCTGGCCCCTTTATTTTATTACCAGTCGTGTCTTGAAACAGCCATTTATAGAAGAGATCCACTCTGCTCATTGTCAATTACTAACATATGTCCCACACTTGGCAAACAAGACAACTCGGGAATGACATTTTGTGAATAATCAACAACATCACCCAAAAGTGGCTGTGTCTTTGCTTTGGGCTTAATAAAATATTTTTCCCCCAAACAAGATAGCTTTCTCACAATGCTGCCAAATGGAACATATTAAGCTTTAATGATGGCTGAAAACACTGTGCACTGAAGAGGCGGGGATGGGGCTGTGGGAGCTTGTCCTGGACCTCAGGACAAACAGCTGGGAGTGTACCAGCCACAGATGCTGCTCTGCACAAAGGGGCCTCTGGGCATTGCTGCAGCACAAACAAATAATGCACTAAAATGGCAAGCTTTGGCAAACTGAATGTGCAGCTTTCCAGAGGTCTGGGATTCAATCATAAAACACTACACAAGATGTAATCCTCACAGCAAGCAGCAAAAGCAAGCTATGGACAGCAAGGATAAGACAGGACATGGAACTGCCAGCTTGTTGCAGAAATATGTGTGGCCTCCTAAGGAACCCCAAACATACAGGCAGCTGTCACATACATGCATGCAAACAGGGAATACAGGGATAAAGATGAACATTTACCTGAGTGCTAAGGATTATGCTTGGACTTCATTTAACTTTCAGTTTCTAAATGTTTGGTTTGTCATCCACATTCATTGTTCAGGTTATCTTTATTGATATGCCTAGAGAGCAGCTCAGCTTCCACAGTTCAGACTGCCTGCCTCTTTCCAAGGACTCTAACAAAATTCATAAAAATGCCTTTGAGTGCAGTTTCACAGCTTATGTATCTGGAAAAAGACAAGTCTTCTCTATCCTTGCCTCCTTTCATTCTCTTCCATCCTTTCAGGGAATCTCCCAGTGCTGCCCCACCCTCCTTTGGGGCAGCTCCATCCTCATCAGGTGCTTCTCTGAGCCATTTTTGCTGTGTTAGTCCTCTGCCAAATTTGGAATTGAATCATCTGAAGCAGGGGTGCATAAGCCCACACAGGATAAGCACCACGAGCCTACAGTCAGGAGACAGCAAGGAGATGATGATGAGATGGGGCAGCAGAAGGGACTCTTCTCCAGTGGTGATGTGACACTAAACTGACTCACTGCATCCCAGGGGACTGCAGCCCCAGAAAGGTGACCTGTCTCCAAGACAGTGAATGGTGGGAGACAGGAATCCCAACATCTGGTAGGGAAAGACCAATATTCAAAGTGAAGTTGGGACACTTTTGTTCTTTGCTTAGTTCTACAGTTATTATAAAATGAACCCTTGCCATGAGGATATAAGCCAATGAATGTATTGACATAAGAGGGTGCCAGGTCCCTCAGCAGCCACTCCTATGGAAAGGTGCAGCAACCCTATGCATCATGAGGAAAACCTTGACCCCATCATCATGTGTGCACTGCCCTTTTCTGGCTTTTCCCAAGCCAACTCATTCTCTCTCTCATATTCTTCTTAATGCTTCTGAGACACTTTGTGTAGCCTGATTTTTACCTCAGGTGTACATTAGCAGTCCTTTTCCTGAGATAGAGCTGACCAATGAGTCTTCATTCAGAGTGGATGATGTCATGAAGAAAAGCTGAGCAGGTCCCAGCACTGAACCAGTGACTTATTCTGTTTGAAAAAAAAAAACAGTCTTCACTCTCAAAAACTAATTAATTATTACCATATTGCATCCTGTGGATAAGGAAGCACTTCAGGCACATAATATCTCTCCTGCTGGGGATGGGAATCCTGGGGTCTTTCTCACACAGACTTACAGCCAGTAGGCCTTGCTTATGTAGAGCAAGGTGAAAACCCCAAGCCATGGCACAGGTTGGGGGCTGACCTACAGGACAAGTACCTGGATGTCTTTGTGGATGACCAGCTGACCATGAGCTGGCAATGCCCTTAGAGCCAGGAGGGGCAGTGGCATCCTGGGCTGCATTGGGAAGAGTGTGGCCAAAGGTCAAGGGAGGGGATCCTGCCCATCTGCTTGGCCCTGGTGAGGCCACATCTGCAGTGCTGGGTCCAGTGATCTCCTCAGTACAAGACAGAGAAGGAGCTACTAGAAAGGGTCCAATGGAGGACCACAAAGATTATTAGGGGTCTGGAGCGTCTCTCATAGGAGAGGCTGTGAGAGCTGGGCATGTTTAGTCTAGAGAAGAGTAGACTGAGAGGGGATCACATTAATGGAGGCAAACATCTCAAAGGCCAAGAGGGTGGTGCCAGGCTCTTTTCAGTGGTGGCCAGCGACAGAACAAGGAGCAGTGGCCATAAACCGAAACACAAGAAGTTCCACCTCAACATGATGAAGAACTTTTTTACCTTGAGGGCAGCAGAGCCCTGGAATAGGCTTCCCAGGGAGGTCATGGAATCTCCCTCTCTGGAGACATTCAAAACTCACCCAAAGAATTCCTGTGTAACCTGCTCCAGTGGCCCTGCCTTGGCAGGGGGATTGGGGAGGGGACCTGCTCCAGGGGACCCTTCCAACCCTAAAAATTTTGTGACTCAGACCTGCCACAGTCTGGATATGGTGGTTGCTGAATAGCCAGGCTGGTTTTAAAACTTACCTCAGGAAGATATACTATTATCTCAATCCACCACAAAGTGCACAAAGACAGAGATGATCTGTAGGTCACTTCTAAGGCATAATTAGTTTTGTCTAGTTGTGATTTGTTGTTGCTTTGGGGGGTTTTTTTGTGTTTTTTTTTGTTTTGTTTTTTTCTTAAAATTTATTGATTCTTCAGTCTTGAAAATAATCACTCTCATTAGAAATGCCTACTAGCTCTTCATTTGTATCATCCACATTTTGCTTTCCTTTATTTTCAATCAATTCCTAAACCCTGAGAAAATCTAGCAGCCTTAAAAGCTTAGATCTGACAAAAGATGAAAAGTCATTTAGCACTGTGCCACACACACACACCACACACGTATGTATGTATCAATATCACCCTAATGCATTGCAAGCTCACAGTGGTTTTGCTGTGCTTTAATTCTCCCAAAATTATTTTCAAAGAGAAAAAGTACATTCCCTTGAAAAGTTCTCCCTTACCTCAATTCCCACACATTTAAATAAAAATAACATTCCCTCTTTAAAGCTTCTCAGATTAGGTCTCCATTTAGTATGAAATTAGGGTCTTCCGCTGTTGCTCATGTGAGCGCTGCCAGCAGCTTAAAAGGTTTTGCTGTGGTGGGAAGAAGATGGGCCATGATTGAAGGACTGTGATTGAAGCACTGCTGTCATCTACTTAGCTGAAGTATGTTGAGATAATTTCTCCCAACCACCCCATTTAAATCACTCACTTTCCTATTTCATCAAGATTCTTAACAGCTCCAAATCAGAGAGATCCCTGTAGACATCCAATTTATTCTGCACTGTTTTCAGCTGTTTTCTCTCCATTTCCTGCTCTATGCCTCCTTCTTTGAGCTTTGACTTCTCTCTGGAAGTTTGCTGTTTCTGCCACTGTTATAGGTATAGCTCTTCACATTCAGACCTATCCTCTTCATTATAACATTAAAATTGCACATAAAGTTTAAAAAAAAAAAAAAAAAACAAAAAAAACACCAACAGAGGACTGGAAAACCTGGTACTGTTAATGGCATCAAAGGGCTTTGAGAACAAAGCTCAAAGGACAATCCCTAATAATTCACTTGTGACCATTTTTCTAAATTCTTATACACACTAGTGTGAAATGACTGTATTTTATTGTGTAACACTTAACACTTAGACTCTGGCCTTTGGTATTAATGGGAATGTCCTTCAACTAGTGCTGCTTTTTGTTCCTTTTCTTTGATTCATTAGTTGTTTACTGCAGGCTATTAACAATCCTAGGACCAGCTTTAATCCACAGCCAGAGCCCTTAAATATAATACATCATCAACAGGTAATTATTCCCTTTGAAGTCTCCTTCTTTTTTCCTTAGCTGTTTGAGGTGATATCTGAGGCTTTAAAGTCTGGTAACAGAGTACCTCTATCAAAGCACTAAAATTAGTAATGCAAATGTCAAGAAGTTAATTTGTGTACTTTAAATATAAGGATGGCCTATCTTTTCTTTTTCTATCCTTTAATTCTTCTTTTTTGTTGTTGTTGTTCTTTCTTTTTTTCATTTGTTTTTATTTTCCTTTTTCCTTTTTTGACTCCAGCTAGAAGTTTGGAAAGCTTTTGATGCTTTTGCAACAGTGGTAGCTTGGGAGTTTATAATTGGGTAACTGTGCTATATATGACTGACACTGTAAATTCACTAGGATCACCATCTCTTTTCATCATGCTTGGTAGAGTTTTATTCCAGTACTCCCTCTAGTAGTCAGCTCAGAAATCCAGATCTATAATTCCAGGTGAGAGCCTCTGAACATACACTGGCATAAGCACAAGTTTGTGGTGCTGCGCTGATTTCAGAAGTCTTCGACTCAGGTTCTTTTGGCTTCATTTCAGGAAGGTCCTTAAGACCCTGATTAAGTGTTTCTATATTTAAAGCTTTCCTAAGTGCTGTCTGATACTGTTACATGTTTCCTGAACTAGGACCTTCCTGTGCACACTTGCAGAAACTCCTGGGCCATTCTCAGATACACTGAGAGAGACACAAGTGACGCATAGGGGACAACTCTACTCCACAGAACCACAGAAGATCAGTCTGGGGTCTCTGCAGCAGTGTTCATTCATTTGAAGGACTTCTAGCTCCTGAGAATTCAAATACATAGTATCATGGTGAACACCTGAGATAATTTTTTCTTTTACTTGTGGTATTGTTTTAATCTGTCATGCAGCATCTTATAACTTTGGTCTGTACACACCCTTGGAAATAATTTCTGAGAAACAGCTGGCCCACAAATGCAAGGCAGTCGTATTTATTGAGCTATAGGGTGCAATTGCTCTGATTATCCATATATCTCTCATTAAGTGTTTTTGAGGTGCTCTGATATGTGGTTTCTCGCAGAGGTTTCATCAAGCATGAATAGTAGTAGTAGTAGTAGTAGTAGTAGTAGTAGTAGTAGTAGTAGTAGTATTTTGCCCTTTTGCACTTATTTCTGTTCATGGGCAGCAGTAATCACATACACAACATATAACAGGCAGACTGCTCCCAGCTCCCAGTTAGCAGTAGAATGAGTGGGGTGACTGAGGCAGTCAGCACATGGATTCAGATGCTTTGATCATGACAACAGCCCTAGAAAGCACTGAAAGTGAAGAGCATCTACTTCCCCTGCAGATGAAGGAGCTAAGAGCCAAGTTCAGCCTCATTTCACCGAGGCTTTCACTGTGAAGACAGTAAGTAAATTGTGGAAGGAATGTCAAGCCACTGATACCATCACTCTCTGGCTCACCACAAGCACACTCACAATCCAGCACATGAATTTGGAGTAGTGGGGTGCTCTGGGCAGCCCCAGCTGCAGAAAGGCAAGTGTGAGCATGCTTTGTCTTCTCCTGGTAAGCAACCTGCAGTATCATGAGAGAAAATGCACTCACACTGAAGAGTTAAAATGATGAAAATTAAGCATACAGTGAACAATATCCTTGCTTTTGGAGAAGATCTAAAAGCCTCTCAAAGGGAAAATAACAGTTAAAAAGGCTTTATCTTTGCAAGCATTATAAAAAAGGTCGTAAGCTGTATACACTACAAAGGCACTGCCTTCGCCCCTCCATCTCTGTGATTTCTTTAGATTGAAGAAACCTGTTGGCTAGGGTTCTAAAACCCCAGATAAAAGCTTTGATTTGTTAATTAAATTTTTACTGCTATCTGCATTTGATATCTCAGTCAAATTGTATCCGCTTGCAACAACAGAAAAAGTCACATCAAAGGAGGGCTCCACCTCTGTGACCTGTAATTACAGAATTTACTGCAGTGTGACATTGGCTGCAAGATGCACCTGCCAGGCAGACCCAGCTTACTATCTACACCTAAAACAAAGCCATTTCATTCAGCTGGGGTGAGCCAACACATGCTGAACAAAAGGGCTATGTTTTGTCAGGAGCCGGTCTAGCGTATTGCTTGTCCTGAGACAGACAGGAGCTTCTGAAAACAAGGGGTTTTTTTTTCTGTGTTATCACACTAAGTTGGGGATAAGGATGAGCTCCCACAGAGAAAGGGAGAAGTAGGAAAAAAAAGGAAAAGAAATCGGAATTGGAAGATAAAGGGAATTAAAGAGAAAAGGAAGAAAAAGGAAAGAAAATTAAAATGCATGTTGGTGGTTAAAACAAAACAAAAAAGGTAAAAGCTACTCAATCAAAATACTGACCAAATATTAAGAAACACAAAGAAAAATAGGGTAGCAGAGAGAAAATAGATAGGAAAACAAACTAGATACTATGTGTATATCCTAACATATCCTCTTGAGTCAAAGTTCAGCCTGCAGTGTTCTCTCCCTTAAACACCCACTCAGGTATTGCAGAAATCCCCAATGTGTGTCAATGCATTCTTTGGCCCTCAGTTGTTTTGCACTATATTTTCAAACAAGCAGAAATGTAACATGGCAAAGGCTCACAACATTGTCTTTATTAAATTTGGGAGCCTCCCTGGGAGCCCCAGAAATTACTGCTAATATTTACATTTGGGAAACAAAACAAAAAGAAGGAAAGTAAGGTATTGAATAGACTTGTTGGGTATTTTTCCTGGAATGACTAGTATGCACAAAATATCCATATGACAGAAGATGCATTTTCAGCAGGAAAACAATTATTTTGTTGAAAAAAATTCTGTTGGGAAAACCTATATGAAACATCCATGCCTATCCACCAGAAGGCACTTGTTACTACTGCTTCACTAATGCAGGGATTTCCAGGCTGTCCATCAAAAAAATAGTTCTCTGTTTGGTTCTCTCACATGGATTAATGTCCAAGATAACCCTTCCTGAAAAAAATAAATTAATAATAATTTTAAAAATAATTCCTCACACATGATGCTCACTTCACTTAGGGTTTTTTTCAGAGGTTCTTGTTTTCTGACCAGATTTTTTTTTTTTTTTAAATGAGAAAAACAGAGAAACTAAAATCACTCTCCTTGACTTACTTCAGCATGCACCTGGCCTCACAGTAACAGGGAAAGATTTTCTACTGACTTCAGTGGGCCTAAGATTTTGCACCTTGCATCCCTTTGGCCTCAGTGAGCACTGACTAAACAATGTTGCTGAAAAGCATGGGGTGAGATGTGTAGTGGGATAAAGGGTCTGTAGACATCAAAGGTTTTCTATGTTTTCACTGGAACTTCAAAATGCTGTTGAAATATTTACTAAACCAAACTGATGTGATGTCTCTGAAAGTTTGGATGAAAAGCACCCACTATGGCAAGCTCAGATTTTAAGCCTGGAACACTGCCAGGCCATTCCTTCCAACAGCCATGCCCCAAAATTGGGCATCACCTTTTTGTCCAATATTCTGTCCCTCTATTTTGCCATCAGAGCCATTTTCTGCAGTTTTCCTCTGATGCAGTGTGGCTTTCCTCTGCTGATAATAGCAGGAATGCAGTTCCGGCTGAGGACAGGATCTGCTTAAATCCCACCATCATCCTCAAACATTTCAGATGCCGTTTCAGAAATTACAGCCCCCCAAGCCTGGGCTGTAGTCACCCCCTGGGTTTCATCATCACGTAGCAAAACAAGGAGTAACCTGGGAAGACTCTCAGGGATAACAGGGCACATGACATGCTGTTGGCTCTCTCAACATCACAAAACAGTTCAGGACTAAGTCAGAGTTAGAAAATAGTACCAATTCCACACCCCTGTTAAATGACTGGTGTTATTCCTGCTATTGCTTCATATCACAATTTAATCTCAGGAAGACCAGGAGGCAGGCTACAGTCACAGGTCAAATATTCACAGCTCCAGCCTGACAGCATCAAAGTTGCTCCTGACTACATGACTTCCAGCTTCTCCCAGCCTGGAAAGAAGCTGCCTCAAGAGCTATTTCCCCCTCCTGTGAACAGAGAGGGTTTCTGGAAAGGGTAGGGCAGGAGGCAGCTTTTAGAAGCAGTTAGGTTGTCTCTGTTCCCAGCTGCTCCCCTTACGTGTCAAAGGAGGTCTGCCTGGTCCCTGTTCTTGTCCCCTCTGTTCCTTCCCTCCCTCCAACCCAGTCCTTTGGGCCTGATGATGAAGGAGATTTTGGCTTTCACTGGAAGAAAATTTATGTGAGACCAAAAGCAGAGGATTACCACAGCATGTGGCTCTTCTGTCCAAAATCCTCTTGTTACACCCAATTCCCAGGCAGTAAGCATGATACCCTGCTGCTGTGACTTCCTGCTGTCAGCAGCCTTCACACCCTGGCTGAGGGAGCCTCAGAGCTGAAAGGACTGACACTGCCTGGGTCCTGGGAATGTCCCCAGGATAGAAAGAGTTGCACATGAGTGAGAACTGACCTGGTATTCAAGCTGCTGATTTCACCATGACAGTGAAGGCTGTGGGGCTGGACTGAGGGGCTGCTGCCTTGTCAGGCATGCAGGAAGCCAGATTTTGGGGGATGAAGGTAGAATAAAGATGGTTCCCAGGGAGGAAGTGGGATAGAGGTAACCCACAGCAGCAATCTAGTTGTGGAATGGGCAGGTGTGAGATTAGGGACGCGGTGAAGCTGTCAAGGTGTTTTGTTTTCAGGTAAAGCTAGAGGCACTCATGAAGCATCTTGCAGAAATAAATACACATTTGCCTTAGCTGGATTCAGTCTGAGGTCTTGAAGTGGATCTTGATCAGTAAGTCTGATGACCCTGGAAACTGGTGAGGGGGCTCACAAAACTCCTGCAAAAAAAATTACCAAAGTACATCTGAAGTGGGCAATTTTGCAAGAGTGGTAAAATATCTTTCATTTCAACAAAGGAGCAGAAACACAAGTGTTGAGTTTTTAAATATTGAGAGTAACATCAAAGAACATTCACTAACAGAGAGCATTAAAAGGTGCTTTACCCAAACTGTGGGGAGGGTCCTGGATCACACTGTAGTGCACAAGTAAGAACTAGTCTATAACTACCAGAAGAGGCAACCCTCAGGTTTCTGGGGCTCTGTGTGGAGGTGAAACAAAAGAGACCACATCTCTGATCTTTTCATAAACCACATCCAAGTACAAGTTTATTCTTGCTTTATGTGTGGGTCAAGCTGGTTACAACCAAGGCAAGAGCCAAGGGGCAGAGCCTGAGTCCATACTGGTTTCCTGCCATCCATCTGGGTATCCATACCAGGGACGACAATCTCCTTGTGCCTGGAGCAAGCCAACACGTGGGCAACATTGATGGCTGAGCACCTTAGCTGATATCATGCTAAGAGAGCAGAGCCAGGCAGAAATACCAGAAACTGGAGTAAAATACATTCAGAGACAGAGAAATTCCACAGCTGCTAGCTGGACAAGGAAAAGAGCTATATCTCTTTTGATTGCCCAAATCAAAGCAGGGGAAAAGTGACCCTAGATTACCATCCAGGGCTGTCAATAATCACACTACATTTAAAAGGCTATGTGTAAAAGAAATGAAAAGCAGTGAGAGCTATTACACACTTTTGAACTCATTCAAGTTCAGTTTTGAAAATATATCCACAATCTATTTGCCTAAAAGTGGAGTGCTGTGATCCCTGTTTACAAAGTAAAGCAAACATTCTGCACTGCACGGGTAAATGACCCACAAATGCAAGTCTTTACAAGCCTCCTCATTACAGTGAGATCAGAGTGTGCCATGTGTGGCTATCATTTTCTCTGGGCTTTTTCTTTTCCTCTTCCTGCTTTTTGTCAAAGCTCCTGGCTTCCCGTCTGCTTTCTATTTGCAGTTGTTAAAGAGAGGGACAAACGCACACACGATTAGTTTGGAGTGGGACAGAAAAGGGGATTAAAGTGCAAATAAATATTAACCAGATGAATGGTTCTCTCCAACGCACGTCTTCATCACAAGACTATGAGGGATACACAATTATGTAGGTACATCAATTGTATTCAGTTTTGCAGAAAAAACTTTGCCATAGACCGTAAATCCCACATACAGACATTATATTTTCTTGGTTCTCCCTGCAAAGAAGCAAGAAAGTTGATACGGGCCACAGTTTTAGAACATTTTCTTTTCATCAAGAAAACGCTTTTTTTCAGTTGTGCCAACCCTGCCCCATGACACTTGTGCCAGTCCAGGTGAGGTTCTTGGTTTGCATTTTTTCTTTCTCAAAATTTTTAATCTGTATCACTACTCAAAACCTCTCAGCAGCCTCCCCTTTGCACTGATGGTCTTCTCCTTTCCCCAACTCCTGCATCAACAGTGATATTCTTCCTTCAAAAGCCTCTTGCTCCGAGATGTCAAATGCTGGCTCAGTGTTTGTTCACACCTTCACCAGGGCAGCCCTCAGCACTTCAGTTCTCCCCAGTGGATCTCATCTTCCTCCCTGAATGTTCACTCCCTTTCAGGCTCCATTCCCTACCAGGTACTCCCTCTTATCCACCTCAAATATCCCCTGGTCACAACAGGATACTCACCATTTCATCTAGTCTGGGGTATACTGTCACAAATAAAGCTCTGTTTCAGGATTTGAGATAACAGAAGTAAATAAGCAGGTGAGATTTTCTGTCCAGCCCCTTTTCTACTATTGCATCTTTGAAAGAAAAGTGTCAGTGTGTACTAAAACAGTAATTTGGCATTTGTACTTCATTGCTTATCTGCTCAGATGTTCAACAGCAAGAAAAGGAAGATGCTGTGGGGGGTCATAACCAGGAGAAGGCTGAGAAAACCTGGAAGTCTGTGATGAAAATCATTTAAATGGCATAGCCAGTGGTTAGAATGAGTGTCTGTGGCAGTAAATAGGAACATACTAAAGTGGCATGGGAAGTTTAATCGGTGATTGATCTCCCAATAATTACCTTGCTTTCTAAATCCCTCCATATCATTTAATGAGGTGATTTCAATGTTCTAATAAAATGTGGCAGGGAAATGTTTCCAGATGTCCAGTGTGTAGGGAAATAAATGCTTCTCTGAAACCAAAATCTGTGCATTAAACCAACATTGTCTTCTGATTGAGTTACACTTCTGTCTCAATTACAGAGGAAGGAGTCACTGAAAAGTCATTAGATTTTTTTTTAATCCTTTCAAATCATCTCAGCTTTAGACAAAACAGAAGTCCTCCCTTTCTCTTGATTTTTTGGCATAAAATACCATAATTTCACAAGTGCTGAAATATCTGCTTTTACAATATTTCCTTAAAACTTGTTGCTTATTCCTCCATTAAAAATGGAAAACATTGCTTCCCCATGATTGAGTTTTTTATCTTTGATCACTGCAAAAATAAGACCAACATTAATAAGCCCAGCTGTCAAACTACACTTTGAGAACCGAGGAAAAGTTGTGATGAAAAGTCCAGGACATCAGGAATCTCATCAGATCAGTCTGCTTGTCAAACATGACCTGCAGCTGACACTGGGAGGTCACCAGTGTTCCCAGCCCACTGTGCAGCACTTCTTCAGCATGGAGACTGACTCTTTTTAGAAACTGTTTTTCATTTACAAGGGTCCCTTTTACAACCGCAGGTCTAATTTCCATACTTCAAAGAGCTCCAGCTGAGGTGTTCACAGGACACATCACCAGCTTCATGCTCATGTACAATATAGACAGCAACCATGGCACTATGGTAGAGGATGTCTGTGAGCAGCCCTGACTTCTCATGGACCCCCTGGGTAACTATGGGAGATGACCCATGGCTGCAGCATTTGCCCCAGATTTTCCAGACCTGTCCCCCACAAATTATTATCCTTCAGCCAACACTTAGGGTCAACTTCATGTTCTTTACAGTGTTTTGGTACCAAATACCTCAGAGGAGTTCTGATGTGTGTACATATCTCTCAAAAGCAACTTGATGCCTTCATTGTTGAGGGCAAAACTACCTCTCTCTTCACTACCTGCATTTTTGGGCAGTGACATAAATACTGCTGTGCACAGGACCCATGTCTATTTTCCATCCACTTGAGACTGGATGGTTTGTCTTTGTCTGTATTGACCCAACAAAACCAAATAAAAACTCAAGCTATCCATCCAGCTAGGCTGAGGTCACACCATGTCTTAATTTCAGTGAGTGCAAACACATCCCTCTTAGCAGAGAGAAAAGAAGAAAATAGCAGCACACTTAACCCCCTCTGCTCTGTAAATAGTTCTGTTAGCTCTCAGCTATCACAAAAGCATATCCCACATTGCATATGGCAAATATTAACCAGATATTGAGTGCAGTTCTATTCATAGAACAGTAAGTAATGCATTTGGTCCTCCAGGTTAGATGTGCTTGGATATGAGCCTCTATATTGACCTGTGAAAGATTGTGAAGGAGGAAGAGAATATTTTCAATGGTCTAGCAGGCCAGTGAGTGCTTAGTGCCACAGCTAAGAGCCCAAGGGGGATATTTCATTCTGTGACTTTGAACGTTATCTCAGTTAAACAAACTGAAATGTGCAACTGAGTTTATTTTAGAAATGGTAAAAAATTATGCTGAAAGCAATCTTTGTGCATGAAGTGTCTATCATATCCAGGGAGCCTTATAGAATATACTTACACAGATTGTTCACTTTAATATGCTGCCAAATGATGTGAAGGCCAAGTTGTAGATTAAATTTCCCTTTCTCTTCCCTGCCTATGATACAGTGATATGACCCAGATGATAATACATGAAGAAAAACTTCTTGCATTTGCCTACCCACAGGATTTATTTGTTAACTTTGTGATTATAACTCCAGTAATTAATAAGTGCTCAACAAATAGGGATGTTGTGAAATCTGATCTTTTGAAACTGAGGTCCCTGAGCATTCTCTTTCAGTGTGTAAGAGGATGCAGTCCTGCCTGACCTTCACAGTTGGAAGCCAACCTTATGTTACAATCTGTGCATTTTTTTTTCCAGAAAGCATAAAATTGGGTGTTCCTTGTCACTGCACATGCTTGTTGGCAGCTATGCATTCCCTAAAAAAAAAAAAAAANCTTCATAGATATTTTTGGTATATAGCAGTCTTTCTATCATTAACTATTCCTGATGGACAGATGGACAGTACGGGAGCTGTATCTGTTCATTAACTTTGACTAAGTAATTAATAGTGAGCATTTGTCTCTATCCAGGAGAGAGGGGGAAGAATGACTAAGGGCTAAAAAATGCTGCATCGATGCATTTTGTTTCTCACCAAAGAAAAGAGGAAGCATGACACTCTGCATTATCTTCATTTCTAGGGCCAAACTAGGTGTCCCTTGGTCTCACTTGAACATACACACTGGCATCCACACCTTGAGACTGGGGACAGTATATTGTTCCTGCGAGCAGCTAAACCTCTCACTGGGCTTTCTCAATAACATTTAGCAGAAGAAACTCCATAAACATCATGTTTTCATGGGTGTAACTCCAGGATTGTGTGCAACCCACACTCCCATCAGTGTACTGTGTACCTCCAGTCATGCTAATTCTTACTTTCCCTTTCATATCTGTGAGGACTATCTGGAGGCGTACATTTTATTCATTTACAATTTATTCCAAAAAAGAGGACTCTTCAAGAGGCTGGCTTTATCTCAGACTGGGCTACACCTTTTAAAAATGGCAGCCCTGCTTGTGGAAGTATACTTTTGCACTCGCTATGCAGAGGTCTCAAACCTACAACTTTGTCAGCTCCAGTGGGTAGCACAGCAGGCCCTATTTCTCCATTCCTAGATATTCCTAGATACAAGTCATGAGCTTGTCTGGGCATCAGGTCATTCTGTTACTGCCACAGAGTTCCCTTCTGCTGTAGCTCCCTGCTATAACAAGAGGCAGCAATGTAAAAGCAGCAATGCATCTTAGGAAGCAACAGAAGATGAAGAGAAAAGAGGTTAAATATATATCAAAGCAAGAATTCAAAANATGTTCCACTTAAAGCAATTGTTTATCTTAATTTGCATGGATGGGAGCCACCATCTTAATTTGCAGGTAATGCAAAATCAGTTAAGTATGAGGTACATGTGGGAGACATTTAAAGTTCAGGGAGCAAAACAAGAAATACTGCTGTCAGAAGTGAGGCAAAGCTAGAGACGGGAGTCAATCAATCTGAAATTATTCATAAGATTACAAAGCAGTATATAGCTGTTATGTTGGACAATTTTCTCAACACTTCAGTCACAAGGGAGCACACATTTCAAGTTTGCCACCTCAGGAGACAATGGCTACATGGAAAAGCCAAGCAGAAATCTTGATGTAAGAGGAAGAGTTTTATTAATGTGAAACAGTCCGGAGTCCTCTCCTCATCATAACAAGTACAATTAAAAGTTCTTCCGCTAATGAATAAAATACTTCCTTCATTTTCAAAACAAGCTACTATAAGGGAAACTGTGCACTGAATAGACATTCATCCTCAGACTTTTGCTTTATTAAAAGCTCAACATGAAAAACTCTAAAGAATTCCAACAAAACAATTTGGAAATCTTCAGGGATATCTTATGCCATGCCTCAAACAAGACCCCAGGGCAAAAAAATTAGAAAACATTAAGATTGATGAGATAAGAGTGATCCTGCAATTATACAAGACCTCAGGAGAGGTGTACGTTTTACAGAGCACCGTTGCAAGATCTATCATTGCATCAAAGAGAACTGCATATAATAGCAAGCCCAGAGAACTCCAAACAAAGCTGAGAGCCATACAGGAAAAGTGGCAGTGTGATAAAGCAGAGGAAATCCAGCTGTACGCTGATAAGCATGAAAGGGTTTCGCGAGTCAACACGAAGAGGCCCTGGTCCGGTGACTCCAGTCTAATAATGAGCAAATTGCTCGCAACTTTCAGTCCTCTGCAGGGCAACTTGAAGGAAAGGCCGTAAGACACTTGTTTGCTGCAGCTTGTGTTTGCACTGCCCACACACAGCCAAGTCGCTAAATATTCACCTCAAAGTCTCTGCAGTATTTCAGAGGGTTGTAAGAACTTTGATATTACTATTTGTTTCAACAAGATGAAAGTCGTGTCCCGAGCTGCCCCTGCTAAACTGCAAGAGCCTCTGGCATTGCTGTTGATGGATAATCACAGTGTGCAATGCGGAAAGACAAGCAAACCCAAAGTTAAAGGGAGCCACCGTCTTCAAAGAGATGGCATTTCTATCTTCAGCTCAAATACTCACTGTGGGTAAAAGGTATGAAGGTTGCCAATCAATTTTACTAGCATTTAGAGAGATACAGAGATTATTATTCATACTTTTTGAGTTATTTTATCTCTGACACATGTTAAAATTTGTCATGAGTCTTAAAACTGCAAGCTGGCTGCAAAGTTCACTAACTTTCAATAGCTAAAAGATCTAAAATTCAAAGTGGAAATAAATTGAGTCAATTATGCATTGGAAAAAGACATTAAGGGAAGTGGTAAATTTGTCATATCTTTAGTCTCTAAATCATTGTTTAATAACTTCCTAAAAGAGGTGTTGCAATTTAACAAAAACTTGCCAGATCACTAATGGAATTATGTGACGATGTTCCTTGGTCTGTGAAAGCTTAAAAGAAAACAACTTGTTGGCTAGTAAAAGTGTTTCCAAACTCAACTTTAAATGTTTCCAGTGAGCAAAACCTTCTGCCCACCCACATCCCATGGAAGTTCCCAAAACTGCATTGAAGCTTAACTTGCACGTAGGCCTTCTGCTGGCTCTCTGCGGTAGGGAGCAATGGATCAGTCAGGGGAGGCAGAGGTCAGGACTGGCAGCTACTAATCGCAAGCACACATGCACCTAGCCAGGCTTTAGTGTGTGCACATGGAAGTCTGCTTCATTACATCACTCCCTGGAAGCACAAAAGGGATATTGCTTTGACTCTGAGTCACCGGGGTGAGCAAAATCTTGACTTTATAAAACGATACCTCTTCTGTACAGGGGAATGTTTTCCATATGCTGTGGGATTAAAAATACAGCATCACGTAACAGAGAGTCATTTGGATAGATACATCCTGAGAAAAACCTTCTTTCTATGAAGGGCTATACAAGAAAATTAAAGAGAGGAAGACATTTTGTCCACATTTAACCATTATCACCCTGAAATAAAACCTTAACTTCTTTTGGCAACTTCAGGTTCTTCTGATCAGCAATGGAAAAATAGTTATGATTTTTAAAGGAATACTCATATTTTTACAACTAAGGACAAAAATTATTATGATGTTCATTTAATTTAAGCATCTACTTATCAACAGTACACCCCCACACCTCTCCCCCATAAAATTATGGAATAATCCATTATATATTTACAGGAGATAAAATATTTGTGTTGAATAAGTCATGTCTCAACAAGAATTTTTTTCCCTCTTTAGAAATGTAAACCTGGTAAAAGAGCTACCTAATTTTTACACTTTGTATTCCTCTGCATCATCCCTTAGCTTCTGAATGCTCCCCCATTCCCTCACAAGTCAAAAAGCCCACTGTTATTGGCTGCATTCTCCATATGAAATACAGGGTGTAACCACACCATTCCTTAAATCCTAAGCTTATCCTCATAAATACATTATAAAATCTGGGTTCCTTAGATCATTCATTTTAGAACTTAAATTGAAGGCTAATTCATAAAGCCCTTTTTATAAATTTGCCAATATGTTTCGGGGAAAAAAAAAAAAAGAAGATTAAGTTAAAAAGATTTGCAGTGGTATTATGAATACTATTAACATTCTACCCTGGTATCTACCTCAGGAACATAACAGTTCCTTTTAGCCACTACATCACATCTAGAACTTTTTTCAGAATCATTGTTGACTAATATGTATCTCACATCACATAAAAATGATCTAATTTCTCTACTGCTAGACATAAAACTTCATCAAATAAAAGCACTTCCAAGGCATCAGTCTCTAGGATATACCAGATCTGCATTAGGACTGTTAATTTGCATTCATCAGAGAGTAGATTCCTGCAAGACGTTCCCGCACATTAAAACTTCCTTGGTCATTCAGAATTCTTTATTTTCCATTTTCTTACAATTTATTGTTTAAAATTCTATGCTAGTCCTATGCCTTTCTTGCCTTACTGCTTCATTTTCTTTCTTTTGGAAGAGTTCTACCCTTCCAGGCATCTCAGGACACCAGGAATAGGTGAATATCATCAACACATTTTACTGCTCCATAAACTAAGAAACACATCTGCTTGCTAGGGGTTTTTACACATAAGAAGATAAAATGAGAGTTAAGGCAGAAAGAGATCCCAGTCATAAAATTGTGAATACAATCACAGTTTCCACATCCCTTTCCTCCAAGCCAGTGAGGAAAAAAAAAATTAAAAAAAAATAGAAGGGTTGAGGCTAAGCTGCATTCAATTTGCATTAGGATTCAAATATCTCTCTAAACCATAGATTTTAAATTTGCAACACTAAAGTATTCGACTGACATAATTTCTCTACGTAGACTCAAATTACCCTGTATTCAAGTAGGATAGAGTTTCTCTGGTCCTGTCTGTTGTTCAACAAGATGTCATGTTTTGAAAAATTATGCTTCTTCATTTTTTTCTTAGACAAAGAAAAAAACTTAAACCAAGTCCATTTAAAGTCCAAAACTGACAGGAATTGAGAAGGAAGAATATGTTTGTGCTGAGAGAAGCTCATTCCTCTTGACTGATTTTTGTCAATCACAGTGCATGAGAATTTGCTAACATCTTAAAAGACATGTATCATAAAATATTCTAAGTCTCCTAAAACTCTTTAAAATACTAGGAGACATTAAAAAATATGGGGTTTAAGAAGACTTCATAAAAATGTGGGAAGAAGAGCTAGAGTGAGCATCAGTAAGATGATGTTTATTGCCACCAGTCTCCTCTCCCTCTCCGGTGGTACACTTTATGGGGGAGGTTTTGGTTACTGAGTGAAAGAAGTAAATATCTTATTTAGTTCATGTCCTGTAGGCTTCATACAAACAGTGGGAAGGGAAACTTGAAGAAGCAGAGCTCTGAGTGAAGTAGGAAGCTTTGCAGGCCACCCTGAGGTGGCTGCAGTTCTCCAAGTGGCTCATGACAGACATGATTAATGTAAGTGGAGAACTAAAAACCTAAAGCTGTTTATTCGAAAGGACAATACATTAGAGACTTCCTGACTTCTAATGGGTCCTTATCCACTCCTGTAATGTACCTTCTGGAGCAGACATTAGGCAGCCCTGGAAGAATGTGTCCTGTCATTCCCAGTAGCCTATTACACATGGAGGATCTGCATTTCACCTGCAAGAGAGGGCATGCCCAGTGTGCTGAGGAAACCAAAGGGTCAGGAGGGACAAGTGAAAAGAGGACATGGCATGTGAAATTTGAGAACAGTTGTTTGCACATTTTACATGTTCTGGGGATACATTTCATAAATTAAAAGCAGCCCGTGTGCAAGTTTTCCTCACAGCATAATGCACAAGTGTGACAGTGACTCTAGAAATGTCATCCCAGTGTCAGTGTTTCTAGCAGCAGCAGGCGTTTGCTAGTACAGACCTCCTTGCATGCTTATGACCCTCATAGAAGACCTACTCCAAGACTCATTTTAGACTGAAGATAATGCTCAACTAATACACTGGCTCCAAACAGCCTTTGGAAATTTGTCCAAGTGTCAGTTCAGCTCTGAACACCCAGTTGCTAAGTCTGTATTCTCATTGGAAGCATTTAAGGGCTTCCATAGGTGTTTGGTGCCCCTGCAGTTGGCATCATTTCAGTGGTTACTGAAAATACGATGAAGGTAATAAGAAATGTTACTGCCTGAAAACCACAGAGCTCATACCAGGTGGGCTGTGGAACACAATATGATCATTTCAGAGCAGAGAGCATAAACTTCATTTCAGCCTTTAGGCTTGTGACTTGAGAGAAGCTGTGATGTGCATATATGCAGTGGCCTTTGGGTTTTCAGTGCAAAGCCCAAAGATGGTCCAAGTGTCATTCAGCAGCACCAAGCAGTTCTGTCTACAGGTCCCTTCCCCAGCTTGAGAGTTTCATCTTTCCCCAGGCCACCATTCTTTCAGTTCAGCCCAAAAAGTAGTTGCTGGAGCCTCACTGGAAAGACAGGATGATGAAATGGATCTTATTAAAAACAACTCTCTCTCTCTCTTACACGCATACACACACAAAAAAGAGATAGAGATCAGGTTAACTGGACAACCACTTACAGACTACAACCAACCAAGAGGGTAGCAAATGGTGGTGAGGTGAGGGTGGGAACAAGTTGTCAAAACTTCCTCTCTACCAGCATTGTCAGCAAAGAAAATACAGTCCTAAATTTAAACCCTAAATCTTCTAGAGCATGATCTGACTGACACTTAGGAAAGCTGGTTCATGCTAAAGTGCCTGAATAAAAGAGACCTTAATCTCTTTCTCTTTTCGTTGTGACTTGGAATAATGAAAGCATTTTAGACAGAAGCATGATTGTTATGTTGATGATGTCCCTTCAAGTATTTACAGAAGTAGTGCCAAGATACCACAAGAAAGGCCGAGCATAAAATATTTCCAGCACATCAAAAAGCAGGAAGCATGGGAAATCTTCCCACTAGAAAAGCCTGATCTCATGGGATTTCCAGCTCAGTTGCTTAACTCTTGCTGTCCCAGCAGCTCAGAAAGTAGACTACAAAAATTGGCTCAAATCTACAATCTCAGTGGTGCAGAGGAAAGCTGACAGAGAAGTGGGGAAACCATGACATTGAGTGAGAATTTAAGTGAGTCTTTTCACTGGTTGAGCTTAAGGAAAGCCACAGATATAGTTGTTTAATTCAACTGCCAATGTGACTTTCGCTCTCCCAAACTGTGGCATAATTAAATCTTTACAGCTTGATGAGAGTATGCATTTTGCTGTGCTCTGGTGGTCTGTGTTCCAGGAGAAGAGGCCAGTGCAGGCCTGGATGGCAAACAAACAAAACTGCATATAAAAGTGCCTGTGTTTTGTCCCACAAACCATGTTATATAGGAACTACTACTTTTGGAGCTTCTGGAAATACTGGCAGTGCTTCAGAGCCCATCTACACAGGGTAAAGCAGCCAGTACAGCTGCTTTGGGACAAGCCCTGCAACAGGGTGCAAGGAAAGAAATGGAGGCCAGCAATTTACGCTTTGCAGGGTTTGCATCCAGATGCCTTAAATCTTCCATTTAAACAGGATATAATAATCTATAGATAGTTTGTAGAAAGAGTATATCAGTTCCTGGGAGCAATGATATCTCTTAGCAGCTTAGTTGACAGCCTGGTAACCCAGCTACATGCTCCTGACAGATTAGTTCCCATGGGATCTTGTCTCTCCTCATCTCCATCTGCCTTGCGGATGGGGAAATCCTGCAGCAGACTCCTGATCCACCACCTGCCTAGCAATAAACAGAGACTGCTTCAACCAGCCTAAGAGGTCTCCAAAGCCTTCAAATTCTCCTGGGAACCTTGACTAGCAATACAAGGGACAAGAGCCTTTCTTGTACAAAATACCTTCTATCAAAACAAAACAAGCAACATGCCTACTTTAATGGCTGAGCGCTGGTCTTCTACCTTCCACCCTCCATTCTCCAGCTGCAAGGTGACCAAACCCCAGTTGCCATTTCTTCTCCATGATTCAGCAGCAACTTCCTTAGAAGGCTGTCAGTAATTTCTGATTTTTGTGTGGCAAAGCAAATATGACTATTTGCACTGCCTTAGAAATGCAACTAAGTGATTTGTCCGTGGAAATTAGACTCTTACACAGCAGGTCTTTAATTTCAGCTGGACCTTTTAGGATTAGCTTATAAGAAAAGTTAATTCCAGTGTTCTCACATCCCTTTTCTCCTCCTCTTCCTCACTGCAATGGGCTAAGCAACAGCATGGGGAGCAGAGCTGTTGAGGACCTCAAATGCAGGTATCACCATCAGCAAAGAAGCCAGTGAAATCTCAGGCCATGAATACAGGGGCAGATCTTGGGGATGCATTCCTAGAATAAGGTGTGATGGGAATGAGTTAAGATTTTCCTTTCTGCATGATCTCAGCTAATGTGCACAGGGAGAAGAAACCTCTTGCACTTGCATATACCTCCCACATTTCTGAACAGCCTGTAAGGCAGACACCCTTTGTTAACATGAAAAAGGCACTGGCCTGTTTTCATTTCTTCAAATATTCCTCCTGTCTCTGCTTTCTACTGTGGTTGGGCTGTCTTTGGTATGTTGACCCATCTGAAACATTCACATAAATACTGTCAGGCTTGTATTTTTTTACCTTTAGCGTCTGCAGACCCCTCATGTTTTTGCTACTCATAAATCTGCTCATCAGCTCTCAGGCATCTCATAATGTCTTAATTTTTTTTAAGTCTTTAACTCACATCATCTATTTGCCTTTGACAAAAAAATCCATCTGACTTGCATCAGAATGGAAAGGAAAAATATTGTATTAACGAAGAAAATAATTGTAACCAGAGATTTTAGCTAACATTTCAGCATCTATTCAGGTTATTACTTCAGCCATCAAAATAATCCCTAGATAAGGTAAATCCAGAGACTGAGATATTTGTTTCATGGACATGGTAAGAAAGTAAACTTAACTACATGAGTTTGACATCCTAATGAAGCTGCATCTCTTGAAATTAAGGTCTGAGCTGGATAATCCATGAATGGCTGAATAAAACAGTATCCAAGAGGTTTACAGCAAAGGGTTAGTACAAGGTGCAGGCTCAAGCTGCTGAACATCTGAGGTGATTAAAAGTGTGTCTTGAGAGGGAAGCCTTCTCCAGATCACATCACTTTACAGACCTATTTAGGAGCAATGAGAGAAGTTACAAGATGAGGGGATGGACAGACTACAATGTGGTGGGATGGACAACAGAGGAGTAGGCTATATGAAAGAAGGGAATAGTCATCTCTTACCCTAGAGCACAGCAAAGGCTTGTGCCTTTAGACCCAGCCCCTTCAAGACACAAACTGGTGTAATCTGGTGTGCTTCAGAGCAAAGGCAGAACTAATCCTCTTTCAGCTTGACTCAGTCTCCCTGCAGACTCAGCTGCTGAAAGACAGTTTATTGAATGGCTGTAATGTCACCAAGTATCTCAGCCCCAAGGCTGAATGGGTTTAAAATAAACTGAAGCAAGCTGCCCCAAAATCAAACTAAGCATTCACACCACATTAAAATTTGTTTGAAGTTAAATGTGTCAAAAAAGACCCATGTTTTCAGCAGAAAAGAAGCCCTATAAAATACCACAGATTTTTGCTGTGCATTGAGCAGTATGGTATTCAAGACATTGCTTGAGTGTAGACATGTGTGCATGCTGATAGGCATGTACAAAGACCTGTGTACTAACATTTTTATATAAATGTTCAATAATTGCCCTAATTTTTGCCTTGCTGAGGATTATTTTAATTAATATGGAGACAGTCTTAATTAAATCACATGCAGGGCAAAACAGACTAAGCCAAGAAGATGTTCCTTCACTTCCTGACGGAGAACTTCTACCACAAGGCACTCTGGTCAAAGAGGACACATCCAAAATATTATCCTGTATCCAAACCTATATCCAAACTCTTCTCAGAGAAGAGCAAAGTCATAAGAATATAACTCTAGAGTAATACTTGTGTGACTTTAATATTCACAGAAATGCGGCTGGGCATAAGCATCATACTTTCAGCAGAAATTTTCAAGCCATTCAAGGCAGATTTTTGCTGAGAAACTGAGGGCACAGCGCAAACCATTATTAGGTCTTGCTGAATGCCAATGCATGTTTCTGAGAATAAAAAGTGATCAGAAAATCTGGAAAGAAAGTATTGGTAGTGACAATATAAAACACACAGCACAAATATGCCTTTGATGTAGGGGACAGAAGGTTAAACCAATCTCAGTTAGAAAAGGAGTGAGAGGTACCACAGACATTTGGAGAAAGTAGAACTCTTAAGAAATCAAATCACAGGACTGAGGATTGTTACTTGATTCCTTGAATAATCATCAGGATCCTTTTCCGTTTTTGGAGCAGCATAAAGGAAGAGGCAGATAAAATGATGCCAATGTCTGTAATTAAGTGAGGACTCAGTCATACTCAGAAACAAAAGCATTTTTCATCCTTTTGAAGGTGATCTCAGTAGCACCTGAGCCACCTGAGTAATGCCAAAACCCTGTAATAACAAATCCCTCAGTACTTTACATACATGTAAAATAGACTCTATATACATGCATGTGTGCACCTGTGCTCTGTGTTACAGAGGCAAGGAGTTTCATCAGGGTTTTCCAGGCATATGCAGCAAAATATGGAAATGGTAAACTGTCTTCTTGGAAAGAAACATCTACACTCGGTACATACGGTACATACAGCAAGGATTACCAAATTATTCCATTATTACTTTTGCTTATCCATATCAGAAGATTACTTAAGTGTACAGTCAATGTCTAAAAGACACTTTGAGACTGAAGAGCCTCTCTTGGTGCTTCAGATCTACACAGTGCTCCTTATTAATAAAATAATGGTGGATAAACGTGTAAATATAAGCAGCAACATTTCCCCTCCTATCTTTATTTATAGCTATATTTAAATTTAGCTATTTATCTTGATGAAAATATTGCTATCCTATCTTTCCTGCTTCAGCAGCAGTTCTTGTTATTTAAACATTAACAGGACAGAAACTCCTGGCTCCCAATTAAGCTGTCAGAGAAGTTAAGCTATAGATTTTCTGTGTCTAGCAGTACTATGAAAGCCACAGAAATGTTCTCCTCAGCAAAAGATAAGGGGGGAAATGTTCTTCAAATATATATGCTGGGCATGTTAGCAACTTTTATGATGGCATCAGAGAGAGCAAAGATGCAGTTTGCCCTGCCAGCATGTCATTTCACAGCTAGAGAAATGCAGGAGTTGGTATAGAGCACACAAAGAGGTTTAAGAGAAGTTCCTGAAAGGACTCAAACCTGTGGGAGCCAGGTTCACAGGCTAGAAAAAAGGGGCTGTGTCCTTGTTTACAGGGTGCACACAGCTGCAGAGGAGGGAGCAAAGCAGTTGTCTGTGTTTTTTAGACAGACCAGGACTACTCAGACTTGGCCAACACATCAGATTCAACTGCTCTTTCCCTTGAGCCCAGAAATAATAATGGTCTGTTTCCCTTTTTTTAATGTCCTTTCAACCGTGCTGCTATTTTTATGCTCCACTTGCTGGCACATGGATCAATCACTGTAGGACCTGATTTACAACCTGTATTCCAGACACTGCTTCTAGCAAGGGGGGGAGAGGGACAAGTGTGTTTAAACACTCATTGTGCGGTGTCTCGATTTGGCTCCAGGAGATATTTGGAAATATAAGGCGAAGGAAGGAGGCAGGATCCTCTATCATTTATACTAATTAACTCCTGAGCAGTGAATCAGCTTGACTGTTTCCACAGAGTGAACCCAAGACTTTCAGCCCTTGTCAGTGAGTTCCTGCTCAAAAGGCCGTTTTGTTTCCCAGAATGTATAGCACCATCCCCCACCTCATTATGGATGGCTTTTCTAGATTAAAAGGAAAAAGGGATTGTTTTATTGGAGAAAACTAAACAAATCTGACATCCCACATCATTTATTGACCCCATCTGAGAAGCCTTTAGCTTAAAGCCAATACATGACCTTCATCTCCCTTGACACATGGGACACAAGCAATCATACTTGTTCTGATGACTGAGAACTGATTTTAGGCGCACCCACATAAATCCCTTTGCTGTTAGAGTCCATTTAGGAGAAGATACAGAGACAGACTTTCCCCTAAGGAGGAAGGAGTGGCAGAGACAATGTGTGATGAACTGACTGCAGCTCCCATTCTCAACCCCCATATGCCACCTGGGGAGGAGGGATAGAAAATTGGTAGTGAAGCTGAGCCTGAGGAGAAGAGGGAACTATGGTGAAGGTGTTTTAAGATTTATTTTTTATTTCTCATTATCCTACCCTGATCTCATACCTAATAAATTAAATTCATTTCCCCCAAGTCAAACCTGTTTTGCCTATGACAATTATTTGCTGAGTGATTTCTCCTTGTTCTTATCTCAACCCACAAGCTTTTAGCTATATTTTCCCCCCTGCCCAGCTGAGCTGGGCAGTGCTAGAGCAGCTTTGGTGGGTACCTGACATCTAGCCACAGTCAACCCACTACATCAACCTGAAAGAATTTAAAGTTCATTTAAATACTTGTGGATTTTTATGTTCTCTTCAGCATGTCTTGGCCTGGATTTATGAAACAGTGATGGACTATGCAACTGATGCAGCATATACCCTCTGTCCTTTTAGTCTCTGGATATTGGGAGGACTGTGAGCCATTACACAGTTATACCAACTCCAGCATACATATATATTTTTCAGTGTATGTGTATATGTTCAAGTCAGTGTTACTGCTGTGAGGAGTTTTATCTACAAAAAATTGAGACAGCGACTATAATCCTAAACAATCTCAGGTAACCTTTTTAAATTTTTCCTTGTTCATAGTGTTCTGAAGGAACATTTGAAGTTAGACACATGTTGACAACCATTACTTTGCACCTTATTCCATAGGAAATTTTCTTTTCAGCACTGAATCATCAGAGTAAATGCCAGATCTGCAAGGGGCCTTCAGGTACCTGGTTCCCACTCAGTGGGAGTTAAGCAGGGCTTTTGTGGATGTGATAATCACTGTTTTGGACTACAAAAACACATTAGCCAGGCAGGGATTTGACTTGCAAATTCTAAACCTGGATTTATAGTGTTTACAAGCCACCCTATCAGAGCTGCTGCTGAGGACCCACCAGCTCCTTAAACATCAGTGTCCTTATCAGCTCTCAGAGCTCATGAGAAAGTTCAACGCAATTCCAACACACCAGGGAAGCCCAGCTTTGTCTCTCAGAGAGGAGTCATGGCATGGTGCAGGAGCAAAGGATAGCTCTCCTGTCCCAATAAGGACAAGAGGCTGACCAAAAAACTCCTGTCAAGTATCATATCCCAAAGTGTGAGAAAGGTTTCTGTGCTGCATGGCAGCTAGCAGTGTAACAGTACAGCCATCCTATGTTTCACGTTCCTCTTCATCAATTCTTCCTCCCCATATGACCTCACCTACAACTGTCTCAGTCAAGTGAAAGAAAGATTCTCCGCATGTCTGTGCTGACACCCATTGCACAGCTGAGACGCCACTCACAATGCAAGCAGAGAACTAAATAAAAATGAAACTTCACTGTTGTCTGTAAAGTCTCTCACCAGCAGCACTTCATCTTAACTAAATATCAAAAACAAATATAACAAAAATTATTTTCAGACTACAATGCAACCAGTCAGTAACACTGCTCCTTCAAACAGACCAGGCACTGGTTACCACTCATGGGAATATCTCTGTAATGGGTCAACCAACAAATACCTCTCCGTGTTCCCCCCCACTCCCTTGAAACAATGTGAGAAAAATGGTCTTACCACATTTTCTTCTGGCTCTTCCAATTTAGAGGCTGACAGAGCTTGGAAGACAAGGCATCAAGAGGTGGGGGGTTCATTCAGTCTCTTGGCTCCATCCATGCCCAGAAGGGGAAAGCTCTGAGCCTTTACACAGAGAAGTTTTTTGGTCCCGCGAGCCGTACATACCCATGCCAAGACAATGAAGTTGCTCCTGGAAAGATACCTAAAGATAAAATAGCAAGAGTCAGCTTTGGTAGGATTTAGTTTGGGTCTAGTCCTTGCAGAAACAGAGAAAGTAAGTAAAGAATCTCCTCTGTCACAGAGAAGCACAAATGCCTCCCTGTAGGGCAAACAGGGATTCAGAGAAGACATTTGAGTGATGGAGCTGCATGGCCACTTTGGTCTCCATATACACAAAAGTTGGTTAGAGGGAGCAACATCTTCCTCAACTCTGAACTGTTTTATAGATGTGTGAGAGATTTTGGGGGTACTGGAAGCAGAATGGCTACAAAGCAGAATGACTTGACCACTTTTATTGCTGTGACTAGACTAATTCCAGTAACAAATCTGCCCTCACACACTGCTACATTGTGCTACTGTGGTCTGTACATATCCTTGCCAAAAGTGCTGAGGCTCCTGCTGGGAACTCTAATAGGAATTTTGCTTCTTTTGTTCTTGTCTTGATGAGCTCCATGGAAAAATAATGTGATTGTAAGCTGTTTCCAGTGCTAACCTGTATCTAGCAAGTGGTCTTCAGCCCTGAGCATTTCCAGCTCTTTTTAATGGATTTATATAGGATTCTTGGCAGATGCCAGCCTTTTAGAAGGAACAGAAAAGTGTCATTTGAAGTACTGACAAAAGATTGATATGTTTTACTGAGACACAGGTTTCACCTAATAAGCGCAGATCTGGGAATGGATTGTTTCAGATTTGGGGGTGAAGTCAGTTTTTAAACTGGAAATCAAGGAAGAAAGAAAAGAAACTCGAGGAGCAAAATCTGGATGAAACAAAAGGTATCAGTTGTTTCCAAATTTCTGGGAGTTCACATTTCTAGATACCTGACAAAAATCAGAAGAAAAAAAGGGGTGTTTCTGGAAACAAAATCTAGTTTTGCACCCATATGATTTTGTATTCCTTTCCATTTTTGTTCCTTCTGCAGATCCTCAGATCTACAGGAGTCCAAGCATGAGGGCCCAGCCACAACTGACACCAGGCTGCCTCCAACACACCTACCCACAGTGACCCATAAAAGAGCTGATCTTAGAACAAGGAGAAATTTGGCTCTCAGAGGAGAGAATCCACCCAGGAGTAGTCCCAACAAGGGCCTCAACATTTGGGTCTCTGAGAAGTCCTCTCTCTACCATGGGGACTGTGGGGCCTTTCAGACCACAGAACGTCTGGCAGCACATTCAGGAGGGGGGAAAATTTTCTCTGAAGTATGGTTCTGGCCACAATTACTTCACTCCTGAGTGAGGTTAATATTATTTTTATTATTGTTTTAGGAGGCTCTGTTTCATTAGAAGTGGGAAGTCAGTGTATACAAACACTCATGTAGTAGAAAAATCAATATACAGCCTTCTCTATTATAATAATAAAAACAATGAAAAAGACTTTTGAAATCTTCTGCTGTAAGAATAAGAATAAATAGTGCTCTAGTGAGTGAGTTCCTGTTTCTAATTAGACTTGGACAACATGCCTCATTGGGCAATGAGGCCATTGTCTTCTCCTCAGAGGTAGGAACACGATGCTTCTCAAGTGGTTTTAAGCTGATGCAGCAGTGATAAGGTTGAAACAGGGACATGTGTGTCCCCAGAATTGCTGCCCTGAAGGCAGGAATTTTCTTAATAATACCCTTACCCAGAAACAGTCTTGCAAATTTCACAGTTGTTGAGCATAAAACGGAATATGCTTTTTTGTTTGTGTTTATGTAAAAGTATTTGGTGATTGCCAGAAAGTTGTGGGACCCCGGTCAACAAAGATTTTGGCCATCAAAGTAGCAATTAGAGCTGATCATGAGATTTCTGATGGCACATTACTACACTGGAAAACACTGATTTGTGAGAGCCAGCAAATTTCATGTTAAAACATAAAACATTTCAATTAACCAACATCCAACCACACTGTTTTCCACTGGAAAACTGCCTGGCTTCCTGCCAGTGAACCTGGTGGTCTGCTTGGGACACAGGGAGTATAGGTTTGCTGCTTCCAAACAGGGAGTCTGGTAGTGCTGGGAGACCTGGCTGAAGTCAGCAATCCCAAAGTATAGGCTCCCATCCCCAGCCTTGGCTCATCCTGCTGCTCTGTAAGAACCAGCAGCAAGGCTGGGAAGAAGCACGGCCTGGGGAGCATATTTTATTTTGGAAATACCATGCGTCATTGTTTCCTATTCCTATTTTTTCCCTATAAACTTCTCTTTTGTGGGTAATTTCGAAATAACTGGGCTCATTCCAAATCAGAACAAAACCAAATGTCAGAATTTCCCACGAACCAGGAATTTGACAATTTGGCCAGTCTTTCTGGCAATAATCCAGCAAATTTTCAATAAAATTGGATGCGTTGCTTGATGGCAGTGAGCAGTTGGATTTTCTATGCAACTCTGAGTGCTTCTCAAAGAAATCTCCTATTAGAAGTAAACTGTGATTTTGCTTTCAGCTACCAGTAGGTGAAGGTACAATCAGTACCTGGACCAGGACTCTTCTCCAAAGGGTGTCCACACTGCTTGTCCTGCTGAGTCCTGCCCTGCCCTGCCCTCAACACAGTGAGGGAGTGGGGGAGAAGATACATGCCAGGCTCCCAGTCTGTATCTTATTAAGCAATATCATAAAATGACAAGCTCTCAGAATAAAAATGGGCACATGCAGAGCACAAATACATCTGATGAGAAATAGGGTGATTTGTGTTAAATGTCCTTCACTGACTGTTTTTTTACAAACCTTATGAAGTCACAGAGAGTTGGTTTGGGACAGAGAACACAAACCTTCAGCAGTTTAACTCATGACCATTGAGAAATTAAGATAGCGGCAGTTACTTCCCTTTATGTCAAGCAAAAATGGTTTCAAAACCCATCCTGACCAGATCTAGAATCTTCAGTGCTTTTTATATCCACACAGCATCAGGCAAGGTGATACAGTAGAGATCTGAGCATGGCTGAGAGGAAAGGTCGAGCTCCAGGTCTGAAATGGGTTGTTCAGAGAGCTTGTGGTTTGCTAAGCCATCATCACTGCCAAGGACTCCATCCTGCCCTGTCCAGCCCTGGTTAAGATCCCACTGATAGCAACAGGGATGTTACACTGCATATCACATGCATACAGATACTCCCAAAGCTGCTAATGGAGATTTTTCTCTGCAAGGGAGAGTGGCTCAGTCTGAACTTGATGATTTCCAAAGGTGAACTTGATCATTTTCAAAGAGCTCCACCATGGCCAACATAGGGAAGGACAGCAGCTGAAGTGAAACAGCTTCATGTTGATACCTGAAACTATGAGCTGTGGACTATGTTAGGTGCAAAACAACCTAGTTTAGAGTCTTCTTTGGATGTGAGAATTATGTGGTCATTATTTACTCACATTATTTACTCTGTTTAGGACAGATTATTCCTGTATTTCAGTACTTTTCCCAGGACTAGTGACTTAGAAATTATACTGATTTAAGGGGTGAGGGAGAAAAAAGAACAAGAAACCAGGAAAGAGCACCCAGCAATGGGGTTCCAGCAAGATAACTTGCCTTTAAATTAATGTAAGACTCAGTCAAAAGAAAAATAGATTTGAAAAAATTTGCCTTGATTTTGCTTACAACCACTCCAGTGAAGTAATGAGGTTTACCCTAGCAGCTAATAAGAGCTACACAGGATTTCTGCTTCAGAGGCAACTGAACCCAGCTGAGCTGATATATAAACTTGCTTTGGTAGATGGCCTGCAAGGACTGGACATTATTGGTGTCTATCCAAAACTCTACTGTCATCAAACTCAAAGCATGGAGAAAGCATTATAGCCTCTGTGTGACTGTGCTGTAGCAATCACTAAGGCCTTCTGTATATTTGCTTTAAAATACTGCATGGATACTACAACAAAAGAACACCTGCTATGCTGCTTTATTTTGACCCCAGAGAAGTCGTTCTTAAGCAGCAAGAACATCGCACAGAGCAATGTGCTCCTGGGGCTGACCTCCAAGATCTGCTCTCTAGAGCAAGGATGACAGGGGAGAAAATCCCTAAAGCCATGCTTTTTGGGAGATAGTAGGTGAGGGAGGAGACCTGTTGTTTCCTTGCTGTGGGACAGGCAGATGCATGGGGCTACTTTCTTTTTCACTTACTACACTCCTAGAGAGATAAAAAAGGAGAGTGCTCTCTGCTCCACAGCTATCCCTTTCCTAAAATCCATGTAAAAGAAAGGTGCTTCGTTTCCTAGACAAACCCCTGAAAAGTTATCACCCCGTGATCTGAAAGGCAAAACTGGACCTGCTAATATTTCTAGCTTATTGACCTCCAAACTCTGGTTTGAATCCCTGTTCATGGCTGGGATTCTACAAGTCACAGGCAGGGAACTGGAACAAAGATGGATGCCTGTGCATCTCTGCCATTTTCTTCTGTCTCACCACACAAGGAGCCTACCATTATGAGCATTTTTCAAGTTTGGGGGGTTTATAAACTGTTTATGACCATCTTTCAAACCACAAGCAAGTAGGGATTCTGCCAGCTGCTCAATGTCCTGGCAAAAACAATAGACATCTGAAGAAAGGCAGCTCCCAGATAAATATTACGTATAGGAAAACATTGCTACCAATTTCTAGTTTTAAGCCTGGAAATCAAAAAGGCATTTTCCAATCACTGGCAGTAAGTTCCAGTCATGCAGTGCTAGGACAAACATTTGAGAGGTACTTGGTAACAGCCTGGCAGGGGATCTGTCTGAGGGTGGCCATCTGCGTGGGTGTTGTACACAAGGTTTGTATTTCACTCTCCTCTATTAATAAGGTTAATAAGTAGAACCATGTGCTGTGCTTGTGTGTGACACGCTAGGCACGTTTAATGCAATGCAGAATCTAGCAGTCCATGCTTTAGAAAAGTTTACAAAAAAAGTTGTCCACGAAGGTAACTTTCCTGAGGCAAACAAAAAATAAGCTGAGTCCAGCAGATCAACTAAAATTCCTCCATTTTTCTGCTCATGCCCTCAAGCTAGTACCATGAGCCTCAGACAACAAGATGTCAAACGTTCACCTTTATCACTGATGTAGCTGATTGGTGTCAGATGATGGCATTGGTTTCATCAAAGTAACAGCCATGGAGCCTGGTACGTGTTACTGTTGATTGGGAAAGCTGCACAAAGGAGATTAAAAAGACAATGGAAAAAAAGAGAAAGAAAAAGGAGAAAAAACATCAAAAATGTCATCTCTCCTCTCTCCAACTCACAGTTCTGGCACAATGAACAAACAAAAAGAGGTACAATACATGTCAGTAAGTAAACTGCCTCCACAATTCAGCCTTCAATTTGCATCTTGAACTTCTGCTATAAAAGGGGTATAAATGAGTCCTAAACACACATTAGGATCTACTAATTCACAATTTAAATGGTAATTTGGTCCCCTTCACCGAGTAAGTTGGATCAGATTTGCTATACAGAATTTCTTCCAGCAAGAGAGTTTCTGTATTGTGCATGTGACTTTCTGTTGCTGTGCCAGACTAATCTCCAAAGCAGACCATCTGCAATTTCAGGTGCATTCCCAGAAATCTATTCTATATTCCTTACTTTCAATAGCTGCTGCTGTTGGTGGCAGTGGTCCTTTGTTCCTCCGAAATTTGTGTCATGCTCTTTCCTGATGCGTGGGTTCGTCTTTTCAAAGGCCTGAGGACTTCAAATTAAAAAGGTTTTATCAGATCAATATGAGTGCCAGCAGTGCTATGTAATTTTTCTTACAGCCGCAGCTGTGGATGGTTATTTCACAGGTCATTTGGCATACGCCACACAATTTTATGGCTTTCAAAGGCATTTTCAAGGGAACGAAAAAAGTGGAGACCTTTTCTGTAGGTACCTTTCCAGTGAGCTTTGTCCTCCCCATTTCTAACTCTGAGCTGCCATAGACCTAATGACTTTCCATGGGTGAAGTTATTACTTCTAAAAAGGGGCAGCATTCCAGTGCTACCATGTGCAACAGGTTGATTACAGCCTATGGGATGCATAAATCAAAATGACATGGGTTAGTGTTTGAGGGCTGGTTGCCCTAATGTCAAGTCAAATCTCTTGGTAGCATGAATTCCTTATTAAGGAATTTTGTAAATTTATATGATGTACCCAAAGAGAGAAATGCATTAGACAAACCTCCAAGGGGAAGAAGTAAGGAGTGAAAAAACAACCTTGGAAGCAGAGAATTTAACATTGACTACTAAGACTGAAGTAACTTTTACCCAACTTGCTGTGAGCAGGGAGCATTTCAGGACAGTTTCATTGTGCATGTGAGAGTATTCAGTTACAATTTTATCTCTTTTAGCTGTGATGGTGTTGATTTGGCAAGCAGTGGGGCATTGTTATTCCAGCTGGGTAACTTTTAATAACAATAGGAATCCGTGCTATTTGTCAGATACTTAAATTGACTAGTATTTTTTTTTATTTTAAGGTATTAAGGTATAAACAAATTTGGAAAGAGGATTTTGCAGAATCAAGGAATGGGAGAGACAACACTAACTGCAAATATTTTGTAAATGCACAGTTGGCAGAATTTCCCATTATCTTTTTATCTTACTGTTTTCATGCAGAATAGTAAAAGCAAGCAGCTAAGCTCAGTGCTTCTCTTCAACCCCTTCAGTACAACACACCCAATTGCACAAATATCAATGCTTCAGACATATGATTCTTTACTTCTTCATCTTTTGTCTTTTTTACAGATAACTTCAATATTTTGAGATTTCTGCCCAAAATAGTAGCCTTAACTTACATCAACAATCTTCTTGTAGTTCACAGAGCTTGTGGCTGTTTTCTTATTGTAAAGGATAGGTTTTAATTTCTCACATCAAAAAAGATTATGCCCTCATGTGACTGTCGATACTGAAATATTTATGGAGGGCTGATATTTTGGGATTTTTGTGCAGGGGACACTTCAGAGCCTCAACAATGCAGCATCCACAGTAATCCTTAGTTCAGGGTAGTCACACCACAGAGAAAAATTTCTGGGTCATTTACTGTAAATTTTGGGTTAAGTAATCTGAGGAATACCAGAACTGAATCCTGTGCCCATGGGCAAGCACCAGGTTAATCTACAAGGGAAACCTATACATTATGAAGAGCCTTGGTTTTATTTTCCTCCCAAAACAACACTGTCAAGGTGAAGCTTTAGACCACCACAAGCAGCAGAGAGGGACTATTGTAAATCTTTTCTGAACACACCCTTCTAAAAAAGTGTTTCATTTACATTTCTGGACATACGTTGTTAACATTTTGGGAAACAGTCCAAAAGACAAGTTTGGAGTCAGCAACATGTTTTGAAAAAGGGTATTTCAAGGAGTAATCTCATTTACTGATATGAGCATTCCCACTTAAAAACCAATCTATGTGAATTATTCCCCTCCTACCAGGAAGTACAATGTAACCTGTGAGTTTAGGATATCTGCCCAGCATAATTTGAAAATCAGATACCAAATGAGGAGTTGCTCATGAATAAAACTGCATGGAGGAATATTATTTCCTGAATCTTTTAACAAAAAAGAAGCCAGTCAACAAACCCCTCACAAAGCCCCAGAGGTTATTTGAGCCATACTGATGGATCACATCAAACCATCTGAGACTTTGTTTTTTAGATCCTTATCTGTCATATCCTCTTGTTCCCTGTTTCCAAATTTTACGCTCAGACTTTTAAGTGCTTTAAATTCAACCTGTTGTTTTACCACTTTTATATTGAAGTGTGAGCAGGGAAGAAATGGCCAAGCTACTAAAATGTCCTGAATATCAAGGAGGAAATTGATAATTCAATTCAATTAATGAAAGTTATGATCCTTTTGTCACAATAATGATTCAGGCTTTGAATCCTGGTTCTTTCACAGTGTCAAATACACGCTGAACTAACATGGATAAGACCCCAGCAATGTAAGTTTCTTCTGGTGGTTGCAACAAGCTAACTTACAATTAAACAACTATACCAGTTTGCACGTGTTTCTTCCCTGGTTTTTCAAAACAGACTTCTGTAAATCTGAAAATTATTAATTCAGTCAGATACATCACATCCACTGTAATGTTCTCAATAAAAAGTATAAAATAAAAATTCTAGCCTTTGAGCTAAATGGGCTTAGGCTTAGCTCACATGAATTCAGGGGAAAAAATTGGTAAGAGGTGTTCACAAGACAGAACTAGACCTAAAATCATAAATTCAATCTTCTAAGAGCTTTCTCCATAAAGAATAAAACAAAAATGCTTTGCCTTTTTCCCCCCAGGGGAGTCACTTGGAATACCCCCAGAGGTATGTTGTCCCAGATGAGGGTCTCCAAGGCAGACTTTCTAGCACTATGGTGGTCTGACATCTTATTAAAAATTATGCTAATGCTCCATATCCATTAACAGGTATTAACTCTAAAGACATACTCAGAGGTCTAAAAAAGAGAAGCGAAGCCTTACTAGTCTAGAAGAAATGGCCAAGAGGTGTATTTTTCCCCTTGGATGTGGTGTCTCAACCATGATGGGGGAATATTTAAATCTTTTTATTCTGAGTTTGCTGTGACTCCTTGTGAAGAAAGTTCACAGGAGCCCAAGAAGCAGAGGTTTCTTCAGGAAACTCAGGGTAGGCAGAATTGTTTTTCTTCTGCATCTAAACAAAATTATTCCAGAAATATACAAGCACTGGAATATTCTCTTTATTTTCATTGCAAAGTTCATTATTTTACTTACAATGTGGTTCCAAAAGCCTATAGGGTCTTTCAGCCCCTCTGGTCACCAGTTAATGGCTGGCAAGGTTTAAGCTGGTATTTGCTTATTCTCCACATTGTCTCTCCAAAACCTTCCTGTTGGAGGAGGCTGTAGCTGTGAACTCACCTCAGCCATTCTCAGCCACAGCTCAAAAATGGCAGCAAAGGAGCAATAAAAGTCTGATGTGTTATTTCCACTTGGTCAAACAAAAACTTCAGATAAATGAAGGTGTGCTCCTAAAAAAAAAATTTACCTATGTAAAGAGGTGTTGCAGTTCAGGCACCATTGGCAAGTCCAGTTTACAAAAAGACAGAAAGAAATGAAGAGCTTTACTGCAAAAAATAACAGGTGCCACCTGGAGATATGGTCTTCAGTGATCTGCGGGTTCAGTTCTGATGAGAAATTCTTACCTCAAAAAGTACTTTTAGTCTGTAAAAAAAAAAAAATTAGTATATTCCCATACAGAACAACCATTTCCAACAAAAATCATATATATATTTGGGATGATTTCCTTGATACAAAGAATTGAAGCTCTCCTTTTCCTTGTGTAAGGACATTTCAGAGGGCTACAGTCACACTGGGAAGAAACTATGAGCTTCCCTGCTCTGACCAGGGCTCCCACATATTGGCTGAAATGTAACTGCTTCCCCTGTGTATCCCATCCTCACAAGGCTTCTTTTTTTCTTAAATAGTCCAACAGGCCTCTTTCCTCAGAGAGGATCACAGCGGGATTTCCTTAGCCAGTCATCCAAACATATGGAAATGAAAGTCAATCAGTTTTGAAATTTGCCAATGGAGCTAGGGAGGAAGAGAGAGAGAGATAGAGAGAGGAATGTCTGACACACACAGACACAGACCCCAAGTATGTCTTATCTCCTTGCAATGAATGGGTGAAATCTTATCTGTTATTATAAATAAAGCCTATGGTTGACCTTTTAACTCTTTTCTCATATAAAAATCTCTTTTATCCTTTTCTCAAACACATTTTTTTTTCTTTGCATACACACCTAGAACTAACAATTGCTCACATTTTCTTTCATTAAGGGAAAAAGCTTGTGTTATAAATAACACAATAATATCTAGATTTAAACTTGCTGCTTTAAAAAAAAACCCAGCAAAAGTCCTTTACAAATTTTGGATGACTATTCTGAGCAATGGCAGCATGTTTCTGAGTCTTGACCATAATAACACATCTTTATCATTCATGCCCAATCCATTGATAATGCTATTTGAATAAATCCATCTAGTAATGGAAATACCAGTATACCAAACTTCAAAAAGGCAACAGTCAGTTGCTAGCCTCATGTCACCTTACTGGGTATATTGAGAGGCAGTTATCAAAGTTTATACCACAAAGACATATTATAGTGCTTGCCTATGAGCATCTTAGTGTTGTCTCAAGTGATTCAGATTCATATTTGTTTTCCAAAAAATATGTTGGTCTTAAAGTTTCTTCTGAGAAACTACTTGAAAGAGAGAGAGAGAAAAAGTACTTGTATATTTGTTGGTTCACTCATACTGAAATGCTTCTGAAAAACATTACAAGGGCATGAACAGAACAGCTTTTAAGGCAGATTTTTAGAAATCTGATAGTGAACCTACTTGTAGAAATCATAAAGGAAAGCAGAAATAATAAAATTGTGAAATAACTTGTTTCCATTGAGATTTTTCTTGTCTGTTCCTTCACTAAGACTTTTGACTCAGGCTTCTTAGAAACAAAGACTACACTGCATGATACAGAATTTTAACATAGAAAAGTAAACTGAAAAATATTGACTGAGGTAACTGACAGGAGAATACTAGCTGCATGCAAAAGCCAAAAAAAAAAAAAANTATATTCAGGTAATTTTGGGCTTATGTGTGGACCACACAATGCGTGTGTTTGTATTAAACTGAAAAAAAGCAGACCACCAGGGAGTTTTAATCTCCAACAAAATACAGAAAAATACTCCATGTAGAGGTACTTTGCAACTGTGTTCACTGAAAAACACATAGCTTTATCCACAGAAATAGAACTACTCTTTGTAACTTTGTCTTATTTATAGGTCTGGCTTCTGGTCCCTGTTTCTGCTAAGCAACCAGAGATCCATACATCATTTATGAAAACAGTGTCATTAACTTATAAATAACAAGCACAGCATTTCTAATGCCCACTCACAAAGCCTGTCACTTGCACCTCATGATGCTGTAGCTCAGACTCTTGTACCAACTGCAGAAGATGTAACAAAAACTGTGGGCACAAGGATTGAAGGTCTCTCTAGGTCAAAGACTATTTTTCACACCCATCAAGAGTGCGCTTGCTTCCGAGTGCACTTGCTTCCAAGTTCAGGACTGACTGGTAGCTCCAAGGGCTGAGAAGCCAGAGGAGTAATTCCCTTCCTACAATAAAAACCCCAAGTTCCTCTCAGTTCCTCTCAGTAAACACAAAGACAGGTGCCTGCTAAGGAGCCTGCATAGCAATGGCATAACCATGGATTTGGGAAGTGGTCAAGGTAACATTAGCCCTGAGCCTTCACCATCAGAGCACTTCTCCCCATAGCCATCCCAAGCCCACATTGCTGCTCCCTACAAAGCCAGGCTGGAAGAGGTGTCTTTGGGCACTTCTGGTAGGTCTTTTGACCAAACCATGATTTCTCTTTTAGGGTGCACCCTATGTATTAGTCCCTCAGCTAACCTGGCTGGGAATCAGCCAGGACAAAGCAGGTCCTACCCATGGCCCATTTCCTCCAAGGGAAACTAGGGCAGGCCATATGGAAGAAAACCTTACATCCACCTGGCCATGTGCTGCTGCAGTACCCCAGACTGATCTCTGAGGAAGCACAAACTGTAACATAATGGTTACCATTGTGAAGATCCCTCTTTCTTTCACTGTTTTGGTCTGCAATCCCTTCAATGCTCCAGCTGGGCATGGGTTAAGAAACTGAGAAAGCAGATCCTTGTGCAAAGCAGTCCTCAAACTGCTTTCCCCACTTCTAGCTCCTCTCTGCAGTAGCAGACAGGAAATACCTGTTATCCAAGCCCAAAATTTTGTAATAAAATTAATATTTAGTAATTATTTTCCCAATGCTGACTTATGCTTTACATATTTCAAACTGAGAAAACCAAAAAAAGCCTTGCATAGGGCAATCTTAATTATAACACCTTCTGTTTTCAAGACAGACAATCTTAATTATAGCGCCTTTTATCTAGGATTTGAAATCTAAGTGAAAAATATTTAAGCTCAAGTCATCTTTTTCTCAAAAAACACAGCATTGATATCCATTTCAGTTTTCCTGGTATTCGTAAAAGTCTAAGACGTTATAACATAACCTTACTGCCTTTTTGATAGCATAGAAATCATTTAGTGAGGTAGAGGTTTTCCAATGTGTTTTTTTAAAGGTATTGATTTTTTAGACTCCTAAATATGCTTTGACGTATCTGTGAGATGCATTGGAAAGGATTCTGTAATGACACTGGCTGATTATCCTCAGCACTGAACACATAACACATAAATTTGCCCTTGCTTACACAGAGTAAACATGTAAAAGATTTAAAGAGAGGAATAAATAAAAGTTGGAAGATGAAATTTTAAGAAGGAACCCTACCCTAGATCTAAGTGCTTTGTCATCATCTCTATCCATGCATCTCTATCAATGGGAAATTTAAATTATTTAAATCACACTTAGCCATCTATGCATTAAGATACCACTATCTATTATAAAGAACAGCAGAATAAGCTTTTACTTGTTAATATTATTACACCAAAGATCAAATTTACTCTCAGCTTCCTGTGCCAGAAGATCTTGGCTTTTTATTCTGTTTGGAGAACACAGCAGTCAGTGCTAGTTAAAAGGGATCACTTTTTATTCCATCCAAAAGATAAATGTTTTTAAACATTTAAGCACTCAAAGCTATGTGCTATAAGGAAGAAAAATTAATGTTGGCACTGCTGGGAGTTAGTATTATATTTAAAGCTGCACTATTATCCAGCCTCCAGCTGTCTGGGAACACAAATGAGGAAAACACATCTAGATATTTTTACCATGTATAATGCATAACTCACAATGCAGAAAGTTGATCAGAGGGTTGTTTACAGTACCTACCAAAAATCATGTTGTCAGGTTGCTCTTGTTTTGTTTTGTTCGTAAGGGCTATTTCTAAACTGCAGCTGTCAGGTTCTTACACTCTTTTCTCTTCATCGTGTAGAAGCAGCATGTTATATATTGTTCTTCAGATAGTAGTAAGGATATTAAACGGTAATGAAGAATCCTCCTCAGTTTTTGCTGCTTGCCATGGCTTGGCTTTGTCTGACCACACTAAACATGAACTGGGAAAAAGAGCTGGCAGTGTTTTAACAACTCGTGCATTAACAAATCACAGGAGCTCCTGTTATAATACTGGTGCAATTAGATGAATGAGAAGATGTTGGTTTCAAAAAGAATTGATCCCTGAATACATGCAAACTTCTACGTGACACAGCTATGAGAGAGGCACGTCCAGACCTCATGGTTTGACCTGAATCTAAGGGCAAAATTACACTTGCCTACAATTAGTCTGAAATGAAGATGGTTTCTAAGTGTGTTCTCCTTCATTGATCACTGTGAGATCAAGACACCACATTGTCCCAAACTGGTCACTTAAATTAAGCACCAGTGCTCACATAACTTGCAATAATTCAATAAAGAGTTCAAAATATACAAAAAAGGAGAAGGGGAGCAAGCAAAAAAATCAAACAAACCAACCCAAAAACAAGTGGAAAGGAAATCTTGCCTGGAGCTATGTCTAGACTGTGGGATCCAAGAGTACTTCACATTCTCAGATCCTAGTGTGAACCCTTGCTGAATCCTGACTCCTTGTCTGGATGAGGTCTGGGCATATCACCCAAAAAGTCACAGCCAACTGAAAGTATCCTGGGAAAGTGAAGGAAAGGCCAGACTAAAATTATTTGTCTTGATGGAACCTTTTACTTACTTCTTCTCTGGGGGAGAACACCTTGCTATATGATTAAGAAAGTTCCTACCGATCTTAAATTTGAAAACTTCTCTTTTTTGTATCATTTCAGTTCTGTGCAATACCTCTTTAAAAGCCAGTTCCTACTGAGATTAACAGAGCACAAGTCATTAATCCAGGTGTTATTCAAAGAGCCTGGAGTGGTGATTTTTTTTGTTGTTCTCTTCTGTCTCAGCTTCAGTCTGTTTGCTACATCAATTACCAACATCAGAGCCTGGTTCTGATAGTGAACATAAATTGAGGAGGCTGTCTATATATCTGCCTGATGTCTTCTCTTAATTGTTGAACAAAATAACTTCTCTCACGCATATGCAGCTGTTAACTCAGAATTTACTGCTTAGTATGAAAACAGAAGAAATCAGCAATTGCATCACTACTTTTAATTAAAAAAAAAGTCCAATCTTATCCCAAGAAACTGAATATATTCCCACTGCAGTTACCAGATTCAGGGTAACACAATTTGGACCAGCAGGATTCCTTATTATTTTGGGACCCCACACATAGGTGCTGATACTTTCTGGTTATATATTTCTGCTTTCCAATGGGGTAGACAAATCCTTCATTAGGCCTGATTATGTTGGATCATGAATGGGGCAAACAGCCCTGCCAGGGTGCCTCAGGTTTACACCAAAGTGGATCAGCTCTGAACAGCACCAGCAGTTGAGGCATATTTTGGTGGGCAAAATATGTCAGTCTCAGTCAACCAACCTTTCTTCCCTCTCACATTTAACTGCCTTCATTGAATGATGTGTTTTCTCCCCAAGGTGTTAGGGTATGGAAGAGTGAGAGGGACATCCAATACCAAGTGGCTGGAGAACAAACCAAGAGGTTGCATTGTCCTAGTTCCTCCCTGCAAGCATCTCTGCAAGGGAGAGCTTCCCCACTGCCAAGAGAGTCAGCATGTGTGATTTTTATGTGTGTTTGGAATATGTGTTGGAGACAGCAGAGGAAAGGGTGGGATATGTCAGTCCCTGTGTAGGCAGCTGGCTCGTGAGTCATTTCAACCTAAGGGGGCCATCCAGAAAAACATGGGCTGTGCTCTAGAAAGTGGTTGTTTCCATGGGTGACTGGTGCCTGGATGACTAGTGTCTGCTGTAGGTGCCCAAAAGGTAAACGTTTGCTTTTGGGCAGACCAATTCCATTGCCAGTTTCTCATTTGTAATCCCTGAAGCTACAATACCTCTTTATACCATGCACCAAGGCTGACATCATTTCTTCCAAGATTCACAGGAGATCTCTCTATTTCAGGAGAAAACTGTAAAAAGACATTGCCATCTTAACAGACCATAGAAAAAGATAAAGCATGGGAGATTTAACACTACTAAGATTCACCACTGCTCATTTTATCTGTCAACTGAGGGGCTTTTACTCCTTTGTTAACCTACAAGGAGTAAAGAAACAGATATCTATGCAGAGTGCTCAGAGCACTGGTCTTATCCCAACAATCCAATGCCCAGCCAGTTTCCCAATTTGAAAGGAGCTGGCTCAGCCAAGCCCATTGTAATTACACACTCTGCTTTTCAACCCATCTCACTATTTGCGTGTCACAGGCAGTTTGCTACTCAAAATTCCACTTCTTTCTTGTAAAAAGATGCTGCTGACGGAGCTTGAAAAGTTTTTGCCCTGTATCATAGGGCAAAAGCACACTCAAAATTGCTCACAGTGGCATCATTCACATCTTCAGGAAACCCCTCTAACTGGATTTCAGCATGTGAAACCTAGTTTAGACTTTCTCTTCAACAAATTGTGTGATTTCATTTTTTTTTTTTCAGATCAGTTGTGATTTGGGATGAGATCAAGTAGGTAGTAGTATGGGATGGTGAAAAATGACTCAACATTTGCCTGACTCACAAGATACTGACCCTAAGCTCCAGTACCAGGAAAGCACAGATCATTGTGGAAAACTAATGATTTGGAAATCTTACAGGCTTTTTCAGAAATACTACGTAAAATGATCCTTTAATAGAGGCTTGTGTTTCTGCATACTGTTTTATTGTAAGGATAAAATAAAGCAGGCTTATGCAATTTTAACTGATTGTGTTCCAGTGTGATGACAATGCCTTTCTAAAGATCATTTCACTATATTATCCCAACAGTTCTTAGACATTCTTACAAGTACACTAGAACTTGGTAACCATTATTTACATCCATGTTATGACTGGCAATGCACGAAAACTACAGGATAAAATGGATTTTCAATATTAAAACATGGAATTATTTTCCCTTCTCTCTTTCTTCAATTCACTACTCTCCTTTCAGAAAGCAATGTCATGACCCATTAAACATCTTGAAAGTGAGTGAAAAAAAATTAATAAAATAATAGCTGTTTATTTCTGCAGATCTTCTCCCTCAGAGAATAACCTATGCCCCTCACATGGGCTAAAAGTGACATGTCTAAAGCTCCAAGCTAGATATTCCCCAGGCCATCTCCAATGATATTCTGCTTCCCTTTTCTCAGTTATATATGTACATATGGATTTACCAGCACGGCTGAGATCCTTCTGTCAGCACTACCTGGTGGGAAATGCATGCTCCAGATAATGTGATGGAGCTGCCATTCCCTCCATGTGCGTGTGGGCACATGCACACCTCACAGACAATTTGTGCAGCTGGATTCGGGAAACAGAGAGCCCAGAGGAAAAAAGAAACTGGCAGATTTCAACCTGCTGTTTTCATGTTTTCAGTGCAACAGCCAATTGTGTGCCTGCTGCAACATGTCTTTACTTCTCTGCTGAAAATCAACAAGGTTTGTGGAAAGAAAAAAATACCCAACAAAACATTTAATTCAATAGTTCTTCAGTAGCAGAAGTAGCTGGTTGACAACTCTGTGTTTCTTCTTTTATTTCTAAGCAGTTTTTGTCCCTGAAAACAAACTCTTGCCAACTCCACTTGCCCAAAGGTTTTCAAAGTGTTTGCTTTTGTTAGACATTTTGAAAAATGCATTTATTCCAGTGAAAACACCTTTAAAAGAGAAACATGACTGTTTTACTTTAGAAAGATACCTGATTTTAAGAGAATTTTGGTTTGGGAGGATTTTTTATGTTATTTGTAAGCTATGTCATGACATCTCAGAAAAATATTCCTTTTATAATTGGAAAAAATATCAAAAGAAGATCTCAAAATACACTGTTTAATCTGTACTGAAATGCCTGCATTTCAAAACAAATGATTGCTTACTTATACATCCTAATTTTCTGAATCAATTTGTTTTACATGAAATCATAAAGCAATGTGTTTTCATTTTAGGTCAAACCAAAATGGATTTCCATTTTGGAAATACTGATGAATCTAAGAAGATAAAAATTATTAATTTCAACCGGACCTTGTTACCAGATAGTTCCTCCAGGACATATAACATAGAGAGTCCTCATCCCAGCCAGCAAAAAATGGGCAACCTCTGATCAAACAAGTCTCAGCACAGCATGTAATTAATATTGGACAAGGAATTCAGACTCGGAAAGAGGAGAAACATTTAAAAGTCTTATGTTACAGGTGAGACTCCAACAGAGATAAAAATTATACTTCTATATATGGGAAAGAGAATTAAGTGCATAATTCTCCCTGTTAACCACAAACTGGCCTTCAGAGTCTCTCATAATTGGCAGAGCAAGAGGACAGCAAAGAAAAACATCCCATTTGGAGTAAACATATTCTCTTAGTTCACAGTCATTTAAAAAAAAAAAAAAGCTATCCATCTCAACTATTTGTCCACTAAGAGGGAGAAGTTTATTCTGCTTCTTCGAGTCACTCATATCACTCACAATGTTCTAATTATTACGATTTTTCAGGCCAGTGTTTTGTGAAATAAGTCCTCTGCATTGAGTAATATCAAGGAAAATACAACACACTAAAAAAGATTAAATATAAAATAACTCTCAGAATCGGAATGGCAATAAACTATTATTGCTTATATTTCCCTACAACTATTGCCATCATTTCTTTATTCTTTTGCTAGCAATGGTGTTTAGTCTAAGCATAAGAAAGGATATGTTTAGGCTGGAGCAGGGGGGGACCTTAAGTGGTTTAGATGTCACTAGAAACTTGTGAACTTGCATGGTAAAAACACACCGGAACTGATTTTTGAGTGAGAGCGGCTCATTCAAAACTGTAAATATGAATGGTAGTGGGGGGTGACTGTTTCATCAGCTCACACAACTGCACTGCAGGATAGAATTATCCTGCAATTTACAATACTGTTTCTCCAAAGACGGTGAAATTAAGGGCTTATAGTCACCCTTTCCAAACTTGTATTATCCTGGTGTTGGCATTGAAATACAGGAGAATCTCACAAGTACAGTGTTGTTTTTTGCGTGATTTCCTTTAAGTCACTGCGATTTTCTTAGCACTGTTGAATTTCCTGGCTATAGAATAGGAAATACAAGAATACTGTATAATAAAAGAAATTATGGACCATGGTCTGTTCCCCAGGTAAATGGACAGTTGAAGTCATTGGCTCAGCACAAGCAACTGTGTCAAGCATCACACTGTACAGAGATCTCTGGAGAAGGTTTTCCCACTTGGCCTGCCTCCCTTTGACTGGAAAGTATTGGCTTTTAAAGTTGTCCTCTCTTCACTGGCAATAAAGGGAGGAGCCTTGATAACCAGCCTCACCTAGATCCACACGTCCGCACATTTTAGGTGTTCAGGCTAAATTAGGCAAGCCAGGCAACTTCTGTCTGATTTGAAGCAAGCAAAGCAAAAAGCTCAGAGGCAGAACTGAAGCTCCTTGTTTCCAATTCTGCTGGCAACCTACCAGGATAGTAAAAATTATTTTTGCTCATTGGTACTTTGGGTAACCCACTGCACATTCAATAGGGATTATGTCACAGGCTCATTATGACACTTCTTTGAGAGTTATTTGATTTACAGATGAAGGATGAAGTCCCAATGTCCACATGGAGAAGTTTGCTTACAGGGGTACATCACTTTCTTGACTTAACACTCTGTTATCAGTATTTGGACATTTAGAATAATGCATTACCTGAAATTTAATATTTATCTTTTAAAAAGGAAAAAAAAGTTTAAAAAAAAAAAAAAAGAAAAGAAAAGAAAATAAGAAAAGATCACTATACTTGCTATGTGGAACAACATTTGAAACAAAGATACAAAGAGACACACTGTATTTGGGGTGTGTGAGTCATCAGGATGCAGACAGCATGGCCTTATGGATATTTTTATTCTTGTTTGAATCAACCCAGAGGTAGAGCTAAGAAGGAGTTCTGCTATTCCTGGTTTTACATGTTAATGTATACCACATACACCAGATTGCAGCATGTGCTGGCAGAAGAGCCACTCTGAGCAAGGGGAAAAAGAATAAGGAAAATGGTATTATCAAGCCTTTTAAAAGAAAACTTCTAAAGCACTTTTAAATTGTAACATCTTGAGCAAAGAAAAGCCTGAATTATGTAAAAGTGGGCAGGGAGCCAACATCTGGCAGTAATAAGGTTGTTTTGTAAGCAAGCAGTTTTCTACACAGCACGCAGCTCTTGGTCCCCATTAGAGCTAATGGTGAATCTGTGAAGATGTGCATGGTCTCTGGCTGCCAGAAGGATATCCTAGGCTTTGAGTGAAAATCTTTGTGTCATTTGATCTCCTAAAACAGCCAGCTGAGATGAGTTATATTCCCCCTGCCAGGAACCTCGAAAGAATTGTTCAAACCATACGCTCATTCCTGTTGAATTGGAAACAAATGCCATAGCTGCATTGTTGGACTTTGAAATTAAACTCTCTCTGATTCTTCCCAGCATTCCTGAGAAGAAACAAAACTCCTCCCTGTGTCTGCCACTTTTGTCTCTGCAGAGGGACCTCCTTGCCTCTGCTCCCTCTACTCTTCATCCTTTCTGTCCTCCTCCAGCAACTGCAATCTCTCATTCTAGAAAGCCACATCACAGGCCTGCTCCATGTGTTAGTGATCTTCTGTTTGCTGCCATTAGACTTCGCCATCGCCTGTGGAAATGGAGTTGCTTAATTAGGTCCAGAGAGCTGGAGAGCAGCGAGGCCATTCAGGGTGGCACCCAGCCAGCAGCTTCTTCCTTTTGCTCTTTGTTTTGCCTTGCTTTGTTTTTCCTCTTTTCTTAGAAGGGAAATATCTCAAGCCCTTCCCTGCTTCTTCCCACATGTATAACCTACAGCTGAATAGGTTCAGGTCTTCAACCAGACCCTGCACACAGAGGTTGTATTTCAAAGCCAGCCCCAAAAGAAACAAAAGAAAACAAAAGGAAAAAAAACAACAAACCTAAATTAGACATGCAGCAGGACCCTAGATTTCCAAAGGAGATCTTACAATGTGGTCCAAAAGGAGTAGGCAGCTAATGATAGTCGCTCCCCAAGCCATGAAGGGCTTTGAAAGTCACAGCCACTCATCAGTATACCAGGGAAAATTTCTTGGAGTCTTGGAGGCCATCCTCTCAGTGCTCAGAGCTGCATCTGGGTATGGTTTAGATTTTATTTCAACCTTCATAAGAAGGACAGTTGCTTCCTGTTACCAACAATGGTCGAACCCCTTCACAAATATTTAACTCTCCCAGCATCATTGCTGACAACAAAGTATGCATGAGTGCTTCAAACTGCCTGACTGCCCTTTTTCTTCCCCAGCTCCCCCAAAGGACATCTGGGAGCACTCATAAATTTAACATTTCAAAGATATTTTGCTGCAGATTGAACACTCACCTGCTAAATAATTTAATGATAATATCATCAATTTCTTAAATTTTCTTACTTGACTTGTAGTATTCATTTCATAGAAAGATGTCACCAGAGACCTAAACTATGCTGCAAATCACCACTGCTGCATATCAGACCAGGTAGTGCAGAGGTACCAGCTATTCACTGGCATTGACTAGGCTATCATATGTTTGATCAGTAATACATAGCAGTCTGATACACAAACATTGAACTGATGGGTTTCCTCTAGAAAAAAGAATTAAACTTTTCTTGGTACTATTTTAATAATTCAGTTGTTTTTCACTGCTCTAAAAAGGCCTATGTAAGTTGTCTGATGCTCATCAAGAGCTGTTTGCACCATGTATTTCTGCCAGACTCAATGAAGAATGCCATCAGGTTCTCTTTGGAAATTCAGTGCAAATAGAGAAGAAAAGCAAAAATCCAGTTTTCTAGTTCATTCTTTTTATACCTGGAAGCTAATAGGTTTCTTCTGAAATGACAGGACATATCACAGTCCTTTGTGTTTCAAAGGCTTTGCATATTGGCATATATAGTCTGGACACAATGCTAAGGCAAAGTGAAATCTGACAGGCTGGTACAAATGGAATACCACAACCTGTAAGGGTCTCCTGTACAAAATAGGGGAAGATTTTCCTTCTAGACGATGAGAATGAGTCCAAAAGAACTATGTGGAAGCATGAAATACCCAGATCTGGAGATTAGTTTATCCATTTGTCTTATGGTTTTATAAAAATACTCCACACAGGTCTTAATCCCTGTCACCAACACATGTCTGCAAAACAGCATATCTCAGTTTGCACGCTGCCAGCCCTCACAGGGAGAGCTGGATGCGTGCTCAGGAGCAGCACCTGGCTCTTGGGAAGGGTCTCCAGAGGAAGTGACAGAAGAGACCTTCCTCTCCCAGTTCAAAACAAAGCTTCACCAGACAGAAAATTCCTGGAAGCTACATTTGTAAGTCCAAGGACAGACTTTTTCAAAGGAAGCTAGAGTAAGGGGAAGATCAAAGACCAGAAAGGAAGAAGCAGGTTGCAGCAGTGGAATAGTCAATCATCAGGCAAATAAACAACAGGGTGCATGACCTAGGATAGGACCATGGGGGAGCCTGTCTTACAAGAAGAAAGGTGGTGGATTTCAGCGGAAACCTGGGCAGGGTCTGAGGAAGCTTGGGGAAAGAGCGTGCAGTGGTGATTTGTCTGGGCATCTGTGACTCTGGTGACAGATGGACACTCTGGAGGTAACATGTAAGTCCACGGAAAGGAAGCTACAGACCAAGATTTCCAAAGTCTTTTAGCTTGGTATGACTGGGGAAGCAAAGTGACTGCAGGATAAGGAGAGTTCTCATGAGAATAAATCAATTAAAAATGGGAAATGGAGTATAAGTAAGTGGTCAATTCTCACAACAGAGAGAGGTCACCAGTTCAGTTTTACTGGCACTGGTGCTGAGAAATTAGTTATTTAATATACACAGATGTTAGAAAAGGGAACAGGGCCTGAGGTAAAGACTGTTGATGACACTAAGTTATGCAGAAGTACAGGGACGTGAGCAGACTGGAGAATTACAAAGGAGTCCTACAAGATGGAATAGCTGAGCAATAACACAGCAGCTGAAATTCATTGTGTGTAACTGTGAAGTGATGCACGGTGGGAAAAGAGCCCTGGATCTGCATAGACAGTGGTAGTTTCTGCAATAACATTTAGCATTCTGGAGCAAGACCTGGGTGTTATGATAGATGGTTCCATAAAAGCAAAGTGAAAATGTCAGGAAAAATCAAAAAGGGAAGAGAGAACAAAGCAAAATATTTTCGCTGCTCTTGTATCAACCCTTGGTTTACACCTTTCAAATTGCACACAGTTCTTTTGGAGGGAGAGGAACAACACTGAAAGCACAAAAAGCTACGAGGGGTGTGGAAAGGCTTCAAAAGAGAGAGGGCAGGTAATACTATGGATATCTGCCCAGACTTACTCTAATGTCCCTGCTGATCATCACTACAGAAACACCATTGGGAGAGGTGAACTTTAGGTCCAGACAGGCACTGCTGCTCTTCCTGGCGTTGTGGAAGCGCCTCAGACCCAGGCAGACTGATTTCCCCTCTAACACTTGTTAGTGCTCTTCTCAACCAGCAAACAAATGGAGAGTGGGAAGGAAGTGTTACCAGGGAAAAATGTCGATAGTCATGTTACCCCACACACTATCACTCACCACTTGAATAACTCAGCACTTTCAATAATAGATTCAAATATTAATCCTATTTTTTTCTCCTCAGTGGCAGTTCAATATTTCTCCAGCTCATTTGGAGCATGTACTTTGCGTGAAACAACAGGAAAATGGAGTGCACCCAGAAAATTAGATATTTAATAGCAATCATTCATACGAATAGTTGATTTCATGAGTGAAATAAAAATGATCACAGAAGGAAAGTGTACTGTTAATTCATAGCAGAATAAAAATGTCTTGGGTTTCATATTTTACATATCTGCCTAGGAATTATTAATTTACATTTTTCATTACCAACTTACAATAGCAAAAACATTTTAAAGGGGAAAAAAACTGGGGAACAGAAGGGATAGAACACATTATAAAAATAATTTCTGATTACTTTTCACCTATATTAACCCTGCTAAAAAGCTTTTAAAAATTAATATATATATACACATTGCTGACCACTAGAAGATCTCTAGTTTAGAAGAGTGAACCTTAGGGTCTATTAGTGCTTGTACCAACTGACTCTAGGGGCCTGGCTGTTCATGAGCTACAGAAATAATGTCACTTCATAGTTTTGGGAGCTGAAGACCTTATATTAAAAGACAAATTTATCCCAAAGAGAATTGAGGAGGAAAGTTTATATCAGACCAATGTTCAGAAGTAGCACATGTTATGAAAATGTAAATATTATTTTTTACATGGTGCTGAAACAGAAAATACAGTCTTTTATGAAGAGAGATCAGGGGCCTATCCTCACCAAAAATGTTCAAGAATTCCTTTAAAAGTGTATTTCGATAAATAGCTTTTTAAAATAGGAAATAATTTGTCTTATGGTTATAATACTAAAACTACCTTTAACACCTGCAGTTGTTCCTGCCTGACCATCAGTTTTAAGTTCCTTAAAATGAACTCTCCAGTGTTCAAAATATATGTGCTTTATTTTAAAAGTACTGAAAGTATTTGATTCACCTTCAAAATAGACACATGCAAACAAATTGCACCATTAAAATACACATTAATTTCAACTTTCTCTTATACCTCTCAAAGCTCAGCTAATATCAAGGGAAAATAGATACAAGACAGTGCAAAACCATCACACACCTCTTGATTTTAATATATTAATATTTCTCACAGAAATAACTCAAATTCCAAAATAGTAGGAGGTGTTATCTACCCACAGTGTGACCCCTTCTACGACCTTATCATTATCATTGGAAATCATAGACTTCCACAATTAGAGAAAAATAAAAAGGAAGACTCAAAGGAAAAAAAAAGGCCTGCCTGCATTAAATGTCCTATTTGCAAACACCATTTTTCTCAGTCCTTTCACATCTCCAGAGTGTCAGATCTGTCAGAGTGACAGATTTTGGAGATAAAACAAAATCAAGATGTGTCCAATTAAGCTTAGTTAGAAATCATAGCTGAAGCGTGGTCTCAACCATTCTGCCCACTCCTAAAACTACAGAAGTTGGCAGGGATGTTTGGGGATTTTTACACCAAATATATATGTGTGTATATATATATATATATATATATATATACACTCACATACATAGTTTCTCATTTCTGGGTTTTTTTCATCTATGGAAGGCTCACATTCACANACAAATATCATCTTCCGCCCCTCACTTTCCATCAGAAGTTATGGGGTTGCTTCAAACAGGCAGATTGTTGTGCATTCACTGACCAAAACCTTTATCCAAACCGATTGTGCATGTTTATGTCAGGTGTTTTTCCCTGTGTAATCCCATACCACATTTACCTGGCTACTGAAGAAAAGGAAAAAGAGAATATACACGTAAAATAGAACTATATTTTTCATACTCAAGGAAACTTTTTCT
>WEIU01010080.1:389267-450521 GCA_013389925.1 Aegithalos caudatus
AATGTTTTTCCTACATCAGCACCCTTAGCTAAGAGGAAGCCAATAGAGGAAAGATTATTACTGCATTCACAGTGGTGAACAAATATTAGCACTGACTTCTAATGACACTATAAGCTGCCCTGGCAACTTAATGAAACCCCCATGCCTTTACAAGCTTATAACAATTTTTCAAACCCAATTAATTTGCTTTGTAGCCACAGAATAGCCCTGTGGGACCACAGAATAAAATATTCCCATTGTGAATGCTCTGATTCTACAGTTTGTGTACGTGCTGGGGCAGCAGGGAGGATGCTCCAGGCAGATGGCTTTACTTCCTCATGCAGATTAACAAATAGAAAAAAAAAAAAAAAAAAAGCTCCCACTCCCTCTTTCCTTTTTTTCTTTTTAGCAAGGTATAACATATTCCCCCAGGATGGGCAGATTTTTATCCACGGTTTATTGGTGCAGATGAAAAGTGGGAAGGAAACAAGCAGTGTTAGCACAGAGCCTTCACCCTTTCCCAGTTCCAGATGTATCAATGTCCTGTCACAAGGATCATTGACAGCAGCAGCAGCCACACAAGCCACATGCAGTTTGCAGGCCCCACACTACACTGACTTCAGTTGCAACATTTCTCCATACATCCTAGAAGCCTTCCAAACCTCAAATATGCCAGCCAGTATGTTTCACTCTTGAATTCTCAGTGGAGCAGCCTATGAGGGGTGCCAGACCCCAAAATTTCTCTTCAATGGGACATTAAGAAATATTTCTGGAATCCCGCCTTGACAATGGAAGAAGAAAATGAAACATTGAAGCCCCACAGAGAAGAGGAATCCCTTGCCAGTTTTCTGAGGCTGCCCAAGTTTTCTGGAGCTGCCAGAGGCAGGTTAAGAAGCCTACCTTGGGAAACTTAAGATCACCCACCACAGGCCAGGAAAAAGCAGGTATATGGGAGCAAATCCCTCATCAAAACACCGAAGGTGCTCAGCCCTGGAAATGCGAACTCTGACTTCTCTAGACCTCTTTGGTTTCCTATCATCATCTGGTCAGGAAGCCAGAAGGTCAAATTGTCACAAAGGAACTCAGTAGCCCATCAGAACCTGACAGTTGGATCATCTCATTTCAGTAAATAAATTCTTCAGAAGGAAGAAACATACAATCAAAAAAAAGTCTAAGATATTTTATTGAGTCAGAAACAATTTCCCTATTTGATCCTAGAAGAAAAAGCAAACAAATGAACGTGTTTTTAGGAATAGGTTGTTATTAGTGGTTTTCTCGGGTTGCTGTGGCCTCTGAGGCTGCAATCCCCCACTGAGGCAACCAGATTTTCTCACTCCCTAAACATGTAGACAAACCAGTCCCTCGAGTCCCTTATCCTTTTAGAGTATGGGATTAAAACCACATCAAACCACTTAGTAAGCAATTCTTTTCAAGAGAGACCATTCCCAGTCTCTTCTTTTCTGGTAATTTTTGCAGACCTCTTCTACTCTCTGAACCCTGGGAATTCACCTCTTCCTCCATGGATGACAAGAAAACCTTTCTAAATTTTCCCCTTTCCTGCTAGCCAATATCTCTTTCCTTCATTTTCACGCTAGATGCAGGTTAACTAGGTCTCCCTAAGGTATGCAATTCCCACAATAGTTCAGGAACTCTACAGCATCCTTTTGCTAAAGCACACCACAAGAAGGTATGGGAGGGATAAAGGCAAAGACATCCAAGGAGGAAACCATGAAGAGCAGTCTAAAGTAAATGAAGATTCTAAGACCTTATGTATGAAATTAGACAACCAGACCTGGACTAAAATCACTTCGAAATCACCTCCAAATTTTGACAGAAGAAAGAAAAATCAGTGAGGTCAGAATACAAATCATCCACATGTGACCAATGAAGTAGTACTGATGGAAGAATGAACTGTAGTAAATCTGGAATCACCTTTCAGAATGAGGAGCTTTTTATCTAGTTCCAAACAATTCTCAGGACTCATTTCAAAATTTGTTGTAAAGGATCTCCATAGTTTCTAGTCATCATAACATATTCAAGTTCAAAATCCTTATAGGAATAAGGGAGGGAGGAGGGAAAACCTACTCATTATCACTTAAGAAACTGTATGAAAGTAGGAGAGTAAAACAAAAATGAGGTAATTTGCTAAAAGAGTAATGCATCTGAAGTCAGACAGGACACTATCTAAAACTACTTTATTAGGGTTTTAGTGCAAACATGTACCACATCTTCAAAAACACTTTGAACAAGACCATAACAATCTAGCATTGTTAAATCTCTTAAAAAAAGAGGCTCTTAAAAGCAGAAAGATACTACTCAAAAGTGGAGGTCATGTCCAAGAGAAGAAAACAAAAATAGTACAAAAGTTTATATATTAAATGCAAAAACATAATGAAACACAAAAACATTTTGAAGTACAATTTGCTACAGGCATTCCAATTAATCACAAAAGTCTTGCAAGCACAGCCAGAGTTTGTGTGACTAATAAATAACAGAGGTGTAAAAGAAAAGTTCAAAGCTGTATCAGGAAAGCTAATTGAATTATCTTAGTTGGTGTTTATAAGGGAAAAGCTCAGACAGGTTTTATGTGTGAAACAAGTCTGAAATCTCTAAGTGAAGTGTCAGTGGCAAGGGATTAGAGCAGGTCAATAAAACAGTAGCAAATCTCTAAGACCAGATGCCATTCACCCAGCAGCCCTAGAGAAACTAATATACAAAATCCTAAGTATGTGATTTATCACTTCAATGGCTTCAAAGGGCTCCCAGCCCAGAAGAAAAGGAAGGCTGCACAGATGACAAAACTTATAAACAGGTCTCAGGAGCAAGGAAATATAGGATACTACAGACCATTAGTTAGGTTTCTGTGTCAGGCTGATTGGTTGGAACTTTAATAGTAGATATACCCATAAATACCTCACAGCAGAGAAGAAGAAAGTGGTTTTATAGAGGCCTGTCATACATCCTAGATGCATTGCAGTTCTTTGAAGAAAACAATAAATATGTGAATTAAATTATTCATTTAGTGGAAAAGGAGAAATATATTAAATCTGGAGAGAGTCCAATTAGTAACCATTTTTGTTTTTTAAAAAAGGAAATAAACAGCCACTCTCAAGGAGAAGGATTTGCTCTGTGATCTCTACTCAACCTAAGCAAAACAGATCTATGGAAGAGGCCAAAGAGTTAGTAAAGGTTATTCATAAGACAAAATTTCTCAGCAACCTATGAATTAAAGTGCACTGCAGAAAGTTATGGAAAGATTTCTGAATGACTGATCAATAAGACATCCGAATGTTGTACACACCATAAAAGAGAAATAATATAAATAATAAATATAAATAATATAAAAACTTTACACAAGCAGAATGATGGGCTAATTATCATTCAAGAAGGATCTAAAAAAGAAACTTGGAATATGTAACAAAAGTATGTTTTTAAGAATATTAACTTATTAGAAGCTACCAAACTTTCAAGAAAATAATAGAGAAAGTAGAAATATAAGCTATCTCTATCAATGTCTTTATTGCGGTATAAACTTGTGATGGGCCTGTGGCTTGATGGATGAGCACAGAGCTTGTCACTGAAAGGAGATATATTAAAATAGAAGTACCAAAAAAACCCCATTAGGATAGAATAAAGTGCAGAACATTTCTCCACAATTAAGCTTGGAAAAGAGACCGTAAGTGACAGATATTAAAAATCTCCAATTTCTGATGAAGATGGAGAATATGAACAAAGAAATGTTAAACTTTACATGATCCCATCGAACAACAGACTTAACACAAGCAGCTGAAGTCTTTTTTAACACAGCTGATTACAAAATTGTCTCTTTGATATGCAGTATTATGGGGACTAAAAGCAAAAGGTTCCCAAGAATGATCAGACCAACGTGCAGAGAATTCCATAAAAGATACTTAAATATGACAAGAAAAGAATCTCAAGAAGAAACTACTACCGAAACAGAGGGATGAGAAAGATTGAGAACAAATCAAACAGGAACCATGCACTTTCAAACATATTTTTCATCCACTGTCTTTCCAATTCTCATATTTGCTTGACAACATTTCAAATTGCTTAGGCCACATTTAGCAGGCATTGAGAAAAAAACAAGACTACCCTAGGCCAAATATAAAGTTACAGATGCTCTTATGAATTATATATATGTTAATTCTCCAAGTATTACATAATTCCACTTTCAGGTAAGGCAGGAGTATGATTTAAAAATAATCAAATGGCCCCAAAAACAGCTGCTCTGTTAATTATCAGATTACTTGCTCTGCATCCCCTTTTTACAGCTTAACAAATGGAGTCTCCAAAACTAGACCACAGTACTGATGTTTTTTTATTGGAATGTATTGCTTTGCACACACTAGATTAAAAAAGAATTGCTACAGAAAAGGTTGAAGTAATACTACAGACAGTGCCTTGACACTGGTTTAGTGGTAAAGTGAATACCAATGTGGAAAATGCAAGCCATAAGTTATCATTTAGCCATCATCTCTTCAAGCTAATTATCAACACAGGAAAGGCTCACAGTCAGTTACAGTAGATTTGTCTTTACTGACACCACAAATGATATCAACTTTTCAACAAAATGCCCACCAGAGCAACATAATGAAAAAAACAAACCCAATTCATTTTAATCAACAACAACAATGACTTGTTTTTTAAGGGGCAGAATTTCTGCTGGTTGAGTTGCAGAGCATCTTGACTTGGAATTAAGGGCTAGGAGGTCACATCGTCTCTAATTCTACCAGCCCCCAAAAGACAGCAATAGTGGTTTTTACAGTCCTTGTGTGAAACCTAATTTGTATTTGCAATATCTTTCAGAGCCATTGGAAAGGCACAATCTAAATGCAAATTAATCTGATAGTACAAGTTGGTCTGTTCCAGAGTATTATCTATGTAAACAACTGAATTTTTCATAGGGGTCTGAAGTTGCTTGTGAAGATTAAAATCTCTGAAAATGAACAGACCCCACCATAGATAAATTTTGCTAGTGAAAATTTGCAGCCACCTTTTTGGAAACATTCCTAAGGGAGTATGTCATGCAGTAGGAAAATTATTCTGGATAATGCTATAAAACTGCTCACCTTAATTCATATGCCAAGTTCTTCTCTATTGAATAACAATTTATTGTGTACTCCAGCACCTGCCAGAAACTGCTGAAAGCCACAGCTGTGTCTGTTATTGGGCAGAAGCTACAATATTGTTGAAGCATTTATTTCATGTATGAAAGAATTCCCTCAAACTTTTTTAGTAACTATCTAGACACTAGTTTTGGGGGGACAGTTTTGAGTATCCTGCAAGGGCTATGCCTGGCCACAGGCACACTTTCCATGCAGGCAACAAATTTGGGAGCAAACCAAAATGCTTGATGAGAAGGGGTTTTTTTCTGGAACTGTGACAGGACCATGGGCTGGAGGACATCTAGAGAGCCAACATGTTGTTAATAGCTTCTCTGGCAGCTCAACACATGGCTGAGGACACCAGCTGGGTTGTCCTCAGCTTTCCTGTAGATCATGTGTAAAGAAGCACCGGTTTGACCCTGAGTTCACTGCTTTTGAGGTCATTCTCAAGGTTGTAAAAGGCGGAGTACATTCCCTACAGATGCTGTAGGTATAATCCAAGAGTAGTAACTGCTCTCACTTAGTAAACTACGTGGTATCCTAACTTTTTATTGAGTGAAATTCTTCCTCCATAAAAATTCAGTTCTGACTAGCAGCAAAATGTCAAGAGAAAAATCAAAACCCTGAAAAATTTTCAGATGCATATCTGCCAGAAAAATGTCAGGCAAATCTCAAATGAGTCAGTTCAGGCTGGCAATAGGAGACCACAGAAATTCAAATTACACTAAAAGTAGAACATCTAAGAAAATGTATCTTACTTTTCAGATTATTCATTGCCCAGTTTAAATATTAGCCTAAAAAGTCAGCTGTCACCTTTGCATTTGCTCAGCTCCACTGATCACATACAGTCCAAGCTGCATAAGCAGGAGACTAGACAGTTAGAAGTAAGTTCAGTTAATAATCTTTAAAGAAAAAGTTGGAAGAAAATTGTAGTTTAGTGAAAGAGACAGAGCATTCATGTTGCCATTTAGATCTGAAAGCATTAAATTTTAGTCCTGGATACAGCAGGGATAGATTAAGTCACCCTGGGAATACGTTATCCTGTTTGTCAAGAAAGACACTTTTATTTTCAAGCAAAAACCAAGGTGATGTGATCATAAGATCTGGGCTTTGCAGCAATTGCCAACATATGAATCCAGCTTTGATTAAAGAAGAAATCAAAGACGTCACCAAGAAGACCTCAAAGAGCTCATTATACATCCCTGACTAATCACTTTCAACATTCCTTGTGTTTGGCAAAAGAGCGAAGAGCTCCAAGCAAAGGAATGGAACAAAGATGTGTTCAGTCCACAATGAAAGGAAACCAGAAGTGTGGTGAGGAGATGCTGCAGCCCTTGGGCCTAATCCCTCTCCTCTCGTGCTGCTCCTGACCAGCAGCAGATCTGCCCTCCTGCAGCTGTAGCAGCTGGCAGCTCGGATGTTCTGCACTCACCAGTGTCCTGCTAGACCCACACTTAGCACAGCATTTGAAGAGGATGTCACCACACTGTGTCTCCTCAGCAGTTTTCTCCCAAGTCTATTGCACATAATACAGGTCTGACCAGAGGAAAATAATACTGATTTAAAGAGAATTTTATCACTCAAGAGAATAGTACAGGTTTGTGGATAGCTCCAAGACTACAGCTATGAAGCCTTCAAGATCCAAAAGCTAGTCTGCTCCCTCCCTCTTCCCTTCAGCTCAGAAACTGGAAATCTGGACTATTTCCAGTTATATGTGCATCACACTCTGCAATTCTCTTATGTGAGCTCACAGGCAACATGTCTACTCAACAGGTAAAAATACTACCATGCAAAATAAACTCCACTATAGCATGTAGGGTTATAACAATCTCAACTCCTTGGAGTTTTCAAGACCTTATTCCTGAGAGTAGCCCCAGCTACTCTACAGGAGGCTGCATTTGAGGCCAACCTAAATTATCATATGACCTTAGGGTTAACTGCAGAGAGTTTCTATCATTGGTTTTACTGATCTGCAAAAAGGCTTCCTTTAGGGTTGTTTTGTTAATGAAGGAGATTTTGCCAAGTGAAGCTGCCAATTCAGCATTGTTCAGCTCTTTTTCAAGGTAATTATTGCACCCTAATACCTGAAATCTAAAGAAATTGTGCAGCATTATGCAGGCTTCTTTGGAGGAATGTTACCAGGATCAATTAAAGGCTACATTATATTTCCAGTTTCCTAACAAAATATGGGAAGAGATTCCCTGTAGCCCAAGTGATTCTTTTGAAGGATTTTATTGAAACCAGGATTTCAATTGTCTTCTCAAGTCTTTGCAATATCATTTTGCAGGCTTTTGTTTCTTCTTCCTCTTCCCCACCCTCCAGCAGATGAAAATGAGCAATGAGGAATTTCTAGTTTATATACTGAGCTTCTCATAAGCTTTCCATTATGTTTTCCATCTCAGACCTCAGAATTCAAAGCTCATTCTTTGGGGATGAAACTGGATATATTCGAAGCCTGCAGTCACTTGGAATACTTTCAGCACAGACATGGTGAGAACCCCAGTTATCCCACAATCATGTGTACATTCTCAACACTTAAAGGTCTGAATCAACATCTCCATCCACTTTTTTCCAAAATATTATGAAAGTCCACTTTTTTCCAAAATATTATGAAAGGTTAAAATCTGTTTTTCTATTTGTGTGATCTCTGTCAATGAGCAAGTGGTGACTAAATGGTCACAGAAAGACCAGAATGGCTGAGATTACTGACACAGAAACGAAAAGGAGAATCATGCAGGAAACAAAAAGTGTGGCATAGATAACAAGCTTTGTACTTTTAGAAATTTCCATCAAACATAACCATAAAGACTTTGAAAAGAATTGAGCAGAACACAGAAACAGTTAACAAAAATAGGTAGTAAGTATGATTTTAGACTAGATGCTGCATGACACTACATGAAGATGATCTTTTAAAAATCAAAGAATCACAATAAGTACAATAAATAACACTTCTAAGCAATAGAAAGAGTAAATTCAAAATGTTAGACAGAATACTTCAGCCAAACACTCAGCTTTTTGGGGTGTGAACCCCCACTACTTACAATCTTGGCAGTTCTGCCTATATATGACAAATTAATTATTTGCCATTGACTACAGGTTTTATATAAATTTTCTTTCAGGAAAAAGGATGCCTCAGCATCACTTGAAGTCCAGAATGCAGGGACATCAAACCAGGTGAAAAGAGCTGGTGAAGGATGGTAATCATATTTTCCCAGTCTGTGTTGTCATCAATGAACAAGCTATGTGGAAAACTGGGTCAAGTCCCAATATGGAAGGACCTTGTCATGCATAAAAGCGAGACAAAAGAGACAACACACTGCCAATCATTTCCACAATATAGTTTTAACAAAATAAACTCATACATGCTCAAATTTCTTTCCACTGTGGATAAGGTTACAAGGATGAGTAATCTGGGTGATCCCGATATGGATCAAGATTTTGGCTGAAGCAAAATAAGGATTTGGGTTAGGTGTGAACCTGCACTCCAAGGTCTCACCAGTTCAACCAACAAAACAAGGCATGAAACAAAGATCTATTCCTATTTTATTTAAGCTGATGAGTTGAGCATTTGCTCCTGTAATTGTAGACTGGCCAGAGCTGCTTGTGAGCTGCTTGGAGAACATCTAGAGAGCCAACATGTTGTTAATAGCTTCTTCGGCAGTTGAGAGATATTTCAGCTGTTTCAGGCTGCCTAACCTGTTTGTGACATTTATAATGTTTTCTATCCATTCAAAAGAAAACAAAGAAACCCGCACAGAATGTCTTGCTGAGGTGAATCTCAAGGAACACTTCATAAAAGGAAAAGTATCACTTTTAGTAGTTTGTGGGTTTGTTATGAGTATGTTACTATACTGCCATTATCTCCTCTATTATTTCTTGCTGTTCACCAGCCAAGCTGAGGTATTGCAAACTATAAGTGTAAAAAAAAAATTTAAAAAAAAAAAACAAAAACAAACAAACAAAAAAAAAACCACCACCCACAGCAAAAAACATCTCTGATGGGTCCCTAATATCTTTAGGTTTTTGAAACCCAATTCCAAACTTAATTTGTTCTCTGACTGTCTCCAAATCTTGAATCTCTTTGCTCTTCATAGAATGTAAGTTTTCAGAGGCTTTTTATTGCCTTTTTCTCAAGCTTCTCAGGATTCTATAAAACACACAGCATTTTCAAAGCACTTGCATGTCACGGGACTAAGCCCCAAAGTTTTTGAGGATCTTCCTTGTCCAAAACATGCTGTCTTATACGAGAGCTTTGTTCAAACAGGCACAAAGTAGGGCCTGCAAATTCAGCCCATGGAGCAGCCCCTCTGCTCTGACTGTATGGACAACACAGCTGTCAATCTTTCAAATTTGTGAGATATGCAGCTCCCAGGCTACATGTCTCAACACTTCAGTCCATTTTCCTAGCTAAGATGGGAAAATCTAGGAGATAACATCACTTGAAAAATGTCTAAAATAATTCCTTCGTCCAGAGGATTTATTTGAACTGATAACGAGTTGTTGTCTTTCTACACAGTTGCCGCATTATTTTTCTGCAATGCAGTAATCTCAGGTTTAGAGTGTTCTTGGCACAACAGCAGCCCAGCTTCAGACCTGTAAGTGTTTATCCTTATTGGAATACCATTTGTCAATTAATCTCCATTATCACATGCATCTCTACTTTGGTTTCCTTGACAAATCAAACATGTTTCATTCCCAGGCACGAGAAGGATAACCTAATATTTCTTTTGTGCAGAGCACAGCTTGTAATGTTACCACGTCTCAAGCATGTCATAAACATGGAATCTCCCTCAAACCATGGAGCAGAGCCGAGCCAAAATCAGAGTCACAGCAGCAGCCAATTCTGTATACTCCAATTTTCAACTACTCAATATTTTTACTCTGGTAAATCTCTAATTCAAGATATTATTAAATGAAAATTTTGTTCCAGCACAAATATTAATGCTTACTCTTTTAAATACACTTGTACTGCAAGGAAGTTTAATTAACATAATCTTTTTTTCAAAACAACCCTCCAATTTAAATATTGTTTTAAATATCTTCACTTGTATTATTTTATTATTGAATTAGGGAAGGATGCTTAATTTCATGTTAATTACAGAGAGAGTGACATTTTAATGTACCTTATAATATGACACTGTTGTATATAATTTGTTTAGCTCCATAAGATTTTCCATAGATAAAAATGACTGTTTAAAAAAAGAATGTAAGCAAAGATCTAAATCAAAGCTAAGTGATACTGAAATTCTGCTGAATGATCCTCTCTGTTTATGCTTTCAGCAGATGAAAACACTCAGATGAAAAGTGCAAAATGACATCTGAGCTGTGTATTCTTGGTCCACTTCTCAATGAGACAGATATATAGTGTTTCTAACCCAAGAGCAAAGTAAACACATTTCTGATACTTGAGGAAAATTCGTAACATTAAAAAGCCCATTTACTGATTATTTTACCTGCCTATGCTAAGTTATTGCCAATTTGTTGGGAAGCTCCATTTCTGCTCTCTGTGTTGCTCCAGAACAGAGATCGGGATTAGGGGCTGAGTGGAGGAAATGGAAACTAAATTTCTAAGCCTAATAGAGACATCCTTCTTCAGAGGCATAGATCAACAGCATGAGCTTATTTTAAATATTTTGAATCAACCTTGTGGAAATCTCATTTCCCACCAAGGACAGAAGAAACCACAATTACCTTTTCCTGGGCTGAAGTTCTTGTCGTATGTTAGGATCCAGCAGGTCCCAGACCTGAGTCTGGAACCAACATTTCTGCTGAATTTAGCACTAAAATACTTTGACATTTTCCAACTACAGAAGAGAGGAGTGTCCAATTTTAATATCATATCAATCTGTGGAAATCTTGGCAGTGTCATCAATGCAAGGAGAAAGGTACGTATAGAGAGTGACAAACTTTGATTAGTTGGAGATCTCAAAAGTAAAAAGTACAGAGGCACAGGCATATTTAAGCTACTATACCTGTAGGGCTTTATTAACAAAACTTTAAAGAAAATGCATGCAATTTTACTGCAATTTCCTTTTTATCCAACACTCATTTCCAAACCTTTTGAAATATGTTATGTTCAATTAAATTCTTTACCATCTTGTTTCTTAAAATTAACTAGGACAGAATTTTCACTGTGTTATGCCTGGCCCTACTTTTAATTATCCTCACTTAGAATATTAGACACCATGCTGATTTCTGTCTAGAGGAAATGACCTAGGATCATTGGAAGCATATGAAGTTCATTTTAAGATGAAGCAATAACTTATATTAGAGGATGTAAAAGGTCTTAACCTCCAGTCCTTCAACATAGTGCAGCAACAAACTCCTGGGTTTTTTAATTAAAAAAAGACATCTGCAATGCATTTTTCCCCCAAATTCACTTAATAGTCTTTAAAACAAGTCTCCCTGGTTAAATGGCTGTGCTTCAGCATACATGTAGGAAGCATCACCCAACTCAGCTGGCTGGCTTTGAAGATTATTTGGGGCATTAGGCTTTTGACTGGAACCCCTGGGCTGCAGTCATTCAACATGCACCTGAAGCACAATATTTATCTCTGTTAATGTTTCATTTTAGAAACAAGACATTATCAGTCTCACTCACACACTCCAAGTTCCCTAGCATAAAGCCTTCCCAGAGCTTCATCTCACTTGAAATTCACTGCTAAACATGTCTGGCAGTTTACTGAAACACAGCTAGACATTTAGTTGGCAGCTGCTGGTTCACAGAAATATGGTACCTGCCTCTTAAAACACAGAAATAAATGGATGCTTCAGGAAATAAAGGCTGACTCACATATTAATCTTGTCCACTCATTATAGTCTAACTAAATGGTGAGTTAATTAGGCTTTCCTTTAAGTGCATTCTTTCTGGAATTTACACAATGTTAACTCAGTAAACATGCAAGAGCTGATCCTGACACTGCTATAACCTTTCCTAAAATAACAACATTAATTTTAAAGGCAGAGGGAATTGTATTTTGCCTTTGAATTACCAGGCCAGGATGTTATAACACAGATGATTATTTTAGGCAGATTAGTCAGCCTAAAGCTAAGGGAGTGAACCTCTACCTTGCAAACAACATTGGTCTCCACTGAGAATGCCTGCTGCCAGCTCTGCAGTGAGGAAATCTGAAGCAAGTTATTATTGGAAGCACCATAAAAAGACTCCAACAATAACAGATTTCAAACAACATAAAGCTTAAGAGTTTGACACTCACACCTTAATTTGGCCTTGAAAGCATCTAATTAGGCAGTACAGAAACAAGTTATCACATGGGCTAGTGTGAGAAACCTCTCATTAAGAGTAAGGAGGAGAAAAACGCCAGCATCTCAATAGCAAGAATTTCTGGCACCATATCCTGTTTCCTTAATCTTTCTAATCCGGATCCTCCAGGCTTCTGTTCCTCATCACTGTTATGCTCTCATCTTCTTACCATAGCTCCACACTCCCCAACACAAGGATGGTAATTGCTAGTTCATAGAAATATGAAACCTTGTTCTTAAAAAAAAAAAAAAAAAAAAAATAGTTTAAACCTTCTGTGCCCACAAATATCCCAGCCCACCAGTGGTATTCCCATTGCAAAGGAAATTTCCTCCTGACTGCAAAGACTGTCCATTGGAGCTGAAAGAAGGAAGTTCTGAATAGGCTGGGTTTTTTTCCACCACTTAGGACATGAAAGGAGGTGGCCAAAGGTTGGAGGCTGCTTCTATCTCTCAGGGGCTTCTGTGGCTTCTGGGCCCCTTTGTACATTGACCCAGATGCTGGTGAGCAGCTCCCTGCTGTGCAGGGGTGTGACTACCTTCCAAGCATGGGCCAGTGTAAAGCTGAACAGGCCAAACACGTTACTTTACCCGTAACACGATGGGCCCAAGAAATTAAGAGCAGTTTGCTGTTCAGTTATAGGCCAGCCATAAAACAAGCTCTCAGGATAGCCATTTCTACCCATGGCAGAGGTATGTGAAACATGATGATTTAAATTTGAGGAACTCCATGTTCAGTTTCTATGGATTTGTCCTGCATTCAAAGTTTTGAAGAGCTCAGCAGGTGCCACTGACTTTTGTGACTGCTTTCTTGTAATTTCTGACCAAACTCATCTGACATAGTTACTACCAAACACCATCTGTCATTTCCAAACACTGTTCAGGGTATTCTACAAATTTTTCCAGACTTGCAATTTTCTCTCTCTGTCTGCTGCAAGTGCCAGCCTTTAACAAATTTCTTGTACTCTTGACTGAGAAGGATTATATAAACAAGCTAAAATTATTTCAAGTTTCAAAAGAACAATTTATGTCCAGTCTGTAATTTGGGCAAAGTTTCAGGTCAGCTCTTTATTTTACCTCTGCTGGTTCCCACATTGCAGTTTACGATGGAAACCTGAACCAAGGAATGCTTTCACAATGGCTACAGTGAGCCTGGACACACAACATTATAAACCAGGCTCTGAGATTTGTTTGTTTAAGAGCACTGACTAAGCACCTTTACCATGCATTAAATACAAGTTATTTGAAAGGTATTTGAGAGCTAAATTGGGCTTAGTATTACCTTTTATGTTTTATGGGTTGTGGAAATTTTCCCTGCTTAATTATCAAAGCATTTTATGGTCTTCTACAGTCCCCAGGAAAAGAGGGACAGAAGAGAAAGGTGGGGGAGGCAGCCTGATCCATCAAGGCATGTGGATGAAAGCCTGACCTCCGGAGCTCCTGGGGAAGGGTAGGGTTTGTTAACCTCCCAAAACTAGAGAGTGCCTGCCCTTCCACAGGAGGGCTGGAGGCTTTGAAATTGGAAGCCAACATCCAACAGCTGTAGTCATTTGTGTGGCATGAGCATTTCCTGCCTTACACAATGCACCAAATCCAGTTCCTCGGTGTTTGGAGAAGGTGGTCAAGGCTTGCTGTGATTACAGCTCCTACAACAGGCAGCTTTTCCTGTGCTGATGGTCATGGGGAGCAGGAAAACAAGCATGGTGGCTGCAATTCACCAGTGTCTGCTCAGCTGGTGCAGACCAAGGAAAATTACTTATTTTAATCAGCCTGACAGAATTGATAAGCACTGAAGAGGAAAAACCAATTTACAACACAAGTGTTTTCCTTAAATACCCATGACAAACAATTACAAAAGGCATAATTTCCCCACAGTTGGACTGAGGCTGCAGAGGGCCTGCAGAGACTCAAGACTCACCAGTAGCCAATATCATGGTGGTGAAGTGAACTCTTCTGGAGCATCAGACAATAGCTGGGAAGTCTGCTTCCTATTTTGTGCCTTCCATCACCCATTCCCTTCCTCTTCTGACTACTGAAATGGCAAAGACTTCTTTCTCTTGCATCTGCACAGAGTCCAGCACAATGAGGTTACCAAACTCTCTGCTTAATAATACCACAGGATCAAATAACTCAAGAATAAATTCTTCCAAAACTAATCCAAATCCCTCTTATTCTAGTATATTCTAATTGAAATTTGATACTTAAGCTTCCTGGAAATCCTGCTAGATGTTTAACTGGATATCATATAATTAAGCTCCTTTAAAAAAATCATATCCTACTAGATTGTCCTTTGAAGATTTTGGCATTCAGCAGCATGAGACTATGAAAGATTTTACAGCAAACCATAAATTAATTTCTAGGTTATAGTAGTAAGGGAGCATCACATTTATTCAAACTGCTTCTCTCCTTGTTCTGTCAAATGAAGTTCAACACCCAGCGCTGTAAATAATCTAGGCACACTTGCCAGCATCCAAGGCTGGCCCAGATTTTCAAAGGCTATACCAAGCTCTTCAATGAGCTTTCTAATCCTGTTAGATACTTTCCAACTCAACAGTTTGAAAAGCACAAGTTTGCCTAATCATGCTTCTTTCTCCCACAATGTGTCTGAGCAAACAGTGACACTGACACGTGCATACAGTCCTGGTGTTCATTCATGTATGGCAGTGATACAGAATTTGCATTGCAGCCAGTTCAAGGTCCATTGTACATAAAAAAACAATTTTGCATTAATGGTGTAAGATTTTACACATATTAGAACAAGGTGTCAGGAAACTTTAGAATCTAGGTAACAATTGCATATAATTGTAGATCAAGAAGAAAATCAATTAATTATTACCCTCTTTAGTCACATTTCTCCATATATGTCTGGCTTATATCTGTGATCTATACTTTAAAACCTCTTTAGATGATTCAAAATAAATGTGGCATATACACTGCATCCTCTCCTACCCTGGTCCAGCACTCAAAGCTAAGAAATCAAATTAATAGCCATTTACATTTTGGCTTCACAATAAAGACAGGTCATCCTTCTGCAAGACTGAAATAAATTTTAAAAAAAATCGTTAAGATGGCAAGTCATAGAGAGTATGGCAGAGGTAGAAAAAGTACACAGGAGGAAATTACAAACATGAGGAATGGTATTTCTAACAAATTGTGCAGGTGACAACTGAGCAGATTTTGGTAGAAAAGATCTTCAAAACACAAGCTATTTATACTCACTCAAGTCTCATTCACTCCTGGAAAGTGGTATGTAATTTTTTTAAGCCTATTTTCAGACTTTTCCCATCACTTTCTTCCCACCTGCCTTCCAACAGGAATGAGGGACAATTTCTAACAGGGAAAGGAAATAAAAGGATGATAGGAAAAGAAGGGGAAGAGTCAAAAGTTTCTGGGTCTTTATTCCAGCCCCACAGCCCAGAATTTAATGTGCAGTCCAAAGGAACACAAGGAAACATTTTATAAGAAAATGAAAAGGGATTAAACCTTGTGTCCAGCATCACATCAGCAGCACAGAAATCATCCCCTTAAACTGAGATGTGATAATAAAGAACCTAACATTAAAACTGCCTTGTGAACCCCTCACCTAGAGATAGGCAGCTCTAAGCTAGATAACACTGAAACTGAAAACATCAACAAAAAATTCAGCCTTGTTGTTTCCAGGTGCCTCACCCAGGAGCAGCAGCTCTTTCTTCCTACTGACAACCTATAGAGCAAGGTCTGGCCCTGATGAAAAGTCAGCTTGTATTGTAGGCTTTGTAGTGATATCCCTTAGTAAATTGGATTTACCATCTTGCACCCTGCACCCTTCTCCTCAGAAAAAAAATACTGATTACATCTATTAAAAAGTAGGGTCAGAAAGCTTCTCTCTTCCCTTCCTGAGGAAAAACAAAACCTTAGCAACTAAAAATAAATCAAAACCTGGGGAAATGAGAAATTGAAAAAGAACAGAGAAATGAGATATATTTAGGCTTTCAAAGACCAAGAAAGGAATAGACATGCCAGGTACAGAGGTTACCACCAAAAAAACAAACCAGCTCTGGGAGATGGAGACTGTGGGTTTAGGCAGGGGAATTCAATCTGAAGCCCAAGTCCACTTCAGCAGATATTAAGGTGGCAAAGTCCCAAATCAGAATTTCTAGCTAATAAAGCAGAGACACATACCAGTTTCAGGTAAAACCTAAACATGTATTTTTGCTAAATAGTAGCAAAAATGTTCAGGAATTAATTAAAAGACAAACTTGCCTGCAAGTCTGGCTAGAAGTATGTAGAAAAAACACATTTTTCTTCTGCTCACAAAAGTTTTGCAGTCTTTTGATTAGTCTTCTGTGGAAGGAAAAAAGTATTTTCAGTTAAAAGTGAGTAACTTGCTCATGTATAATATTCTACAATCTGCTTGCACTGAAATTTATGGCTAATTTTACCTTTGCAATCTTGGCAAAAGGTATCTATCTGAAGTTTGGGGATACACTGCTTCTAATATTTCTGTAGATTGTTGGTTCATTTTATGCACTGTCCAAAAAGCTGAATTTCTAGTATCAAGGACAAACCATTCTACTGTCCTTTGTCCTCAGTATTTGTATATAGTTTTTGATAACTTTGTGTACTGCGAGCAAATATTTGCTTTTGACTCGCGGATTTTTAAATTTTTTTCTTTAACAGAGATGCTTTTGTTTGTACACAGTCAGTTCCTGTCAGGCAATGCATGATAAGCATCACCTCTTCATACTCCTGTCCTGAACAACATCAATGGTAAGGCCACAGCTGTATCAGTTTCTGCAGAGGAGATGCCTTGGCCCAGCGTGCTGCAGTGCACTTCCACTGTACACAACTTCCAGCCAAGGGCAAAGACAGGTGCCTGCCCAGCTCCAGGGTGATAGAAAATCACATTGCCATGCTCAACCCCCACTTCTGCAGCTCAGAGAAGCTGCGTGCTGAAGAAATCATGAATTTAACATAGTACTTGGGAATATCTATGCATGCAGTGTTCCAAAGTTAGATTTTCAGTGCTTCAACCCCTAAAAAATAAAGGAGTTCACTATTGCTGTCCAGATAAGGGCAGAACAACTTACTTATCTCAGATTCATATTATTGATGTAAAAATATTTTTACTCCAGCTGAAACTCTACAACCACGTCCATGTCTTTGACTACAGCCAGCCATTCACAACTCATGTATTTTAATTCCTGAGGGATAGTCAAAAGTATTTTTCTTTTTGGTTTGCTTCCATCCAGTTTACATTGTTTTCAATTCTGATGCAGCTCTCCACTAACTGATCAGCAGGAAGCACAGGATGGTTGATAAACCAGTCAGTCATGACAGCCAGGCAGGCAGGGCATGTAGCAATAACAACACACCTGGTATTGAAACCCACACCAATGAGGAAAAGCAAACTTTACCTACTACAGTGGTGCTGTTTCATTAGCCCAGTTGAAAGACCCATGTCACCTGGTTCTTTGCAAGAGTTCCAGGTTCAGTGTTCAAGCATGGACTACAGTAAACAACAGATCAAAACACAGCCAAAAGGTGAAGGGAAAGAAAAGAGCACCCATGCATCATCTCCACAGTAGCAGGTAGGTTATTGCATATTTCAATCAAATGTCAGTAACCCTCTACAAATGTAGAACATACATATACATATGCATATACAGAGCAACGCATACTTTGAGCTCCTATATATCTGCAGAAAAATGAATAAATGGTGCCAGTGGAAAGCCATAAGATTGTCACCTAGATAAGCTGCATAAATCTAATATTTCAGATTGCTGAAAATAGACTTTGGCTGTTTGATTCGACCATAAATCAGGATCCCCGTTCATCTGGATTTAGAGTGGCTTTCCTTTGCAGTTTTGAGCGTCTCAAAGGAATATACTGTTCACTGATTTATGTACTAGTCCTGCTGAAATGTTGATTTACCATTGCTTTCTGCAAACGGTGAATTGCAGCTCACTGGTTTCTCTGAATATGCAAAGCCTGTACTGTATATAAAGGTGGAGAGTTTGACAGTTTGCAGCTAAATAAATCACACTGATCCCAGTGTTTGCCTTGAGATTTACAGTGCATGCTATAATTTAGCCCCTCAATATCAACCCAGAAAATACAGCCAAATAGGAAAGAGTTTTGTCATCTTTTGTACACTGGATCTTTTTTCATTTATTCATTATCTAAAAATCACTCTTCCTAACCAATTCTACTTTTGAAAGCATTACCAATGACACCTAGAAATGTTTTCAAAATTAATTTGACAACCATCTCATCCTTTTCAGCTTTCAGGATATTTCAGCTCTTGAAACAAATATTGGGCTATAAGTAGTTTCCTTTAGATTTCAAGCAATGCTTATTTACTTTAATATTAGCCACTATATACATTCACAATTAAAACAGCAACAGCAGTGAGCATAAACTTCAAAGCCTTTCTTGTCTGAAAATAGGAGAAGTAGCTTAATCATAGCCATCTCTATTTCAGGAAAAATAAAAACACCAAACCAACCAACCAACGAAGAGTAGCAGAATTGTAGTCAGTATTCTCCATAGCCATCATTCCTGCATATTTGATAAGAATACGATAATATTTATTTCCATGCATGTGATAAAACCCAAACCTGTGATCAGTTGCAACATTATAACAGATATTTCAGGATAATACATCTCAAAGTCATTTAGCCAACCCATTTACCACCTTCAATATTTACAAATACAGATTCTTTGCCTACAGAGGTGACCCAACTTCCACAATATTGCAGATTTCAGGACAGGAGATATGTTTCTTTCTGCTGCTCTTTAATTTGGAAAACTATAACTTGACATATTCTTTATAGGGACTTTTCATGCTTCTGGAAAGTATTGTGCACCTCATTGCCCAGCTGAATAATGAGGAAATATTATCTCCTTTGTGGAAAATTATCCTGCCACTGTCACAATATGAAGACAGCATAATTTATAACTTCTTCTTTCCCTCTTCCTTTCATTTTGGCCTGGACACTGGGCCACATATCAAATTTCAAGCCATTTTTCATTTTAGGAGCTAATCTGTTTGGTTACTGGAGTGGAATGACAGAACACACCTGTGATCAAAGGGGAAGGTAGATGGAAAAAACATCTCCCGAGTTCATGTACATCCATTACCTTGACCTTGTTACATAGTGCCTCATACAGGCTTGGTCAATTATTAGACATTTCACAGTTACTTCCAGCACAAAGAAACTATTGAGCAAGTTTGGCATGCATTTTGTTCTTTATTAATTTAAACTGTCTGAAGCAATGACTTGAGAGAGGTCAAATATCTCTTGATAAAAAAAAAAAAAAATTAAGAATTCTTTCTGTTAAAAGGAGCATATTCACAGTGACAAAATCCAGAAATCATCATTCTTGAAGATGGAGCAAGACCACCCTCTGCTACTCAAACAGAGTATCAGGACCTTCTTTAGTGAAGAAAACCCAGATTGAAGACCTGGTTTAAACTCATTAAGGGTTTTCAAACACAGATTAGGCTAATTCATGGTTTTCCCCCAGGAGTAGTTTAAAGTGTCTCTTTTGTTCCAGTGGGGAACAAAGAAAACCAAATTTTGAGTGCTGCACTTTTTCCACAGAGATGGAACTTTTCTCACCCAGTCACTTTTAATTACCTTCACTCAGATCACGAGAGCATTGACACAGGATGGGATTGTGAGGATTACAAGACAAAGCTTAGGGCCACGATCCCAGCCCCACAACTGTCCCAGCGCTGCGAGGAGGGACAGGGCTGCTGGTACCACACTTTAATGAATGTTTCCCTTACGGCTTATGGATTCCTAAACCAATCTTGGGATTTGATTCTTTTTTAATCCAAGCTCTGTCTTGACCAGGGAGCATGCTCAGACTAGGAAAGGGAGGGAAAATGGTGCAGAAGAAATCACATCTGTGCAGACTGTGAAGAACCCGGTTATCAGTTCATCTCTGGTGCACGTTGCTGATTCTGTCCTCTGTTTAATACCCAGGTCATATTCCCCTTAGTGGTTTTCTGGGTCAGTAGAAAATAATAAATAATGAAGAAACAAAGCCAATTCTAGCTTCTTATTTGCTTCCTTCCTTCATTTAGTTGGGAGTTGGAACTAGATGATCTTTAAGATCCCTTCCAACACAAGCCTATGATTCCATGACTCGTTTGAAATAATAAATTATTTCTTGTATCATCTTCCATTGCTACAGAGGCAACTGCAGTGGACCAGAGGGTATTGTGAATTCAGTTAATGTCAAAAGTTTGGTAAATTCTTTCAAGGGAGACAAATGGGTGACCTGCTCATGTGACCCACTACAACAAGAACGACAACAAAAATCACAGAAATAAAGATGAGGAACTGTCTCCTTTAATTCTCTCCACTGACTGTATGAAATTGTTCCCATGGCTGAGTAATGTAAAATCATCTAGAAAAAAAAAAAAAAGGATTTTGAAAATTGCCTCTAGATTAAAAAAAAATTAAAAATCATTATCACTTTTACATCAGTTTTAATGAAAGTCATTCAAAATTCAAGATATCTGTCCAGAAGAAGCAGGAAAGTGCAAACATATTATTTTATAACTGTTAATTTTTCTGGAAAACCTTCCATTGCTACAAGACACATTTTCATTGTTTCACAGATAATGGAACCATTTCCTCATCTCTTGGTAAGCTTTTCCCCCACTGGTATGAGAGTTCCCATCTCTCTTCCCCTGAAGGATGAGCAAGAAAACACATTCATCATTTTCTCTGTAGGATTCCACAAACAGGTGCTAGAAATTTCAGAGATCATTGAAAAATCATTGTACTATCTTTGCAAGCAGGAAACATGATCTTCCAAATGCCATCCTATTCCAGTAGCATAAGCCACTGGCACCCAGCACAAAACCAGCTACAACACAAAACCAGCAAGCAAAAAAAAATGGCGCTCCCAGTAATAAATAGTGTGCACTTGCACAAAGGCAAACTTGTCTCATTGTGGGAAATAACTACCACTCTACAGCTAAGGAAAAGGTAGGTTTGTTCCACTACTCTCCAATATACCCTCCAATATAGGAATATTTCCTCTAAAAAAGCATGGATGGCATCAACATAGAGGTATTGGACAGCATCCAAGATTCCCAGTCACCCTCTCTCACTCATCTGGTGTGCAATGAAGCCCAAGTACCACACAACACATACTCTACTTCCAGATTCAGGACTGGATTCTGCACCAAGCAAATCCACAGGATTTCGTGACTTTACAGAGATGTGGAAAACATAAACTTTAGTCTGGCTTTTTTTGTGAGCTAGAAGAATCCTCTGAACATCCCCTTAGCAATAAGGTCAATGCATTTTGGAGAGTGCTTTTTGCAATTGCAGAGGTGTCTGTAAACTGATAGCAGTATATGCAAAATGAAAAAATTGCATACCTTTAGTTAAATATCTAGAAGAAAAAAAAATAATAAAACCAAATAAAAACAGAGATTTTGTTGTGGAAACATTTTTATTAACCAATTTCCATTTTCATATGCTCTTTTTATATCTAATTCTAGCTAAAATCAGAAAAAAAAATAATAGTATGACCTGTTATTCTTTCAATACCTCCACCTTGTTCAAAGTTAGGAAGCTTAGTCAAACACTCAAGCAATTCTAAATAGAAAGAAAGGACTGTTGAGCTCTCATCTCAGATTTTGCTGGGAAAAACATTCCAGTTTGTCAAAATCAAATTTATCAGTTTTAAGTTTGAAATTTACCTATTTCAACCATAGCGAGTATCTGAGTGTGAAAATAAAAGGTGGTAAGAGACAAGGGGAGAAAGGGGAGAAAGGAACCCACTTAACTCTTGAGAAGGCAGCATAACACCATACTCTCATATCATGAATCTATCACCCACAGACCTTGTAATTACAAAATCAAACAGCAGGAAGAAGATAAGCAAAGAACACATACTCCAAAAGCTGTGATAACCTCCTCAGAGCAGGCTAGGGATCACCATTCTTAAAGTTTTCCACTCAGCTTCATTCAGAATGGATTGAACCAGAAGCCAGAGAAGGACCATTGTGTCTAAGGCACTTTATCTTTTGCTAAATGCAGAGTTTGGTTTTAACAAATAGACATTTTCCACTAATATGTTTTCACAGGGAAAATTTCCACATATATGTTCTCAAAAGAAAGCCAGCCTCCAGATCAGAAACCTAGATTAAATAATTTGAAGACATTTCCAAGAAACCTCTGTTTCTTCTGCATGTGCTTCCAAGTCCATCCTTATCTACTCCTTAATCTTCTCTACTTCTGTTTTTTGTTCGCTTTTCTTGTTAATGACCTAGAAAAATCCCTGTCTCTTCAGCTACAAAAGGATTGCAAAGGAAAAGTATACTTAATAAAGGCATAAATGATGACTTTCTTAGTGCAACACAAAGATTACAAACACTAAAAAAACCCCTGGGTTTGCTGATAGAGGGGCTGTAAATGGAAGACATGCAACTCACCTTGTGGTTTATTTTGAAGACAGCAAGTAGAAACATTCAAATTTCTAATGCTGGCACGATTCATAGGCACTAAAACACTACAGCAATACCTGTAGAGAGACTTGAGCTTGTTCTGCTTGTAGTCCCAAGCTGACAAGAAACCCACAGCTGTGGTTAGCAGGGCACCAAGCCCAAGCTAATAAAGCTCAGCTGAGAGCAGGGCACGTTAGTTTAGGCCTGGTGCCACGCTGGTTTGTTAGATGGCTTCCAGTCAGCTCAGAGCAGGTTCACTTCTCCTTGTTAGAGATCACCTGGCCTCTACTTTAGACAGATAAAAAACTTATCACGGGAGTCTAAGTCTTTGGTTTTGTGGACACACAGTAGTTAAAAAGGCATCTGCAAACAGATGTGCTAAGCTCTGCCTGTTGGTGGGTTACACTTATTCTGGGTTCAATGCCCAGACCCAACAGGTGCTTCTTCCAAAGGAAATGTGCCCCAGCAGAAAACTAAAAATGCTGCAGCATGACAAAGATTTGGGGCTAATTAAAATCCAAAATATTTCAGGCATGTATTCATGAAAATTATCTACTATTTCAGGTTGCTGGAAAAAATCCATGGAAACAAAAGACATTAGCAAGGTAAAGCCACTGGTGGGTCTCATGAGACCCTTGTATGGTACACTGAGGAAGCTCACTGAGGTCCTTATGCTCTGAAAGGTTACTTGTAATGATGTAATGTGGTGTTATGATATGCTTGTGGCATGTTTACATCTGACCTCTCTAATATGGTGTTTTAGAGGTGAGAAAGCTGCAGTGGAGATGAGGAATGGAAACTGAGAAAATACCTGTCATCATTCACCCTTTGGATGTTAATACCACTTGTCTGAAGTACTCAACTCTAGTTTCAAAGAATGATTATTACCCTGCCCTGTTTTTGATAGGAGTAAGAGCTGCCTCCAGAGCTGCCATGATACTACTTCACAATTTAAATTGCTATTGCTGTTCTGAAAACAACTTAGATTTCAGAAACTTTCTCAGACAGAAGACCACAAATCACAAGAGGGGAAAAAAAATGATATGAGTATCTGAATTATTATTATTATCATTATTATTGTTACCGTTGTATGCTTTGGATAACTTTCTTCTCTGGCAACCTGGTTTATGGCCTCTAGGAAACACAGAATCTTTCATAATTTTCTTCCCAAACAAAATAAACAGCAAAGGATTACAATGTCTGTAAATTAACCCAACTGCTCACATTTCACTGCCAAGGAAAAAGGCTGCTTCATTCTTTACTGTCAGGTCTCTCACACCTCTCATCTGTGGAGGAAGAGCAAAGAAAAACTGCCAGGATTCACTGAATCTCTGAAGCAGTTGTCAAGTGAGCAGGTGTGTAGGTCTCCAAATTGATGCACTTCAAGCTGTCTGCTGACATCTATATGGCAGTCTGAGAGTCTGAATGTTGTAGTAATGCAAGGCAAGATCATTGAGAAAGGAGTATTTTTTGCCTGCACCTGGCTTGATGGATGTAGCCTCACGACTCTCAGACTAATTCCCACTGTAGGGAAGGAAAATGGAAAATATCTACAGAGGAGTGCACTGCACGTGTGACTACACCACCAAATTGGGATGTGGGAACTGCCACAGGCTCCTGAGCAAGAGCAAATTCACTGAGCTCCTCTCCTCCCCTCAATAAAGTGCAAAGCATAACCACACAAGTGCTCCCCATACCTGAAGTGTTAGGGGAAAAATATATTGTGTGTGCACACAACAGGTGCTAAACATATATGTCATGATTTATTGTCACAGCATGTGAATACTGCACAAGATTTAGAAACCATCTCAGAATGAATTCCCAAAGCCACTAACTGTCAAACTCTTCACACCTGCCAAGTCCAGACCCCCAAACTAATTCATAAGCATTCAGCAACTTCCCTCTTCCCCTGAGGACTTACTGTTATTTTAGCATTAACTTCACTGCCTGCATGAGTATGATTGAGATCAATCTGTCTGATTCTCACAAAAACCTTGGTAAAGAAGGGGCATAGACTTCTTATCTGGCATCAATCAAATGTCAAGAATGAGATTTCTGTGGCATTTACACAATACCTCAGATTGAGAGATATTCATGGGATTTGAAAAGCAAAGGTTTTGTTGACTTTTTTTTAATTCACAAAGGTAAAGGTGTGTTTGCACCACCCAAAACTGGAGTGACAGCCTTGTGCTGGACTTTGCTTGCATGCATTCTTCCCATGCCATAACCCTGCCTAATAAAAACAGGTAGACCTTAGCCCTGGTCTCTTGTACACTCATTTTCACTGGGTAGTTATGCCAGTCAAGACTTCTCTTACTGCCAAGTGGAAGCAGAAATGGATTCCATCTCTATTTTTTCATATTGAAAAGAAGGGTGGGGAAAGGGAGTCCATTGAAAAACACCAAAAGCTCCAGATCAACACCTAACCTGATAATTTAGGCCAGTTCTAAAAAGAATAAAATAAAACAAAACAAACAAAACTATTTATAAAACCTCCCAACATGTAGAATTGTACTTCGTCTTTAAGGACTGATTGTAGTGGTCTTACTCATGAGGAAAAAAGAAAAAAATTTGTGAAATTTCCATGACACACCATTTCACTTTGGCAAAGGTTCATGCCTTCCTTTCCTCCAGTTTTCTCCTTTGCAAATTTAAAATTTTGGTACAGAAAATAGGTAAAAATAATTTGTTATACATGGTGTTACATTAGTCCTGAAGTCTTTTTTTTTTTTTTTTTTTGAGTGTATATCTTTATTTAAAAAAGAATATCCACAAACATAGAAATTTTTGGTGAGAGGTACCAGATTTCAATTTTGCCTACAATTATGGAAGAAAATCTTAAGCATGGAGACCTTTACTCCTTTGCAAACCTATTTAACAACCCCTAATATCAATGTACTCCCTTCTACTAATTATGATAGAGACAATTGAATTTTCACAGTCTTTTTGTTGTTGTTGTTGTTCTAATATTTATAAGGAGCTAGAGGACTGATTTTATATACTGCAGATCCGAAAAATACTTTTGGACTTACCACAGTAATTTAAATGCCAAGATTTTAAAAGCCTCACAAATGTCTTGGATTTGTAGCTCATGAAAAGTTTCATTCTTTGAAAGAGTCTCTGAACAGTCTTGCCAGGGAAGTGGTGGTAAAATGGTTTTAGCACTTCTGTGAAAACTGTAGCACAGATGATTAGAGATTATAATACACAGAAGGCCTTGGAGAGTACATTAGATATTAATAACACTTGGAAGCTTAACTAGAAGCTGGTCAAAGAAAACCAACAGAAACCCCTCTTTTCTTTTCCTTTCCCACCATAGTTCAGTCATTTCATATAAACAAAATGAGAATGAAAATGCTTAGTTCCAGTGTGGCTGTGGTGTTGCCTCAAAGAGGATTAAATCAGTCTGGTTAACATCATTCGTATGACAGAATAATGACTTAACGTCATGAGGCTCCACCATGCCATATCCCAGACTCTGAAACCATTAAATGCTTCAGAATTGGGGTTCAGTATTTCCTAGCGAAACACAATACTTCATGCAGCATTGTTTCTTAATTATAGACTGAGGTTTTGTCAGCTTTTTTTTTAAGCAATTGTATGTATTTTTCCACTGACTGCTAGTCAAGCCTGCAACTCCAAGGGTTGAATTTCCAGCCTTTTTGAAGGCCACACATCATATCAGTGATCATATTGGTGGCCTAAAAAGGTTGTCCTTCTGAAGGTGACTGGAGTCCTGCCCTGGCAAGCGTTGGAGAGTAAGTTTGAAATGTCTCTTCAGGGAGCCATACAAAAGTTACGTACCTATGAGGAGAAGGCAGAGATTTCTGCTATATCAGAAACAAGTCAGAAAACTAAGCATAGGATTAAGTAGTGAATTTTTATTTCATCTGCTAGTACCTTGAAATGCTTAATAAATATGTTGTGATATCTGTAAAAAGGTGGGGAAGGGACAAGCCAGCACTGATAGGTGATTTGCTTATTTACAGCTTGGTCCTGGCTGGAGCAGATTAACCATAGCATCATTAAGGCAGGAAAAGATCTCTAAGATCACGGAGCCCAGCTATGTTCACCACTAAACCTTGTCTCCAAGTGCCATATCAATATGATTTTTGAACACTTCCAGACACAGAGACGCCATCATTTCTCTGAGCAGCCTATTTCTATCCCTGACCACCATTTGCATGAAGAAATTTTTCCCAATATCCAATCTACACCTCCCCTGGAACAATTTGAAACCATTTCCTCTGGTTCTGTCACTTGGCTACTATCCTCACTTGGCTACACCCTCCTTTCAGGCAGCTGTAGAGAGATAAGGCCACCTCTGGGCCCACCTCTTCTCCAGGCTAAAAATCCTCAGTCCTGCAGCCTCTCTTCACAGCACATTTGCTCCAGACCTTTCACCAGCTCTGTTGCCCTTCTCTAGGCAAACGCTAGTACCACACTCCAGTCTTTTGTGTAGTGAAGGGCCCAAAAATGAACACAGGATTTGAGGTGCAGCCTCACCAGTGCCCAGTACAGGGTGATGATCCCTTCCCTATTCCTGTTGGTTCCACAAGCAAGGATGTAATTTCTTGTCTTAGAGGTCAAGAAAACCTCTTTACACAATGGTAAAGCCAAAAGTAAAACAGAAAAAAACACCCTTTTGAAAAGGAAAAAAATTATATGTACCCTGATCTTATATGTGACAGCACCTTGACAACCATTTCAGTCAAAAGAGAGAGAGTGTGAGATGTGGCAGGGCTCTTGGAGGAAGCTTTTGTCCATTGACAGCCAAGAGTGAAGGAAATGTTGAGGAATAATCAACCCAGCAAGGATGTTGCAGGATAGAGGCAGGTTTAGCCAAGAGGCAGAGCTTCTTCTGTCAAGTTAATTTGTAAAGCCTGGAAATTAACATTAGAAAGAGGATGAGTAGTCTGGGATTTGATGGAAGTATATAGAATATAGAACATGGCTCATACAGAAAAGACTGGATGGGGCTTTTCTTCATTCTGTCCTGGACTCTGCAGTCAGTGCAATAAAACACAGCTAAATATCCAGTGCTTCTGCAGAGAGTATTGGATAAAAATGAGGAGCACACTGTCCCAAAAGATGGAGATGCTGAGGGATAAGAAGGATTCAAATCCTGTGATATGAAAAATTCCCAGTTATCATTAACAGCAATACTTTTGGAAGAGATGGTAAGCCCTACTCTTTCAAGTACAAACCAATTGTTAGATACTGCAATTAAAACTATGCACAGGCAAGATCAGACTCGCTGCTTTCTGCAAAGTTCATGATCTTCCTTCAGGACCCAGCTGGTGAGTTTGCAAATGCAAAGCCTGCAAAAGAAAATTATGCTGAAGCTATTTTCTCATTGCAGCAGGAGGTATAGGAAGATCCTGTGAAACGAAATCAATTTATAAAGGAAAGTAACTCAAACTCCCACAGTTCTGCTTGAGCTATGTGTTTTTCTGATCTTTTAGTCAGCCCTCTTTTTTAATTTTCCCCAGTGCTCTGAGATACATAATTTAATATTCCAAATTCACTGCCTTTCTGATCTACATTTGTCAGGCACTTTGAAGCCAGACATAGTGACACCTTTTTAAAATGACTTGGACAAAAACAAGTGCCTACACTTTTTTGCTATGCATATGAAAATTCATAAAAAACAAACCATTCCCTGTGTTGGCAAAAAGGCATTTCTGTGTGTCTGAGAAGAAAATCACTTCATTTAAGAAACCATCTTTAGACAATTTATCAAGGGATACTTTGTGTGCCCAAATTCTTTAGAAACTATTTATCCAAGCAATAGTTGAAAATAATTATCCAACCACATGCTTGCAAAGAAGGCAAGATTTGTAAGGCAGATAATATCTTTCAAGTCCATATAGCTGGAGAAAGCAGACAAGTTTTCAGTCATACAAACCTTTCCCCAGCTCATTTTTTCTCTCATCATTATAAGCTGGTGTAATAAAATAAATCATTTACATTCCAAAACTATCACAGCTACAACACTGATACTGATACTCACAAAGCTGGAGACTGAAAAGACACACTTCATATGCATGTAAGATGTCAGCTGAAATTTCTTATAGGAAAGTGGCGAGCAAAAAACCCCATAACTTTACCAGCAAATATTTCTACAAAAGTGTGTGTGTGTTGAAGTTCTACCTTAAAGAACTTCCTGGTGAGAATAAAAACCTTGCAGGGTTTTTTAGTTTTATTTCATTTTTTGACTGTTGATGTTAATAGGAATGTCCTGTTCAGAGAATTTTAATGCCAAGGAAAAAAAAAAAAGGCAGGCACAGGGGTGACTGGATGCTGTAGATTCCTCACAGTTATAAACGAAATACCGGAAAACACATCTGGGAGCCACATTTCTGAAGGCTGAACAAAATGAAGCTAATGATCTGAGAGCCAAAGCAGCGCTGAGACTGAAGGCAGAGAGAGCCCTGAATATGCAGTAGACCAGAATGTGAAGCATCATGAAGCATCATCCCTCCATCTGCAGCTGAGAGATCCCTAATTTGCCAGAACTGCTTTCAATATAAATGTATCTGATCTTGTTTACTTCTACCAGACATGCAATGAAGGGAGGCAGCAAAATGCTGGAGAAAATTGTGGCTGTACTTCTCAATGTTCTCCTGTACCTTTCCCAACTTAATGCTAGAGCTTCTTGGTGCCTGTCTTGCTCTTCTCATCAGAGGAAATAAATACAGGTAACAGAACCTGCTTAATAGCAACCTTCAAACCCTTGGAAAAGTCTGTAGTACATGGAGGCTGAACAATTCCTACATTTGAGGGATCACAGATCCTTCATTTAGGTATGTTTGGAGAAGAAACCCTAACTGAATGCTTGGAAGTGTCACCCACAAGTTTACTTTTTCCAGTGGCCTTGTGGATTGCGGAAGGACTGCTGCTCACTGTGATGCTTATCCACATATGTGTAACTGATGTCAGTGATGGAAGAAATCATCCCTCATTTGTTCTTGGAAAGTGCCTTACGTAGGTAATTTTCCTCTGCATGGGGTACTTATTCATGCCTTCTTTTAAAGACCCTCTAAGATTGATGGTTCCTTTTATCTATGCTCTGTTCTTCCTCAAATCTCTGTGTCACTCATTTCACATGTGAACAGAGCCACGAAAGGAAGACACTGCAGTGGATCCTGTGTGGCTTCAGCTCAGCTGCACCCTCACTGACGTCCCTCACAACCCTCGGTGAGGCTCACCCAGCCATGCCTCTTGCTATATTTCTAAGGTCATGCAAAAACTGCAGACCCACTGCCTGCTCCACCCCAGGAGACCACCAAGGCCACCAAGCTGGCTGCCCTCAGTGCCACAGGAAGGACATCAGCTGGTTAGGAAAGCAGCTCATTCTGGGGTTGTTGCTGTCTCTAAAGGGCAGCTGCCATCCCTCATCTTGCAAGGAGATGAGTCCTCGCAGTGCTCCACATCTCCCTGGGACAAGGTGGCTGCTCTTCCCATGGAAGAGCATGACAGTGTGCCATGTCTTCCTTGTGCTTTCCAAGGATCTCTCCAGGCATGAGAGCAGGGCTTACTTTGCACTGCTGCGTGCAGACTCAATCTGGGAACCGTCTGTATGCCCCGGCACACGCAGCATCACTGGAACAGCACTGTCCTTCAGCAAATGGCTTTCACAAGGAACTGCCAGATACTGTAATCCTTTAAAAAATTGAAGGCTGCCTACACAAAACAAAGCACATCCAAACTGGAGTGAAACCCACATATATCTACAGCTAACTGGAGTGAAACCCACGTATATCTACAGCTATCAATTAATAAAAGGAAAAATCACTTAGCAAGGATGGTGTGGAAAGGACGGTAAAAGCAACAGAGACAAACTGACCAGGTGATTTCCACCAAGTACAAAGACAGTTTTGTCAGTGGGTATTCTGTCTGCAGAGCAAGATGTTAGTTTTGTTTGGCTGACCTTTTATAATTTTTGAAGTTCCTTGTGGAAGCAGCAGCTCCATAGAGCATGGCCTCTCATTTTCTTATGGAGCTTTCCAGATCAATAAGGCCCCACAAAGTATATCACTGGGAAAAAAATATCTTTAGTTAAAACAATATTGGGTTGAATTTTTTAATTTTATTTTTAAAAATTTAAAAAAAAATTAAAAAACAACAACAACAACAACAACAAAAAAAAACTAAACGAAACAAAACAGTACAAAAAAAAAATACACCACCCTGCCACTTCCAGGATACTTTAGTCAGCACTGCAGAAATGTAGACAAATTAGAAGCCATGAGAAACCAAAGAAAATGTTAAGTAGCTGAAAAGGGGGTTCGGCTGGATAAAAAAAATGGAAAGGAGTAGCTGTGGTGTGTACAGTTTAGCTGAGCAATGATGGAGGCCATATGTTAACTGGCTACAGGCATCTGTTAGAAATAAACAGCTAGCAGAGGAATAACAAGTTAGGAGAGTAAAAGAGCAACAGTTAGACATAATGACAACCCTAAGATAGGCAAAATTTAGACTAAACCTCAATTTTTCTTTTTCCATAACAGGTCCTAGGAAGTGGAATATTCCCAAGGTTCTGCATAGAAATGCTTTCACATACAGAGTACACAGAGTTTTATTCCCTCTCAGTTTAAAGTCACTCATTCTGGAGGGGACAATCTTGCACTGTAACCAGAGAGAGAGTTTCTATCCATCAGCATCATCTTCCAAATAAAGAGCCTGTTGGCTGCAGGGAATGTTGTAAGTAGAAAAAATCACTTCAAAATATTGTGCATTGCTTATGTAAGATAAAACCAAAAGCAAGCAAGTGGGAAAAAACCCAAGCATTGGCCTGTTTATCAAACTGGCAAAGCTGAAGTAATTTTGTACATTTTCTGTCCTCTTTTTAGTGCACAGTCCTTCTGGTTTTGGGTGGAGTTCTTTAACAAAATTAACACTACAGCCCATTGTACCTCAAATGTCATGATATTTTGGCAACAGCATTGACCTGTCTGAATATTTTCCAGTGTCTCAGGACCCTCAAGCTGGTATCTCTTCTGTAACTGGTTAAGTAAAAACCAGGTGTGTATTCTCCTGGGTCATCTTAGTGGATGTATATTTAGGAATGACAATTTCTGGATGATATTCAAACATTCCTCTGGATCCATGTCATCTTGGCAAACAGTTTTAGATGCACATACTGACCTGTATCTCTTCATCTGCTCTGTGTTTTGCTCAGCCCTGTAACCACAGCCAGTATATGGATTTCATCACACAGAGGTGCCAAGTCTCTGCAGGATTAGAAAAGAGGAAAAGTGTGTGACTCATCCTGAAGAAGACCAGATGTAATGTTCCCATTACCTGTTACAATGAATACATTACCATTTCAAAACTGTCCTGATTTTTAGGGGTTACACTGACAGCTTCACAGCTTTTCATTATCATTTGGAAGAATTGCTCCCAAAAAGTTCTTTTTTCTTACGGTGGATACACAGGAAAGCAGCCTCAGCAGGTTTCAGCTTGAGCCCACCTCTTAAGTCAGTTCTTCAATATCTGCATTATGGCAAGGTTTCCTCAAACGGAATCTTCATGACTTTGTTAAGCTTAACCAAAATACCAAAAAAAAAAAAAACAATTGCTAAACATCAAAGCAGTTCTAGACTGTGCTACTGAGCTTCCCAAAGCACAGAGACACACCGAAGTAAACCAAGCCTCCCTCCATAGTTAGGCCTTTATGTCAGCTTAAACCTAGGCCCAGGAGTAGGGTTGACTGTTCAAGTTGACTACTAAAGGGGTTTATACATGTCCCTGTCTTTAAAAAAATCCTTTCTCCTTCCTCTGCAGCCACCCAGAAGTTTCTCATATTGCCTCTGATGTGCCCAATTTGATATAATTTACTGATGACAATACTAAAGAATGTTTTAGCAATCCCTTCCATGAGACCATCTTTTTTGTAAGCTTGAATTTTCCCTTTCTTTTGGCTTGAAAATATAAAACAGAGGATACCATCCTTCAGTAGTTGCAGGCAAACCATCTGGTCCCCAAAACACAGCAGTTGAAGGCTTCAGTCATTTAAGAACTGCTGACAGTTTATACATAGCTTCCTTCAAAATAAATAGCCACAAGGACAAAGAAAAAAAAAATGATAAATGCGTCTACTGAGTTACATACATGCATTTCACACATGATCTAAATATCCCATAAAGCTGACTTCAGTGGCTCACTCAAGAAAAAGCAAATGAAAATGAAGGGCTAAAACAGGTAGCGCAGAAACCCTTTAATCTGTAAGAAAGGAAACTAATATTACATTCAAAGCCTTCCACCAGTTTTTACAGAATTATCATCTGAACTTTCACAGACTGAAATCACAGAGTCCAGGTACATGAGCTGGTAACTATTTCATCTTATTTAGCCTGTAATACTGTTTCTCTTGGTACAATTATGTATTTGCAATAAACCAAAGATACAAATTTTCTATGAGTTAGTGGACCCACTTGAAAGTGACTTTGTCTGGCACATAGCAAACCTCCACTTTGTTTATACTCGTGTTTAACCACTGCTGAGTCTGGGGCCACCAGCTTGTCTCTAGGCTGAGATCACAGAAATATTGCAGCTCACATCAAAGCCAACCAGAAGCATGAGACAATCTGCACAATGACCTCATGTAAGAGAGGGTATGAGTTCAACAAACTTCATCTGATGCCTTTACATAGAGTGCCAGGCCATCTGAGCAGGGATTTCAGCATTCCACCTTGCTGCTGCTTACCAGAGCATGACACACTAGGGAAAAAAAAAAAAAAAAATCTTTTTCATCTATAAGGTCTACAAAAAAAACATAGAGGGCTAGAATCAAAGACACATAGAATCATTTTGGTTGGGAAAGATCTTTAAGGTCTTTGAGTCTGAAGTCATATGGTTTATACCTTATAGTTGGCCAAAGTGGCACCAAATTTTTTCTAAGGTTAAACCACACGTATCAACAGGAAATAAAGTGTATTTGGAGAATGAATAAGCCAGGGAAAAAAATCCACGGACATTTTCCTTAGCTATTTTATTTTGTGGCACTCATAATGTGTGATTAGTATGGAAATGTCTGTTGCTGGCTCTGCCAATTTCATTTTGGGGTTGAAAGAGATAGTGTATGAGAAGGGCACAAGCCCCCTCAAATTTAGATTAGCAGCAGTGGTTGGGTTGGAGTTGGTAGGAGGGCACAGAGTGCAGTAATTTCCAGGTAAGCCCTGTTGCTAGTGAGGAAAAATTGCTTATGTGTGAAGGCTGTCCCCAGGGATATATTTGGACAACAGATAAGTGTTCTGTTGTGGCTGAGGACAAAAGGAGTTCCTGTTCTCCCAAAACCTTTGGTATGTTCTGGCAGAGGGATTTCAAGTCCATCACAACAATATTTCGGCATTTCTTCCACTCTAATTGAAAGAGAGACAAAAATGAGAGAAGACAGCAGTGCAGAAGCACAGTCGAATTATGTGTAATTTTAAAAGAAAGTAATGTTGGAACCTTTTCAAAGTTTGGAATACATTATCATAAATATGTAGTTGTGTAAAAATTAGTGTTCTAGGATGTTCTGAAATAATGCCTAAAGCAATCATCCATGTATTACCGAAGGGCAGTATAGTGGCATTGTTAAACATGATGCCTCAAACTCTCCTTTATTAATACCCTCATTTTCTCATTTTTTAAACACATTTTCCAAATGTTCCTCATCCAAGAAAACATTCCCCATGACAGATAATTGATTTCAGATTTAAAAACAAACAGAAACCCCAATGGCAACCAACATATCAACTGGAAAATCAGCCATTGTTAAGCCCCAGTGATCTCTATTATACTTGCAGATATGTCCTGGAAGAAGAATGTGAAACTCTGACATGGGAAATTTGAAATAACCTGCACCAGAATTTCCTGGCAATTACTGTACTCATGGAAAACTGCTTAAATTTAGTCAACCATCCACTCAAGGAAAGGAAGAGCTGGGGGTAAAGAAACTCCAGAAGTGTCCCCTAGTTGTCACCTGGACACTCTAAAACAGATTTGGCAGATAAAAATTATGATTTTTAAAAATGACGGACAGGAAATAAATCAACCAAACCAGCAAACCCACTCTTCTCTTGAAGTACACATGAACAAAGCCTGCTGCTGTAGGGCATCTGTTCAGACTGAAAATTCAGGCCCTCAGAAGAAAGGACATGGCACAATCAAGGCTGTAGTGCTCAGGGAGCAGAAAGGACTTGTGCTGTAGTCCAAAGACTGTCAGTTTTGCCCCTTGGACTTGATTGCATTTGTTTGGAAGTGGGAAGACACTGATGAGGAGTCCAGTGCTGCAGGCAAGTTATTTAAAGCAAACTTTGAAAATCCCAGATTCAAGGGAACCTAAGCACTTACAGATGCTGACTTATGCCCCCTGACATTATGAGTTATTAGACACTTCATCCAGATGGGTGTTTTGGAAAATCCAAACAGATATTTAAGTACCTTCAAAAACCATATCTGAATGGAGACCATATTAATTTTGTATTAATAATGTGGTGAGCAGCTCATTAAGGAAAACTACTTTTAACTGCTTGCACTCAACTGGGCAAAAACTGTAATAAAATAAATAAAAGGGCTAATTGGAGGGGAAAAAATCATTAAATTTTTTCTTATTTATTTGGTATATTGAAGGTTGCTTTATTGAACAAATAAAATATCTCTTAGGCACACTGTAAATTTTCAGTCAAACTTACTTTTCCACCCAAAGGCAATGAACCAGACCACACATCACTTTACAGAGCCTAATATAAAAGATACAAACCAATTTAAAAATTATCTATTATTTTGTTTATATTCCTTATTCAGGTTCAGCAACAAAACCACTCAGAGACAACGTAGGGTCCAAACCAGAAAATATCATATAAAATATTCCCAAGAAACTTAAATAATTTCCTAGCTTTTCATTTGTTTGTTTGTTACCTATTAGCCATTTGTAAATCCTACTAGCTTTCCTCTGTGGTAACAGAACAAGTGAAAAGAGAATGTTGTCTAAAGAAGTATTTTTATCCTAATGTCTTTCCGAAACATTGACAGCAGATATCTGGATTACTTTAATGAGAACATCCACCACAAACCTTTAACTTTCCTGGACCGGTTGTAACTACCTGTGTTTGTAAAAATCTTCCTACTGGTAAAATTAGGCCACAAAATACTTTTTTCCTTTGCACATAGATAAGAAAGGGACCCAATTTCACTTGGAGACTTGAAAGGAGGAAACAGAAGTTCTGTTGCTCTTTCTCTAATAGGCTGTCATTAGAGCTATCCATACCTACAATAGAGATATCCAGAATATTAGGAGTAATAGCATCTTTGGAATAGCATTTTCACAAACCAAGAGTATCCACACTTACCTGACTACATTATCTTAATGTCAGAGCCAAACCCACTGTTAGTCACTCTACTGTTTTCAGCTGTCGAGGAGTTGCTGAAGGAAGAACTGATCTGTTTGAGTCAAATTCTTACACGTCATTTTATTTTCTTTACCCCTCTAGTAATACAAGTGGGCACCTTTAGATGATTAAGTAGAAAACTTGAGCTCTTGAAAACTCTTGGTCCTGCTTTTAAAGCTACAAGATGAAATGTTCCTGTAACAGATGCTGCATGCAGGAGTTCTATGCTCCTCACTCCACCAACATGTGCATACCCCTAATTTCTGAAACTGCCACCAGCTTCACTAGAGAACTCCAAATGAATACCTCTTAAACAATACTGGTCCTTCAGCAGCCCCTGCTTCAAAGCACAACAAATTATGAATCCAACAGAGTGATAATTTTACATAAATCTGATTTTATATCATCAGACATCTGTAAGTGCAAGTAGATTGATAATGTACGCTCTTCTCTCCTGTGGCAGGGATTTGAGCTGACAGCCCCATCACAGAAGATTTCCTGTCATTGTAACACTTCTTGTTACTATGTAAAGAAGCCAGAACTGCTAATGAAAACTACTTTTTTTTTGTACCATTTTCAATTATAAGAAGATTTGTGAAGGGTTTTTGGAGATGTGCTGATTCCTTGCCTCCGTATTACCTCCCGCATTCGTCTTTTTATTTTGTCTTTCATCTCTTTTCTGATGCCCCACATCCCATCATGCCACACTGCACTCATTAAATAAACCCCTAAATCTAGCTTTTGTCTAGCACTAATCCTTTTATTTCCTAAATCTTATTTAATCCAAAGGGCTTCCTTTCATCTCTTTAACTGTCAGTTGGATCACTACTGTTTCCTATCAACAGCTCCTGAAAATCCTGTATGGAGTTAAAAAGCTTTCAAGTGTTTCTATGATTCTCATTAGATTCTGCTCTCCCCAACACCTGCTAAAGACCATATTGCTGCTGCTCCTGCCCTTCTGCCTCCCCTCACCCTGACACAGCTCACAAGCAATAATCACATCAGAAAGGGTTTCCCCACTTCTGGAAAACTCTCTGCCCTAGTTTCAGCCTGTACATTAGTGAGACTCGGTTAAACATGCATTGTTTAATGCAGGGCAGAAGTTTTTAGGTGAAAGTGATCAAGGAGAGGGTTACAAAGAAAGCTTTCCCTGGAACCACAAGGAAAGGTTCTCATCTGGTTTTTCATGCATTAAATCACCGTCTGTATCAAAAGGTGTTGGTATTTCTGCCTTTTGCTCTTGTTTCTCCTTTTCATCTGTCAGTGGCCAGTGGAGTAAAACTAGTGGAAGAAGCAGCTTTCAAAAGTCTCTCCCTGTAAGGAGCACCCATTTGCTAACACCTATCATGTGCCTGCAGCAATCTTGCCTTCCCACTGTGAGATACTTCAGAGTGAGTCCTGCCGGGTGAAATGTTGAGTAGAAATTACAGTGAGAGGATGCCCCAGTTCCCACTCTGCCCATTTGCAGACCATGTACGCCAGCTCTTTGCTCCCAGCCTTCAGGGGCCCAGAGCAGCTCCTCACACTGCCTGTTCTGCAGCTCTCAGAGAGGCTGTACAAACACCTTAGAAATTTTCTACTCCTTGCAACCTCCCACCATGCACGTGACAGCAGTGGAAGCCAAAGCCCAGAGCTGGTAAGTGTGCAAATACCATTCCCTCCAAAGGGAGGCAGAGCTTCTATTGTTATGCTATGGTGGGAGGAGAATCCTTATCATGCCACCCATCCTTTCTCCAGACATCCCTCACCTCCTTTCAAAAGCACTTGTTGATTTTAAAGAGTCCAGAAGTGACAAGTCATTTTTACACCCTACTAGACAAATAGCCTAGAATGTCAGATTTAGCAGATCAGATTTAGTATAAAATGTGTGAGGTTTGTTTCCATTTTTCCCCCTCAGATAGTGACTATGAGCGTGTGAATGACACCAGGATCAGCGTACTGAGTTGTGAGCACTCTCATTCCCTACTGACACCACATACAGAGAAAAAGACCATTCAGAGCCACCATTGAGCAGTGAGAACATGATCTTTTAAACCCTTAAATTCGGGCCTGGGATTCCATGCTGAATGTGGACCCACTGTATGTAACCAGTTAAACTGGCTAGATGGCTGCTGCAGTCCACAGCTGCTCTGGGTTGCACTCAGCAGCAAGTTGTTATTTGTTTCCTTTTGCACAACACAAGCTTCATCTCTCTGCAGACCTGCAGTAGCATGTCTGCTACCTTTGCACTACCATGCTCATGTCTCAGGGTGGGTCCAAGCAAGTTTAGTCAAACTCTAGAGGCTTTTTTTTTTTTTTTTTTATGTTGAAATATTGTCTAAGAAGGCAATGGCTGAATGGAACTGAAAGGAAAGGATGAATGGAACTGAAACAAGCATGGGAACTCAGTTACTGTAAATTTGTCCTCACTCGTCTCTTTCATATAATGCTTATTCAAAATCTTCTAATGTTTTTAATTAGATTTTGCTCATTGTGAGTTCTGTACTTTACTCATGTAATAGTACTCTAATAAAGTTAACTAAGAGCTACAAAATTTAGAGCTGGATTTTAAAAAAATCTTTCAAAACCACAAATGTCTTGTACTGATGGTTGAACAACCTGCCTCAGGACCAGAATCAAACCTTTCCTCCAACTCGGGTATCAAACATTCCTACCCAGAAGGTCATCAACCACCCTTGCAGCCCCTTTCTTCAGTGTGGGTGTGATAACAGGACCCAATCCAGCCAACTCTCCCAAAGGCAATTTTCCAGCATGGTTCTGGAAATTGCAGTGAGCTGGGAGTGACCACAATAACCACTGGGAGAAGACATCAGCTGCATAGATATGAACTATGCTGTGCCAGTTCTCCTCCATGCCGAGCACAGGGCTGGGTGACCAAGACCTGGCTGTCTCATTTACTTATTCCTGACAGATGCAGAAAAGCAGAGAAAGAAGTTTCAGGTCTCCCCAGTCATTTATAATGCTACTTTATCATCATATATCAAAAAGCATGTGATTTCAGCTACCAAATAAAATTGTTTACTAATTAAAGGGGAGTTGTCTCAGGAAAATCAGGGTTTTTTTCCTGCGACGTCTGTGAAAGCAAAAGCCAAAGGAAGAAGTAGCCAGTACAGCCAAAATCTCAAATTAACACCACCAGTTTAAAAACAAACTGCTACTTTATAGCCAAGCAATGTAAAGGATGTGGGGTGAGTGTAATTTGAGTGCAACAGTTTAAAGCTGAAGAACAAAGAGCCCTGCTGCCCTTTGAGCCTGAAGGAGGAGGTCTTCAGAAATGTTACTGCGAAAGAAGGGCCACAACTGATCTGGGGGTTATGGAGGCGTGTTGCTACGTGACAGTCTTGGTCTGAAAATCAGTAGCACTGGCACATATTTTTCAGCTGACAGAATGTTGAGAACCATAGACAATGTGAAGGAAATTATTTTAGAATTCATAACTACTTTATCATCTCCAGATTTGTCACGTTAACCTGAAGTGACATGAAAGAACAGAAATGTGTTGATATTGGGAATGTAGGATAGCTCCTACTCTCTAATGACACGGCATGTCCAGCAACAAGAGGGACTGCAGTATAGTCCATCAATTCTTCAAAGCTATCTGGGGACCAGTTTTAAGTCAGGAGACCTGCCATGGCATGTATCTTGTAGGCTGCATTCAGCAAGATCTGTCTCACATGCAGACAAGACTTGCCAATGTATCAGGAAAGTTCCTCACACAAAGAAACAGCAGTCATTTCCCCACACTTAACAAAATGCAAAGTGAGCAGAAGTGCCAGCAGTAGGAAGTTTAACTGGCAAAAGATCATTTGTCACCTGGGTAATTTTAATAGGGGCTGTGGTAATATTTTTAAAACATGCAGAGGAAGGAAACATTGAACATAGGGCTCAAAATCTGCCTAAAACTTTCTAGTGTCATGTAATTGCCAAAATGCTTAGCTTAGGTTTCTCTGGCAGGTTTGCTACTTCTGCCATGGCTTTGGTTCCAAAAACAGACAGGCAAAATCAGCACCTAGGCATACGCCACAAACAATGGCAAGTTGGAGAGAAATATAAAAGAAAATCCCCCAGATTCTCATTTTTCATCTGGCTTCACTTTAGAGTCTTTCATAACCTGAGGTCAACCTTCTCCAGGAATTACATGACTTGCCCTTTACCAAAGCAGTTCACAAATAGTAAATATGTTTTATAAGAGAAGGCTGGAAGGGGAGCAAAATAATCACAGTTGGGTCTTGAATTTCCTTTTTCCATTTTTGATGAAAAATTCAGAATTATTTTCCCAACTTTTTTTTTTTTCTAAATGAAGAAAAATGTTTTAGAGAGCTAACTTGAAGCTACTCAAAGAGCTACGTAGCAATGTGCCCTGGGAATCTGTTTTGAGGGTTTAGGGGTACATGAGTACTGCTCAGTTTAAAAGAACCATTTTTAAAAAACACAATCCATTGTGTCCTAAGTCAAGAAAGCAGGGAATCTGATCATCTTGGCTGAAAAGGAAACTGTGCTTGGAAGGAAGAAGAAAACAGGTTTGCTGGAAGTGACGTCAGGCTTCACAGGAGGTTCACAGGTGGTCATTAGTTGCAAATCTTTTGGATGTGAGTAATACCTATTCATTACTGCTGGTTGGTTTGGGTCTTTATTAGCTTCTCAAACTCATTTTTAGAATTTTCTAAGCTGCTTCCTATGGAAAAACAAAGGAGCCTGAGAACAACAGCACCCCATTAGAGAGAAAATCCATCTGTCTCAACATTGTGTCCAAGGTGGCCATCCACTTCTCTAAAGGAGATCATGAGCAGTGCAAGTCAACTATAGATGGTGATGTTTTGTGGTAATTACAACATTTACTAAAAACAAGCTGTAAAAGTTTTCCATTGTAAATGCAACTTCTCTTGTAGAGTTCATAATTACTACTGCTGTCACCTTCATCAGCAAATTATCATTCAGCCAAGGAACTGTTGATTAAAGTCATCAACTTGCTGTAGTTATAAAAGAAGAAAAGCAGGAAGGGTAAATAATACACAGAAATTATTAAAAAAACAGCCTTGTCACAGAGAAAATGAAATCCTTTCCACCACTCACGCTGCCAACTGAATGTTTGTGTTTATCTCTCTCCACCCTTTGTGCTGTCCTGGATGTGGGGGGTGGCTCCATCTTTGGTGAGGCATTGAAGAATCCAGATGGGCAGCTGCAGCCTTTTCCAGGGACTACAGGACCATTGAGAGACCCCTGAGAACAGGCTGAATCACAGCACTGTCTGTTTGATCAGCTCTCTCTCCCAAAGCATCTGGATAGAGCCCCAGACAAGAGATGCTCAGAAAAGGAGTTGGCTGCTCGCCCTGCTGCAGATGAAGAATTTCAGCAGCATGGAGAGCACAAGGGAAGGGAGTGCATTATTTCCAGTGGAGGGAGAGAAGCAGCCAAAAGATGCCCCAGATTTGAAGGAACTTTATCAAAATACAGAATCAACATATTTACTTGCAAAAGGAGGGAGGAAAGACCAGGATAAATTGACAGAGTTTTGGATGGTTATCCCCAAATCTAGTGGCTAAATCTAGCCAAATCAAGGCATAATTTCTTTTCTTGTGGTATAATAATTCACCGAACTTAGGGCAAGAGAATCAAGTCCAAATCAGCCCCAATTCCCCAACAGGATTATTCACACTGTGCATTCATGGGTACACAGAGGGGAACCAATGGCATTTTCAGGGTTCCTCTGATATGCCTGTCAGTCTTTTAGATCCATTTTGCACAGGTGCAAACAGCACAAGGTAAAAATCTGTTGTGAACTGTTTCCAGTACCACAGGGCATTGAGTTCTGATGCTATAATAAAACCTGGGGACACAGCAAGCAGGTATTAGACTGAGCAAGGGGTTCCTGCATGCAGGATCAAGCACCAGTTTAGCTGTAAAATGGAGGTAGGGGGTCGGTGTTGTAGGGAGGCTGTAAGCATCCATGTGTTGGCATCCCCTGGAGCAGCCTGTTCACTTCCACATCGTGCAACTGATGTGCAGTCGTGAAATTGCAATGGCATTGAGTGTATGCCAAGGGTGGACACTGCCCTGACTGGCATGGGGAGGAATCCCTACGCTGCCCTGGTCAGATGCCATGGTCACAAAGGGTTTCTGTACTTCACCACGTGAAGATAAACAGAAATCTCTGCATTCAGATGTTTGCCTTTCTCATGGAAGTACTGGGTTCTAGCAACAAGTCTCAGCTCTGAACTAGATCATGTGGAGAAGCTGCATATTCAGCTGCTCTCCCACCCCTTCCTTACAAAAGATAGCAAATTGCCTATTGTTCTTTATTTTCTTGCACATCATTTTGAAAACGCCTTACAAACACTAATTTGGGTGTTTGCCAGAATGAAAGCACCCCTAACATTCAGAATGGCACCGGAATAATTAGGCACAGGCAAGCCTTTTTGGACAGAAAGTGAAATAAACTGAAATATTTGCATAGGCGTGGCCATTGAATACACCAAAAGTTCTTCTGAGCTCTGAGAAAGCCTGAAACATGCTTCTTCAGTGCTAATAAAGTTTTACTCTTGGTAGTCACCCAGACTTGGAGTGGCCAAAAATGCTGGCCCAGTTCATGCCCTTGTTCTCCCTTTCACTCACAGCCTCTTGTGTTTGCTGCCAAACACTGATCATTCCCTTACTGCAGACCACTGAGCCTTTGGGACCACGGGAGTAAAACAGTCAAGCCACCAGCTTTTTGTAACAACTCCAGTGCTGCAGGAGAGAAGCAGAAAATCCTACTGGAACATGAGCTACATGCAAGTATAAGGTAAAATAAACTGACCCCTTGAGCTTTAGAGAGCATGAGATGCAACCCATGTGACCATCCTGACCAAAGGACGAGAGTAGAATTATGTGGAGTCTCCCTGTGACACAGCCACAGCTGTAACGAGATGCTCCAGCCATGTTCCATAATATGGATTGCCACGCTCAACCATCCCACAGTGAGAAGCCAGCATCTGCAGCACAGGTGTCTCGGAGCACCCATGGGTGATTGTACAGACACTCCCCACACTCATTTTTTCTGCTGGGCAAAGCCTGAAACGGAAAGCCCAACAGTGGATGTGTGGGAAGCAGGATATGCAGCAAGAGGGGTACTGCTATAAAGAAAGGAAGGTTTATTCCCCATTGAACTTGATTTTGCCTAGCAGGCAAACAGAGCCAGATGCAAGGGGCTCTGCTATTCCCCTTTGTTGCTCACACACACACTAAGTCAGGGATACATGAGCACAACCCTGCCAGTACCTCAGCCAGAGGCAGGAGCACCAGCACTCCAGGTGTCCTCTCCTCCCTGCCGTGCACGTACTGGAGGTAGGAGAGTTGTTCTTGGCAGAAATTCAGTGGGCATCTGTGCCTGCAAAGGTCTTCATTGCAGAAGAGGTGAGAGAGCTCCTGGGAGTCACTCAGGATTCTGGTAAACAGCAAACTTTTGCAACATGAGATTTAGCAGCACCTCAGAGAACTTAAAACAACTCCATTTCTAAATATTTGCTCCACCATTCAGTGAAGGTCCTACAGTATTTGCATTCACAGAGAACAGGGCTGAAGTGGATCCAGCTCAGGTAGACACATTCCCTCATGTGTGTCCCAATCCATCTGTGATTTTTGTCAGTACCACTGCAGTCACAGACAGCAATGGAATAATTCCTGTCAGGACATTTTATTGACACAGATGTCTTACATATTTTTGTCTCCACTGCAGGAGACAGCACCAGGTTAGGCTCTGCAATAGCACACCACCTGCAGCTGGTTGGCAGAGCAAAGAAAACCCTACCTGTTAGAAAAAGTTAATTTTCAAGTCCTGCAGTCAGCACATGGTGTTTAGGGGGTCTGTGTAAACCTCTGAAATCCAGTCCTTTTCCGTGAATCCTTTATCTGAGACTCTTGGAAAGGCAGCACAAAAGAGATTGTCAAGTATGGTTACAGAAATGATGAAACCAAAGACCATATTTCCAAAACAGCAAAATCTAGAAGACAGTATCAGGTAGATAAATAAATGTGTAAAATATTTCCCAGTATCTCTCTCATAAAAACCACCATTTTCTCAGTGTCCAGGTGCCCCTCCTTCCCCTTGTATCAGAACTTGGCCCCTCTGGCCACAGGCTGTCCAGGCTCAGTTAGAAGATCCCTTCATCCCCCCTTCAGATCTCTTAAGCTGAATGAAACTCACAGGTGTAGAATTCATGTAAATGGCATTAAAAAAACCAAAAGCTGACCTGAATTCTAGCCAAGCAAACCAAGTCTGCGGGGCTTTGCTTCAGAGAAGCCATAGAAAAGAAAATATAGGCAGGAGGCTTTTCAGAAAAAGTTTTTCCAGAAAGTTTATTACAATTTGAGTTTGCAGTTGGGAAGTCACAGATACAAAAAGGACCTCAATCTCACAATCTCAGAATTTGTTTACAAAGTAAAATGGACCAATATTTTCCCCCATCAGCATAAATGAATAGCATATGTGTCCTGCAAGAAGAGGGTGTATCTGAGGAGAACTGTGCTTGTTATCTTTCCACACATCCTTTTTCTTTCCCCTTACAAGAGAAATTTTATTGACCTAGAATCTTCCAAATTTTGAGCTCTGATGCATCCCTCCCCTTGCAGGACATTCAGAGACAGATTTCAGCACTGATACACACGTACAGCTGCTACATTCACAGACGCATATGAGTCACCTCTATGCCCTTACTGCTTCAGACACTGTACACGAAGCATTTGATGCAGCCTCCATCAACACCACAAATCTTCCTGACTTTCACCACCATGGAACATTAGGACACTCAAAAAGATTCTGTGTGCAATTCCTGACCTGACGCCCAGTGAATCCAACAGCCAGCCATGTCCCTCTGTGGGGCAGAGAAGGGATAGGACTTTGAAGTTCAAAAGGAAGGTTATAAAACCCAGTGGGGGAGATGACAAACAACCAAGACTTCCTGTCTGTGGAAAGGGAACTCGGTGGGTCATCTCTGGCAGTTCCCATGGCAGCAGCACCACAGAGGGAAGAAGAGCAGTCCCTCTGGTAATTAGATTTCAGGCTATTCACATCTTCAAGCAAAAACCTTGGATTTCATTTCATACATTAATAAGACACACCAAAACCTCAGGAACTGATGTCATGTAAAACTCCAAACAAACAGACTGAAGACACAGATGCTGCTGAAGATAGAAATGTGCTCAATTTTAAGATTAGGTTCATTTTAGGGTGTCAGGGCATGTGGGAACAGCAACAAACAACCTACAATGAAGGTGTCCAATGCTTTAAAACAGTATTATTTCTTAATATAAGTTTGGGTTTGTTGTTTTTTTTCAGAGTAACAACGCTTTTCTTAGCAAACTTCTTGGTGAGTTTTTACAGGAGTGGAAGGAAAGCCACTGGACCACATCTCACCACCCTCTGGGATAGTGCAGAATGACAAATATTGTGCCTGAAGGCCCAGGGTAAGGGAAGGCTTCATAAGCTCTTCCCTCTATTGTAACTCACAGCATCAAAGAGCTCCTCACCAACTGCTGCTGATCCTGCACACTGCAAGAGTTCTTAGTGCAGCTGAGCACTGGTGACTCCTGGATCCTTTCCCAGAAAACTCTTCCTCTAGAAAAACAAGTTCTTCAAGATTAAAGAGAAATATTTAGATAAACAGCAGGACCCAAGATATAAAAAGCTGGCCTGGCCAAGAGGAGACTAGAGGTCCTGTTTCAGGTACCGGAGCAGTCAGTGACATTGGCAAGAACAAAGGCTAGCATAGAAAGTCAAAACTTCCTTGCTGAGCTTGGGTAACTTAAGTTCACACAGATTTATAATTTCAACTGAATTTGTGCATGGGTATGTAGGTTTTAAAAGCAGACAGTGTTCAAACAAGCTAAACTACTCTAAGGCACTCTTGTTTTCTTTTCACATATCATATCAAATCATTCCACTGTCATGTAACTAAAGAAAAAGATGCTACCATCTTTTCAGTATACAACGTTTTTACAGGGGACATAAAAACCTCAAAGCAGCAAATTGAAAACATTTCTAAGGTTTTGTTGAATTCAAATCAACTTCAGCAGTAGACAATGGGATGTCTTTGTACTGCCCGGTTAGGATGTAAAGTGAGTGTCATTCTCTGCATACATTTCCTTACAGGGCCAATCTGACACCAAGATTTTCAAACTTACAAACGCAGCCTCTGCAAGCCCTTCCATCCAGCTCTAAATGTCAGGATTATTTCCTGCTATTTTTCAGGCAAACCAACTGCAAATACTGAACAGGCATATTTGTTCAGGCTGTATCCACTGCCCAATAGCTCACACTTGAGAGAAAATTGGTGCCAATGAAAGCAAGTTGAAAGACCAGTGGAGCCATCAGAAGACCCACCAGAGCTGTCAGCAGGTGAGGGATCCACAGAAGAGTCAAGGAGTAATATTGAAGCTAATAATGAAATTAATTTTTGCAAGATTTTCAAAGCATAGAGAAGATGTCTGGACCTGTGACAGAATGGAAGAGAAGTAATCATAGGACAAGGTCCATGCAAGGAAAAATGATCTTCACTTTGAAATGGCACCCTAGACCCGATAAACTGGTTTTCTTGTACACATAGAAGATATATTAAATAGCCATCCCATGACATTAATGGAAAAAGTGGTGTCCTTGTTTACTGTATAACTGAAGAAACTTAAGCATCTTGGCATTTTGCAATTAAAAAATAATAATCATTTTGGGGAGAAAATTAAACCAACTAAAAGCACGGTTTAATTTGTCACCAACTTTAGCTCAGATAAAAAAAAATAAAACAACAAAAATAGATTCTGGTCAGGACAACAAACAAATCTTCTAAGTGGAGTTGCTTCTGAAGTTATATATTCCTGCATTAAGAATACAATACAATTACATCAGGGATCCAAAAGCCAAATTTCATTAATTTCATGAATTTGTGAAGCATATCTCTTTTTGCCATTATCTTCTGTTGCTCAGTTACAGTTCTTTTTCATTACTTGCTGATTGAGTGGTTAAAAAACCCCAAGCCAAAAAAATCTCCCAGCTATCAATAAAAGGAAGAATTTTCAGAAGACATTAACTCCCCCTCTGCCCTCTCCTGCAGAAATATTATGTAAAGAAACCCGGATCTAGGACTGGTGGGAAGCATCCAGTCCTGAGTAGATTTTGGTGGGGCCCCACCAGAGTCGTCAGAATCACAACTCAAGTCATGGGTAGGGTGGCATCTTCCCTTCCCTATCCCAGCATTACTCTCTCCAACCCATGGCCAAGCCAGGCAGGATCTACAGTCCATGAGGCCAGCTGTCTGCTCAAAACACCAAAAAACATCAAAAATCCCCTCTGGTAGAGGTCTTCAACCCAGCCAAAGAGTTTTTGCATGCCACAAGGGCCCAACAGCCACCTCTGCCCTGCCCCACCTCTGTCCTGACATGGGTGTCCCTGCAAACCACCCCCCCCACTGGTGCCTCCTCTCCCACTCTCCTCATTCAGGGAATCTGAGACAAGGGGAAGTTCGAATGCAGAACAATTGTTTATATTTTGTGCAGGGAAATCTGGGATTATTTATGGAAATTCAGACATTGCTAAATAACAGATGCTCTTCTGAGAAGGAAAACTTCTTTTGTTTTGGGGAGAGGGAGGGTGGGAGGGGATTTTTTTAAGGCAGTTTGGAAAATATCTGAATGTTTGCTCTGGAATATAGAGGAACGTCATTGAAATAAAACAAACGTTTCTTGGGGTATGTATTTCATGCAATACCTAATGTTGCTGAACTTTGTGGCATCTGAGAAAAACATGACACAAAACAAGCTTTCCTTCTTCATTGCCAAAGAATAAACAAAAATTAACTAAGTCCTCATAACAATTTGGTCTGTGCCCTGTAGAGAAAACATGCTCCCTTTCATGCTATTGCTCTGCTAAGTGTGGCAGAGGAAAAGGATGTGCACAAAATAAGCAAAGAATTAAAACTACACTGAAATCACAAAGTACGCATTAAAATCTTAAACAATAAAAATGCAGAGTTCAGCAGAACATGGGAACTCCAGCTAATTCTCCAGCTCAGCCATAGGAACTTGTCCTCTGCATGATCAGCACAGCTCTTCTCCAAGTTTGCTCTATAAACACTTATTCCATAGACCTTATTTTGTATTTTTTGTTCATGGTGGGGGTTTCAGACAATTCTTTTCCTATTAGACACCATATTTCACCCTGGTATTGTTAAGAAGACTTCATATTTTGCGATTTTACTGTAAATGTCCTCTTTCTTCTATATGATATTCCTAGAAGCTGGCCCCCACGAAAAGACTCTTTAAAGCATGTGCAATTTTCTCATTTTTAACTCCAACATTTAACTTAAAATATTGCTTTTTCATGTAAATACAATATATTAGACCAAATAATTTCCTGCTGGAAAGAATTCATTCTTCTTTTCCCCAGAATTGAACAGTGCAGCAGCGTGAGTTGCCACTGCAACAAACATATCCAGAACAAACCTCAGTAATGAAACTAAGCTGAGCTGTGACACATTTTAAATACATTTTAGATGACAAAATTACAAAACTGTATTTTATCAAAAGGGTTTCTAGACATGCTGGGTAACCTTGGAATTAACTGTAAGATTCTTAGGCAGCCAGCACAGGAACGTCAGTGTCCCCATCCCTCCATTACCCCAAGGGTACAAATCAGGTGACAGTAGGAACCAAACCATGTCAGACACTGGCTTTCCTAGAAAGGTTCATCACCAGGGAATGAGCTTCAGGACTTGATTGTGGGATCTGCACAGGCCCACACAGAAAAAAAGAGAATTTAAAGGAATGAGAAATAAAAAGGAAAAGCCCACACAATCGATGCCCTTTTCAGAGCCAAAAATGCCCCAACCAATAGGACTGCTTTGCACAGCACATCAGCAGCCTCTGCCTAAACCAACCCCTGTTGTGGGGTTTGGTTTTAGGTTTTGGGTTTTTTTACAAATCATGATGCTCATCACACACCCCATTTAATCTTGTACCACAATCAGCATGTCACTGCCACTCATTTCAGCAGTGCAGGACACAACCCAGGATGAGAGGATAAATTACTCAGACTTTGTTGCAGTGACTATAGAAGAAACACAATAGGGGAAAATTCTGCCCAGCATTGCCATCTGTAAAAGTCACAGGGCTGCTTTTAAAACAAAACATGAATTCAAGAGATTTCTCATCCATGGGTTTCTCAATGTTTCCACAGTGGGTGCCATGTAAAGGTACAGGCCTTCATCTGGTAGAGGTGATGGCTTTGCAAGGTAAAGATTTGGAGAAATAGCCTGTAGCTATATCTGTCAAAATAAAAAGTGATGCAGAGAAACAACAGCTTAGACTCTCCCATTCATTCTAAAGAGGCTGAAGCATGAAGGCCTCTAAATTTAAACTTTGTCAGAATCCAAAATAGACCGGGATATTTCTGTACTTAAGCTAGAAAGTAGCAAGTATTAGGTTAAAAAAAAAAAAAANCAAGGGCTGTTTTCAGGAATGATTCATGTTACAGTGGGATAGTAAATACAGCTGCTGAGATTTGCAGTTACTCTCTCTCTTATGTTCATCCTGGTTCACACTGGCTCGACTTGAAACCTCAGTACAATGAGGGTTCTTAAAATATCTGCTGGTTATAGGAAAAGAAATGGTACCAGCTCTTGTAGGCATATTGTTTTCTGCTAATATGTACTGTCCTGGTCCCAGAAAATGTTCAATGATTGTAGTAAACATGTCCTGATTACTGAAACTAAAATATTCTTAAATTAAAATACAATAGGTGCATTAAGAAATCTCTCCTAGTAGCAACAAATGGGGAACACCAAATCCTGCCAGCTCTTACATATGCACTTCATTGTAAACTCATCAATAATCCCAAATTAAGCTCATGCAGAAGTGTTGAAAGGATTGGGGCCATCAGAAAGTCATCCTGCTAGCACTGACAACCTAAGTAGTGTGCTAGCTTCAGCTAGGCTGCTCAGAGTTGTAAGATGGACCTCATCTTACAACATGAGGCAACTGCAGGCATGAGACCATGCATCATGAGACATGAGACAACTGCAGCCCCAAAGCCCCATTTGGGGGATACTGGATACTGACACCCTTACAGCTAACATATGTCTCCCAAGTGGTGTCCTTGGCACTTCCTCAGCAAGCATGCAAGTCCATGTACAACTTCAAGATTTCAAATTATCTTGATTCTATTAAGACAAACCACAGACTCAGTTTTTACACCAGACATCCTCTAATGCACAAGTATTGCATATTCAGTACTTTACAAACTGTGAGTGATAGGACCTTACTTTAAAGTGTTTTCCATGTAAATACACAGTGTTAGAACAAATCATCACTTTTAATACAGGTCATTTTAATAAGGAACAAGCTAAAATGTACTGAGTTTAATAGCAAGATAAAATGTACTGAGTACAATAGCATGATAGTACCTTAAATGCAGAACAATGAATAGTTTCCATCTCTATAAACTAACTGGTCTCGATGAGAGCAGAGGCAAAGAGAAATCCATAATACTTTACAGTAGGAGGAGGAAATGGTTACATTCATTGAATTCAGAATGAGATAGTGTTTGAATGGTTACATTCATTGAATTCAAAATGAGATAGAGATTAAGGCATGTAATTAAAACTCAGTTGGATTAATCAGGCAAATATTTGGTTTTAAGATTAAATATAATTGCCCTTTTGCTATAAATTTGTTACTTACATACCAGCCTGAAAATGGGAATCTCTTAATTGTGCTGAGCTTAAAAATAAGCATTAAAAATTAAGAGGAGACATTTTAAGATGTTTTTGCTTTTAAACTGAGTATGAAGCAATAGCAGACTAGTTTAATATTCCAAAAGTGTTTCATTTATTGCTTCTCTTCCCTTAAATCCACTTAAATATTCAAGTATTTGTATGAAGGGTACTGTTTTTATTTAGTGCACTGCCATGTGGCTGGTGACATGTGTATCTACTTAGTCCAAGATGACATTTTGTATTGTTACGGGATGAGAAAAACCAAATAGACACCCCTTAGATCTTTGTCCCTCACTGTAAGAGAAAAATCCCATAAGAGCCATCAAAGCACAATGAGGACTTAAAATAGCAAATTAGTAATCAAAACTACCCAACACATTCATCTTCAAAATAATCACTGAATGCAGAACCCGCCTCTCCCTGCAGAGAGAAAAGATCAAGGGTTGATGATGATGGAAGGCTTGGGAATATGAATCAAGTGCAAATTTGTCAAGGAAGCGAGCGAGGGTAGGCTGCCCAGTCACAGAGCCAAGTTCTTTCTCTGTCCAAGTGCTTGCATGAGAACATTTCCAAGGAAACTCTACCTATAGAATTAGGATTATGAGAAGAAACATGTGTAGTATTGCATTAAAAAAGTGGGTTTGCTAGTTAATAGGAACATAACACAGCTTTAATGAATCTTCATCCACAAGAGGTCCATCCCATGGGACACACCATTACATTTGTTAGCCACATTTTGAAATGTATTCTTTGAACAGGATGAGATTTTCAAGAACATTTATGACTCAGCTGATCCCACTGTGACACTGGAAAACAACTCATGGTCCCTTACATACCAACAGTTCTGTTCCTGTTAGGAAAAATGGATTTCCAACATCGTCATGAGCATGTCAGAGAATAAGAACCGACAGGTATCCAAGCATACCAACAGCAGATTTTAAATAAACAATCCACACCTTCCATGTGACTGACAGTGAATTTTCCAATGCTTTTAACCAATGCTGCCACAGAAGCATTATTACACAAAAAATGACAACAGTGCACCTCACTGAAGAATGAAATTAACAGGAAAATACATGTCCAACCACAGGATAAGAGTGTTATTTCCTAGACTAAAGAGCCCAGGTTTGTAAAAAGAGAATCAAAACACAGAATAAATGTAGCAGAGTAGGCAGGCAGAAGCGAATGGCAGCACACAAATCAACAATGCAACGTGGACCTTCATGGTAGAGATTTGTTTCAAGCACCTGTCAGCCTCTCACTGAGGAACCTTGTCATTATTATGCATCCAAGGTAATGGAAAAGCTGCAGACTGACAGATTTGTTCCTCATGCTCCTCATGCGAGGCATGACTGTCAAAGGATGCTTCAAGGATGAGGAAATGCGGAAAATGGAGGCTGCCTTTTTGGGAGAGCTAAGATGGGTGTTTAATTCTTTTTTTGGACTGTGGAAAATCTAAACACATGGCAGGACAAGCGGAGCACTGCTAAGTCACAAGGAACCTTGTGACCTTGGAGCACGTGCTTGCTGTGGGAAGAAGGTCGTTCACTGATTCTCTCAAACAAGAAGGTCAGAGTGAAGAGCAAGGGGGCAGCAGCAGATTTCAAAAGAATAATGTGAAAGCAGCACAGTTTTTTCCCCTAAAACAGTGCTGCAATAACAATCAACCCACCCGTTTTGCAGACAAACAAGCACCCTTCACACATACTGCCAGACACATTTGTCTTCTCTGTCTCCCAGCTCTACCTACATATGTCTAAGTCAGCTAAGTCATCTTTAGGCTTCTCTTTGCATCACATCTCAAGACCAATACGTGCCTGTTCTAAGGAAATGATAAACCCCTCAAGGAGCCACCTGTCCTGTGACCCCTCATGGTTTGCTAAGGCTCCAAAGTTACTTTCCATCTTAGTAAAACCTTAGTAATGAATCTCTCAGGCACAAAAACTCATCCCTCCCTTTAGCCCAAGGACTCCCTCTCTAATCACAAATATCTGGTTTTAAAGCATTTTGGCTGCTAATTTGTACTAAATTTATCAGGTCTGGTAACTGATAACTACTGTTAAAACCACCCCTACCAGCTTGCTTGAAGAGCTCTTTAGAAGCTTTTAACTTTAGAGCTTTTAACTTGAGACTTTGGTTTTGCTCTTAAGTTAGCTGTTAGTTTCACACACTTTTGTCTAGAAGCCACTCTTCATGAATCCTCAATCTCCACTCTGCTTCTACCTGCTTCCCTAACTCCCAGCTCAAAACATCATTAATCCTTTCCCACAAGCATCCAGTTTTTAGCACCTTGCAATGAGACTAACCCACCTTGCAATCACCTCCAGCTTGGATGTAACTCAGCTAACCAACAGTGTGTTTGACACCTTTCCAGCCCATGGAGACAGAGAAAAGAAACAGTGTCCCCACCCAAACCCAGCCAGGTCCTTGCCAAACCCAATATTAAGCAACGTGTTATAAATTCATGTGAACCTTTCTCCCACTGTGGAGCCCAACAGCCCAAGTCACCACTGGAGTTCCACCTGTTGGCATTAGTTACTTCCCGGCATGGTCCTCCAGATGTGCCTGCTCCATGTGAAGACTGTTTCAGCCTATGAAAATAAAACTGCTGACTGATGCCTTAAGAATGATTCCTTAAGTTTTAGCTTTCATATTTTCCAGATTCTGTACTGCATTAAGTATGTAACTCTGAACTTCACATCAAGTGTTAGCAAGTTCTCTTCACAGTATAGTTAGACAAAACAGTCCTGTTCCAGCCCGAGAACCAAAGACACCTTTGCAGTTTCAGGCCCAAAAAGTATAAACAACAGCTAATTGAGGAGAGCAGACTGGGAAGATAGGACGTCATAACCTGAAGCTGTAATTGGACAATTAACCCCCATATGTAAATCGACCAAAACTTATAAAAGTATGAAAACTCATGACCTCTTGTCCATCTTGGGTGTAGCCTCGGCCAGGGTCTTGTACTGCCCGAAGTGTATCCTTTGAAAGTCTATTTAATAAATACCAACTTTATTCCTTTAACACTGCCTAGCCTCTGTTCTTGGCATGCCTCTCAAGGCATCACAGCAGAGAAGGGGTTGTGGTTTTTTTACCATGGAGAAAAGAGCCTTAGAAAGTCTTGGTAGATGCGTCACTATAAATGAAGGTGAAGGGGGATCAAAGGATTTACTGAATGAATCTGTCATGAGATGAAAAGAAGAGAGAACAACAGGAAGCAAATAATTCATAGAAGTGCTGTCAGTGCCTGCAATGGCCTTCAGCACAGAAATTGCTCGGGAATGAAAAAAGAATTTATGGGGCTAGAAGAGAAATAATGCATATTAGTGCATGGGTGGCAAACAGAAAGATGGAAAGGTTCATTCTTCTACTAGCCAGTTTTGTGAACTTGGTCTACCACTATCTGGCAACCCACTGTTGGGTCCGGCTGATTGCTACAGCCAAGGTTCCTTCAGAGTTTATAATGAGGTTGCTGTAAACAGATCTTTTTCTCTAAAACCCATATAAATGAGCCATCTAATAACACTCTCTTGCTCCTAAAAACTGTACACTGTGAAACGGCATGTGAGTTCTGGAAAGTTACTCATATTCAGAAGCATGCATTGTTGTTCTGTCTATCCCCTTTCAACTTCATTTTGTGACCTGAAATCAGTTTTGCTTGTGCAAAGTAGAGCTGACTCAAGCCCGGAGACTTTTGTTTGCACACAGGACAATGGCAATTCTCACCACAAGGAGAAAATATATACAGCCACTGGAAATCTAACACAGCAAGAGCAGAGCATTTTAAGATATTAAAATCTGATCTTGCTGTTTTGTAGGAAGAGTACTACAGTTGTATAGCTGTTCTACATAATTTATTGTTTCTGTTAATAAATGTTCATTTGTAGCCACATCCTCATCAGACAGCAGCTCTATGAGCAATTATGCCTGATGACTTAAAATATAGAAGATTAATATAGCACTGTTTCTCTAAATGCATATCTAATTGAGACAGAACAGAAAGATAAAATTCCTTTGTATGTTAAGGTCAAAGCAAGATATGCTGGTTTTTGCAATATCTTCATATCTGGAGAAGGAATAATTTTTTTTTCCTGACTGTTGATACTAAATGTTGAGCTAGTCAGAAATCCCCCACTAAAAGATTATACAAATATTAGAGGTTTCTTCAGTCAACTCCCTTGTTTAAGACATCAACCAGCAATCAAAGTTTTGTGAGCCCTCAAATACTTCTTGAAGTCAATGGGGAAACAGGGATGGTATTCCCTGGGTCTTTCTTGAGATCATCAAATAGGCAAGAACAACGTCCTGGTCTGTAGCTGAAACACAAGCACTGTATGTCATGTGCAGATCAGTCAGAAGATCAGCCACACAACTATTACGTGCTTCAGCATTAAGATGGATTTTGTACCCGCCTCATACCATGTTTTTCAAGGTTATACTCTTTCCGTGAACTCCAACAACTTTTAAGCTAGACTTGGAGGCACATTTAACAAAACTAGCTGTCTTCTTAAGATACCCATTTAACCCCAGAAACAGAAACATAAGTACAGTAATAGAGGGCTATATTAAGAGCTAGTCATGATTTATAAGACAGGAGAACCACAATGACTGAGAAAACAGTCCCAAATGGATCTTAGGAGATAATTGGGCTCACCTTCTGTCACCAAGACCCTCTCACTGCCATTCCTTACTCCTATTTGTCTGAGCTATTATTGCTCCAGACTTTAGCCTAGAGCTCCCTAACCAATTACCTCTAGTACTCCACTGTCCTTTCTGCAAGAAGGTGTTTCTAATATCTGCCTTGCACCTTTTTACTGTAGTTTTAAAACCTTTGAAGATCATCCTTATTCACAAAAGACCTGGAGAAAGTTACTCCTTTTTCTTTTGCAGTAGTCAATTAACACTTGGAAACTAATGCCTACTCCCCTCAGTCGCCATTTCCTTAAGCTAAGTAACCCCAGTATTCAAACTTTTTAAATTTTTTGGTTCCTATATTATAGTATTTCTCTTAGCTCAGCTATTTTAATTTTACATATATATTTTTCCAAACCCCAGTCATTTTTTTTTTAGTTGAAATGTCCCAAGCCAGACACTGTACTCCAGCTGCATCCTACCCATTTTGGAACAGAACAGGAACTTTCTTCACACATCTTGCAGGCAAAATCTAGTTTACAAATCAAAGTACATCTTCTTTTGGAAAAAACATGGTAATCATAACTTTCTATTCAAATCATGACACAAAACAATCCTTAGATACTTTTCAGCATTTCAGCAAGAATTGTTGTTTTTTTCCTGTTTGTGTAGCTCTTGCTTCACTATACTACCCCAGATTTATAATAGCGAATACTACTGTACTGAACTTGAAACTAATGAATTCAATCCCATTTCCTCAGGCCATTTCTCTAAACCCATTCTCCAAGCATCCCCTTGGTTAACCCAATCACTCCTTTACTTTCCTTCTGTCTAAGTTCTACAGACTTACTTTCAAAAGTAATGGCAGAGATCTCCCAGGCACAGTTATTACAGTTTTTGACTACAATAAGGAAATATTTAAGTAAAAAAAAAAAGAAGAAAAATTAATGAGAAGGATGATAATAAACTTAATAGCTGGCCTGTTTAACCATCCCACTCTCCTGACATGTCTGTTAACATGATAGGTAGGAAAAGAAGATATTAAATGCTCAGTAATAAGTGCCATGTACAGACACAACAGAGGTGGATAATCTATCCATCTTTAGGAAGAATAAGAAAAGAAAAATCCTATGTCTAGATTACAATAAAGAAATGTCTTTTTTTTTCCCTAAATGTCTTGTATATTCTAATCCTGAAGCAGTAAAACCCAGAAAATTTGACCCCATAATCTGTTGTCAATATGACCACTCAAGCATGGAGGAAAACCAGGCAGCTGATAAAGACAAAGATATTCATGATTTTATCCCTGAAACAAGTGTTCTAGTGCATAGCTGCGCATGGAAAAACAGCAGAATTAAATTAAACTGTTTAATTATCTGGACCATGTCAAAGACAAATATGAAAATGCTAAGAGGATCTTTTTGATTTAATCATAGCTCAGTTACCATCAGAGCTCTTGCTCTCAGCCATGTCAGAAAAACTTGAGGCACTTACTGTGCAAAAGCCTGTGATCCCATGACTCTGAATAGGGTCTTTCTCAAACGTGGTCACTTGACAGGAGGTATCTGTACAGATAAAGCTAAAAGTGAAAGTCAGGCCCTGTCAGCAGTTTTAAACTAGACTAATGATACATGAGCTCACTTTTTAGTTCCTCTTGTCCGGGTTCAAGGTCCTCTTGAAATTCCTCCTAGTGCTGGGGATTTAAGACATCTTTGCCTATGCTACCTGTGCTTATACTCTGGCCTCTCTCTAACTGTTAAAGTCAACATTCCTCTCTCCCTCCACCTGTTTAAGAGTTGTAAAAGCTTTGTGATTACTACTGCCTTGCCAAGTTTGGTTGAAAAAGGCTAATGGATTATAAGAGGGTGGGAATATTAAAGGAACGTACAAGAGGACACACAGATCCCCTGACTCCAGAGATAACAGTTCCTCAGGGTTGATGAGTGCTTTCTGAGCTCTGCCACACTCAATTTCACTGATATCAGCCGGAAGCCTGCTGAAGGATGTCATCTCTCAGGCTCCACAAACAACATCTTCCTATTCATTCTTTATTTTATCATATAAGGTTTGCACGGAATTAGAGAGTTGATAGGCTTCAATTTAATAAGTATATGTCTGCAAATGGATTATTATAGGAATACTCAATTTTGTGAACCTCTCTAAGTCCCCTACAAAGACCAGAATTCACTTGTCTGTTCGTGGTTTCTGCACTGGGACAGGATTATTCTGCTTTGAGATTCTGTGGTTATTTGTCACTTTGTTCTATTTGCCATCTAATTCAAAACAAGGCATACTAAGTCTACATTTTTGGCAAATACCAGACAGAAAACTTTGTCTATAAGAAAAGAGAAATAATAATTTTTAAAATTGAAAACCATTGAACTGCAGATCTTCATCCACAGTTTCAAAATACACTTTGAAGTCAACACAAGCATTAAAGGCACAGAAGAAAGAGGAAAACTGGGGGTATAAAGTAAGATGGGTTTACCAAGAGTTGAACTTCTCAGAATAATAGGTTTTCAGACAAGATAAATGAACCAGTTTTCCTATATCTGGACTTCATTAAAGTTCTTTCTACAGTGTCATATGGGAAAAGTCTATGATGTAGAAAATGGAATTGAATTCAACAATTGTAAAATGGTAACAAAGTAATGACAAGAAGGATGTGCTGACAGCAAAACAATTGGTCTGAGGGGGGAGGTTTCCTTGGAGTCCTTCAAGAAACTATATATTTTTGCTCATGCCTCTGACTTAAAAATCATAATCAAGAGAACAGTGTCCTAGAGTGGTTTACCTACACACTGACTTGTGCACCCCCTGCAGTGTACGTGTTTCAGTAGGTGTGTCCCGGTGTGCTGCTGGGAGCTGCACTGGCAGTAAGGGCAGGTCCACTGGATCCCCACCCCTGAAGGTGATGGCACTTGTTTGGGGATGGGGGACAAGGCACAGGGAAGGAATCTCTTCGTTCTTCTCTGTCTGGACATCAAGAAGGACTAAGTGACCTTGAGGCATGGAGCTCTAGAAATCAGTCACCCTTCAGCAGTGCCCAAGCATAAGGAACTAGAAATCTCCAAGATTTTTTTGTCATAGTCTGGGATTTCACTAGTTTGATGAGAAGCAGAAAAAACAATGAGTCAATCAGTAACAGGAAGAGCAAGCACCACACCTATGATGTCACTGTAAAAGAAAAATGTGGTCCAGATATATATGGAGACAAAATTATTTTCCTATTCATTTCAACAGGAACACAGATTTCATTATAAAACACTTCAATAAAACCATCTCTGTAATATCATACAGACCCAGTCATGCATGGAAACACAAACTGGAACAGGTGTGGGTTCCTAAAATGGATGAAGCTAAACTAATTTGACTTACACACCCTACAAAAAGGAGGTTGAAAGCAGATATGATGCTATCTGTAACAAACAGAAGGGAACACCAAATGCAGATACTGATAAATGTTACTTACACTGCCAGACAAGATCAACATAACAGCAAAAGGTATAAATAATCACTAATACATTTTATCTGTAAATTAGAAGTATTTTCCTAAAACAGAGAAACAGTACCCTGACCTTACCCCAAACTTGTTAATAATTGACTACAAGAAGCAGTGAACATAGAAAATTTATTCTAGTCCTGTACTTTTCTATTCCAACTAATAAATAGACCTCCTCACCAGTGAGAAAATAACTAAACCCAGCATGTTATAAAGCTGGCAAATTAGATAGGGTTAGCTGCCAAACTGAGGCCTACCTCAGGCCAAATTAATAGGTACAGAATTGACTTTTCTCATGTGGTACAGTATGTGTAAGGGAGACATGTAATCTATAAAGTTGTTTTTCTGAATTTCATGCCAAGAATTTTTCTTAAAACCTGCAGGCTTGACTATATAATCACTAATCTTTCAAAGTGACTAACTTCAGCCAGAATTACATACATACTAGGTCAGCCACCTGAATTTTTTTTTTTTAATCCACAAGACATTAATTCAACATGATCAAGACTTTCTCTGTGAAGCCCCAGTGCTAGTCTCTGCTGGGAGGAATTTTCCACTTTTTTATTTCAGTTTGAATAAATAAATTTGAAATGCATTCTATAGTGCCCACATAGTAAGAAATAACAATTTGCAAAAAGAAAAACCATGAAGCAATTGAATTCCACAGCACTTTAGATGAAGCCACATGAGTTCACGCTCTATTCTGGACTAAAATTTGCCTTAAAGGACAATTGTACCCAGAAGTTGAAATGTGGAAAAAGTTAAAAGTTTTGTAATAGGGGGTTATTCCCAGAAACAATTCTGCTACTCTGGTGATCTATTAATTTAAACAACTTCACTCCTCTTTAGGCAGTCTCCACTTGTTTATTTATAGATCATTCATTTATTAATTTTTTTCCACTAACTGAAAGACCTTTTCCCTATAGAGTCAGAGTGGTGTGCAATGCAAGAATAGGAGAGACTGAAGGTGGCAAAATGTATGAGTAAAAGTTCATTTGTTGCAAATATTTCTATCCAACAAGGCCAGAAGGAATCACTATAAAGCTCCTACAAATAAACACACAGGTTAGAAACTAACCCCTATACCAGGGTCCGTTTGAGAACATGGAAAGTGCTGTCATGTTATGTCCACACGCTGGCATCCAACAGAGATGACAACTAGTGGAGGGTGATGCACCTTGTCTCTCTTGTGGTATTTGTGGAACACGTGGCACCACACCCCACAGCGTCCATGGTCCTGCTGACAGCAAAATCTGGAGCAGGGAAAACAGCCACTCCCACAGAAGGAAAGATTGTAAAAACATGGAAAGTTTGGATATGAGTAGAGAGGAATCAACTATTGCAGCCTTTCAGGAAAGATGGAGAGGCTCTGTAATGACAGCAGAAGGGGTAATGGTTTTAAACTAGAAGAAGGTAGATCTACATTCAATGTAAGGAAGAAATTCTTTAGTATGAGAGTGTTGAGACCCCGGAACTAGTAGCTCAGAGAAGTTGTGGATGTCCCACCAGTGGAAGTGTTCAAGGAGCAACCTTGAACATCCTGATCAAGTGAAAGGTGTTCCTTCTCACAGCAAGGAGGTTGGACTGAATGATCTTTAAAGGGCCCTTCCAACAGCAACATTCTCTGATTCTCTTTTTCCGTAGGCATTCAACTGAAATGTTCAGGTTTCAAAACCAAGAAGATGCATGCTCTTACAGAGGTTATATAATAAAATTGACTTTTTCTTACTGTAAAGGATGCTTAATGATTCTAAAAGCCTAGAAAGATTAATCCAGAAAGTGAATTTTACTGTAAGTTGCTTTCATGTCTTTGTTTTTACAGATGGAGGTTTTTAAGAGATTAAGAGGTTTTAAAGGTTTTTTTTCTACCTTTTTTTCTAAATTTGAATGCAAAAAAAAAAAAATCAGCAGAATCCCACTAGTTTAATTGCTTCTTGGTTCTGTAGAACTTTCCTATTGAATTAAGAGTTCTAATTTTGTCCTATAAAAAAGGATGCCACCACAGTCCTAGTGAAACTCTCCTGCAGCAAATATGAAGGTCTTGTACTCTCCACAGAGCTCACACATCCTATTAACCCTGTAAATTAGGGAGACAGGTGAGAACATTTCAGTAGAAAGAATTCCTTTCTGAGGTCTCTGTCAAGACACTGTAAGAAAAGTCAAATTAAGTTTATCTTTTTTT
>WEIU01010080.1:450554-474792 GCA_013389925.1 Aegithalos caudatus
TTTTTTTGCTTCAGTAAAACACAGTGCATGCAGAAGTACCATGTTTGAACTAGATACAGATAAATCGCCTCTATTTTGAGCAGGAATCAAAAGCTACTGGCTTAGAGACAGCTATGGACATCTAATCAAAGTCACCCAAACCTGTACTCACAACTACTTCAGATTTTCCTCAGATCAAAGGTTTTCAGATACATTTTGCCAACTAAGGCTGAAACAAAAGACTGCATGGTCAAAAGTAACAACTTTTGTCTTCTTCGAGGCTTTGACCCATTGTATGATTGAACCCAGCTTTTAACTTTACTACACCTTGGTCTGCTCAGATGGAAAAGTAGGTATAGAAACACTTCACTTGAAAACAGATGCTCCAGCTAAACCCTGTTCCATAGAAAAATAAGGAAATGTATGCTTTCCTTAAAATAATCACCACAGTCAATAAAATGTGCTGTGGGGGAATGCAAATACAGTCCCTCACAGAATATAAATAATAGATTATGATTTGTTAAACAAAAAGAAACAACACAAACAGGATACATACGAAAATATTAGGTCCACAGAACAAAGTTAGCCCTTAAATCTGGATTTTGTAAATGTGCATATACATATCTCTTTACTCACATAGGGTACTTGGAATTCAGTGGGATTAGTTGTATGCATAAATAAAATAAAGTCTTGAGATATATATATATATATATTTCCATAAAGTGTGAAAGGGACTGTTTTCCATGCACTGTAAATTTAATATCAGATTTGTTCTGTCTTTCCTAGCCGACAGATTCACCAAGAAATAAAGGACAAATAGCAGGAAAATAAATTGCATTCCAGCTATTCTGTAATGTTTAGAGCACAAGTTGATATATCAAACACAGTGCTAATGTTCCTGTGCACATCATTCTTTCTCTCTGGTTTAAGGCACTCTGATAACTTTTTTTCCTTTTTATTTCATCTCCACATAGGCTTGTGCATCCTTGGCACAGAGGTAATTTTCACACATGTCAAAGAAGTCTCTGAGGCACCAAATCACCAAATGAACAGACTCTTGTTAGTGTAGTCTATATTTTATTCAGGTCCACGGAAAAAGCAAAGCCAAATAAAGATTATGTTTTAAGAGAGTCCACCAGTCTGGGAAAATCCTTTGGTTAAACCTTTTTTTTTTTTTTTTTTTTTTTTTTTTTTTTTTTTTTTTTTTTTTTTTTTTTTTTTTTTTTTTTTTTTTTTTTTTTTTTTTCCCCAAAAAGATGACAAATCAAGGCAAGATGCTACTTTTTAATCATCGCAGGGTATGCAAATAGTGAAACAAGAAACAGTAACTGGTTTTCATTTTCTAGAGGGGTATGTTTTTCCTGTTACTTTATTAAGTCCCTTCAGGAAACAACTCAGTGAACATTAGAAATTGCAAGTTCGTTCTGCAAGACTTAAATCACCCCTCAAGTCTTGCATTTTTCAGCTAATATTTCAGCACTGGCCTCATTTCCAGTGTTTACTTCTGTTAAAGCCTAAAGAGAAGGAAAAGAAAAACTTCATGGGATGTATTCACAAAGTAAGACACACAGGACTGCAATCTTCAGTGCTTGCTCCAGCAAGGCTGCTCATCAATACAACAAAAATAGAAAAATTACAGTAAGGTTCACCCACACCCCATGTAATAGCAATGGTGAATGAAGACTAAAAAGTGGAAAAATATGATTGGCTTTACACACATAGAAATTCAGCAGCTTCCTTTGAATAGTGATTCCCACGACATCCATAGAGCTTCCTGTTACCAGTCCTGGAAAGTCACTACATTTTAATGCTGGGGAACTTCCTTTGCACAGCAGCATGTGTAAATTGGTAAAAATTACTCCAAATTATATAATTAAGGAGGCACAGGAATAAACCAAATGTGCTGGGGAAGACTCCACGTGGCTTTTGTAGAAGGGAGTCACATAACAGTGCTGATGCAGCTCCTGGAAGGATTTGACAAGTGTGGAACAGAGAAGCTCAAACAGATCTGGTAATTTTGGATGTCTAGAAAGTGTCTCATCAAAGACAGAATGGCCTTTGAAAGAAGTGTAAATAAAGTAGAAAGTTCAGTGTAAATAAATGTGTATGCACTAAACAAATCCTTAAACTTCACTATTGCCCTTTAGATACAAGATTTTAGGACCACACTAGATAATTCCATTTACCTGACTGCCCCATAGCCATCAAAAAAGCAAATCAAATGTCATAATTCTTAAAGTAAGGAGTAGGCATCAAAACAATTGCATTAGCCTATGTGCACCTAACTGCTGACTATTGAATATGGCTCTCATTCCACCATCACAAAATGGATACACCACAGCTAGAAGAGGCACACACAAAGACAAATAAGGACAACAAAAATCATGAAGCAACTTCTGTAAAAAAAATTATTTGAAAGACAGGACTCTTCACTTAGTGAGTGAGAAGGAGGACATGAGCAAAAACTTCAATATAACAAATGATACAGCAAATAAAAGCATTGAAAGAAGTTTCCAGGTGATAATGTCAAAGTAAATAAAGGAAGGCTATGTTTCAAAGCATGGCATGCTTAAAATGGGGAATCATTGTCAGACAGCATTGTGGATGTCAAAATTCACATTGTTAAAAGATGTGATTTGACCAATTCATAGAAAGAAAGCTTTTCATGAGCTGTGAGATGTCAAGACACCCATTGCTAGCTCAGGAAACCACTGAACTACATCTCCCTGAAGCCTGAAGAGTGCACCAGGGAAGCATCACCCCCAGCTGTCCCATGGGGAGCAGCAGTCAGGCCACTGAGCTGTGTGTACGTGAGGAACAGCTGTGCTGCTCCTGCACATGGGGAGACTCCCATGGGTCTGCATCCACAGTCAAGTCATAAATGTCAGATTGCCTCATTTCTTCATACATGACATCAGGAAACAAGGAGGTTTGGAGCCCTGTTCTGTCACCAGCCAGGCTGGAATTTGCAATGCAGACATCTTCAGAGGGAACAGCATGGCTTTTTTGCTGCCTTTGGTAGGGCACAGCTCTCCCACCTTTGACTATTTTGTTTTATTGTTCTGTGCATCTCTCCACAGACTTTTTTCCATGGGACGGCGTTGACAGAAACAAAAATGCATTCATTTCAGTGACATTTCCCAAGGGAAAGTATGTCCTAAACATCATCATTTTTAGCAGCTTTCTTATGTGAAGGGGTGATAAGATGGCTCCCCAGAGACTGTATGCATGTGTCCCCTCAGTAGCTGTTTTCCCTCCTGCCAAGCACAACTTGTTGGAATTGCACACACAATCCAAAGGACTTTTTTTTACTCCACCCACGCACTGCCAGGAGGTTTTTCAGACTTTCAACATGCTGTTTCCAGGGTGACCATTGGTCTCAAATTTCAAACATTGCCAGAGCTGCATATCCTCTTGCTATTCTCTCCTCCCTTTGGAAACAGACATCTGCAAACCCAATTTTGCCATAAGGAGACTCCACACTACAGATACTAGCGGGGCTCTAACAAGCCCATTACCTAATGCCTGGGGGTTCCTCTTGGCCTCATATCTCATACAGTATGTGCACACTGAGGAGCTATAAAACACTCCCAATCCAATGTGCCTTGGGGTAATAGAGTCCACAGTGTGTTTCTTCTCGTCCTCAAAAAACCTCACAAGGAAGGGTTAGGTCTCATTCAGGGCATCTGGGTTTTGTGGGAAGGGTCTGTGCAGCATAAGCAGATGTATAGTGGTTGTAACCTTGTTTAGGCTGCTTCCCACACCATTACTATTCACGGGAGCTAAAGAGACTGCAAAGAAGAGCCTGCAGGGGAAAACCCAAATTCATTGCATATGCACTCGAGAGACGAGATGGGGACCCAACAAATTTTATGGGGTCTCCAGAGGAGAGAAAGGAAGCAAGCAGGACAAATGGACACAATCATACCACATGCAGTGATGTCTGCACATGTCCCATTGCCCCTCCAAACTGGGAGCCTGCAGCCCAGGATGGTATTTCCAGGAAGAGCAAGCCCATGGTGAGTCGGTGCTTCAACCTCCTGCTTTGACCTAATTAGTCAGCCATTAAGCATCCCAGAGACTGTACAGCCTCCAGCTCCTGCTCCCCACCGAGAATGGGGCAGGATCAGCCATCTGAGCAATGAGAAACAGGGACAAAATCAAGACCCAAATGTAGTTCTTTTATGAGGTCAGTAACACAAATCTCCAGTAGCTCATATAACCCTAAACATCAGCATCCTCAAAAGGTCTACCTCAACCACTTAGTTAAGGACACACACTCCAGAAGTCCTGCTAAATGAAAATACTGTGCTGAATTCTATCCTACAGACTCTTCTGAGAGAAGAGACAAAAGGCAGCCTTCTTTATGATTCCCTTTTGAACTCACTGCATTATTTCTGGCCTGTACATTAAAACAGATGTCTCATTGATTTCCCAGTGACAAAGAAATCATTCTTTTCTTGTCTTGTGATGGATGTTTCTTCAGATGAACAGCTTCCACTTCAAACAGGATCTTTACCTCATGGAATAACTTTTCCCAAGCTGATTTTTAAATATCTATTAGCAAACTAAAGCCAGCCTCATTGTATTTCTTAAGCAAAGGGTGAGCAGAAATGTTCTTTTCAAAATTGTACAGAATGTCACTGCCACTTGGCATTTTTGTCCCTTAAAACACTGATCATGATGGAACATAACAGGTGCCTAATTAAGGAGCATTTATTTACCTTTAGTTTAAATCTCATTATCAAGCCTGAAAGAGAAAACCCCAAACACATCTATGTTTCACTTCAATCACCTCTCCCTCATAAGTGAGGGGAAGTGTAATGCACTTTATATTTTCTCAGACTACTTTTGTAGAGTTTGTCTATTTTGTAATCCCTGGAAAAGCATTAAAAGAAAGGGAAGGAAAGCACAAAAGTATATAAACAATATTTTCTACTTTAGAAGTAAAATGCCCTATACTGAGGTAAAGGAAAACTGTGGAAATAACTTTGTGATTTACTGGAATTCAAGAAGGGAAATATTTTATATACCATTTGGGATTTTGGTTTAGAGAAGGGTACAAAAACAGAAAGACTAGCTTGGCCTTTTCCACTTAGTCCTTGGCCACACAAATCCTTTGTCTCACTATAAAAGGGGAATAAACCTCTCCCATGAGCTACTTAGTTAAACAGTCTGGTGGTGGGGAAACACTTAATTACAATTTTAATGTGGCTCTTGAATTTAGCCAGGAGATTAATAATGCCAGCAGACCTTTTTTCTCAAGAGATTACCTCAATAATTACAAAAAAGAGAAGGTAATACACCTTACAATGAATGTGGCATGAATAACTACATGCACGAATTAATTTCACAGGCTGCTTCTACCTCACCAGAGCACACCTGAGCATCTGCTTCTTAAGAATATGGTTGCAGTAGCTGTTAGTCTGTCAGGCAGTATTTGAAAGGCTTCAGACAAAAGACCAAAAATACACGCACAAGATCACTACTTCAAATCAGCAACAAGCTTGTAAACAACTTCCTCATTATAAATTTGATTTAGTAGAAGATCTGGGTTTATGATTTAAGAAAAAGGCAAATATGAGCATTGGAAATGCCAAAACTTAATCTCTAAAAGTCACTCTTACATGAATTGTTCATCTTCATCACAGCTATATCTAATGCCTGCCTCTGTTTTTCGGGTAACACTATGTAATGTAAAATAAAGAGTGCTCTTGGGGACTGGGATTTCACATGGTAAACTCTGGAGTTCCTGCTCCTCTGTGCTATTCTACATTCTACTGATGACCACTCTGTTCACATACCTTTATATACAGACCTGCAAAATAGGGACATTACCAAACAGAACAAAAGCATAATTCAAAGGTCAGAACCACAGGATTTTCTGCCCTGGAAATTTGAAATATCAGAACACATCTCAAAAATTTTGCTAGTGACAAGAATTTATTAAGCATTTTTTAAAACTCACAATTTGTTACAAAAATCCTTTTCAAACAGAAACCATTTTTAAAAAGAAAATGTCAGAGATGTTTTCTTCCATGACAAATCCTTTAGCAGCAAGGGCAGCACATACCTCCTTCTGTTTTGCTCTGTCTTATCAAAACACTTCATGGGTTCTGGTGAAATAGCATAGCATTGTGCCTGCTCTTTATGTAGAATCATAAAATATTCTGAGCAGGAGGGGACCCGCAAGGATCATCAAGTCAGAGTATGGCACTCAGCTCACGTGTGGATGTAACTAAGGGATGCCTACAGCCACAGGTCACGGTAACAGGGCCACAGGTAGGTATGGCACATAACACACACAAATGCCCATGACTGCCTAGGTGCAGAGGCATGCATGAAAATACCAGGAGACCTGGAGTTCCAGAAACACAGGCTATGTTATCCTTCAATCTACCCCAGCAAACCACCTATTTTAGGCACCGCAGGAGCATGGGTTATGCTCACACACAAAAACAAACACGTGGGGTGACATCCTCTCCACATGAAAAGAGGAGACTGTAATCTCTGTGGGTGTCAATTTAGCATAATCCCCACAGAAAGGTTTAGCTTGCTTTAAAATGCACAGATGTCGTATTTAAGAAAGGCCCATTCATTTCAGGTCCAAAATACATAAACATGCCTTGAGTAATAAAGCAAAAAAGGTACTTTTTGCTGATGTGTTGTGGTTTAGGATTTCTGAGGAGGTGAAGTATGGAGCTCAGTTGTTGTTTTCGTTTTCTGAAGAGGTTTTATTATTATTAAGTTTTAATTTAGTTTGGCTCAATCTTTATTTTGCAGGTATGTAAATACAGGGAACCCAGTGCCAATAGCTAGAGCAATAATTCTGGTCAAAATGAAAAACAGAGCTTTAAGTTATAAATGTAAGACAAAAATCAAAGGATTTAAATGAAATCTGACATGGCAACTCATTAAATTCAAGAGTATCCATGATATTTTATTAAACATCAGTTAAGTGCATCTTTAAACAAGATGAATGCAAGTTCAGGAAATGAAACAGTCATTGCCTAAATATTTAACATGCTAGAGACAAAGGAAATGTACCACTATGTCTGAGGAATCACCCCAACTAGTCCACAGCCTTATCTTCAAGACTGGCCATTTCAGCATCTCCAGAGGCATTCAGCTCCTTTCTAGAACACACTCTAAATCTGGTCTTAAGATTGGCTGACTAAACTGAGAACAGTATTTCTGATGAGGCCACATCACTGTGAAGATATCACAGCATTTAATTGTTTGACATCCTATTTCTTAGGCATTTGACTAATAAGTTTGGTTCTGAGGGGATTTTTATATGCTGAATGCAAAGGTTTCACATCACCCAAATGCCTATTTTCAGGATCTTAAAAATGCAATACTGGGTCAAAGTCAAACTCTCAAGATGCAGTTCAGTTTCCAACCATGTCTAGGTGATTCAGTGGGAAACACTCAAGACCTACAGCAAGTAACTGAGGTGATCTCTCCTCCCTTTCCAGACACTTCCCTTTTCTCTGCTAGCTGGCTTTTGTTTAAGATCTTCTTCTGTGGTGATAGGATAATTCAGAGATCCAGATGTTTCTTCCAAAAACATGTTACTTTCTCACTTTCTTTGAGTTTTGTCTGTCATTCACTTAAGAAAGTTAAGTCCATCTGACTTCCTCCTCAGTCGCACTCAGTGAAACAATCTTGTGCTATTACGTGGTGCTTTTTTGTCTCTTACTGCATATCATTAGCAAATAAAACATCTATCACAAGATATGAATTCAGCACCTTTTTTGAAATATTTTGCTATAATATTCTTGGAGTTTGCCAAGGCAGGAAGAGGTATTTCTCAAAACACTTTGTTTCTCACACAATAACTAACTAAACATTTTGTGCAAGCTTTTTACCAAGATGAGGATTAAATGAAATGTATCAACCAGCTTTCCTTTATCTGTTATTTATCTGTTATTTTATTTTATTATGACCTAATATTTTTTAATGACCTAATGGAAGTTTATTGATAGGCTGCAAAAGCTATGTCAGTTACAATCAGGTATATCATGGTAGTCTTAATCTTTTATTTCACTTTCAATGTTCTTTATTAAGCAATAAGAATCATTCAATGCAGCTGTTGTTACTCTATAATTACTCATATTGCCTTTTGTCAGTTTAAAAGATATGGATCCAACACTGTAAATAAATTAAAGCAGGTTAATTAAAGCAATGAATATGTTAAAGTAATGAGATCTCTGGATCGTTAGCTACTGCCTTAAATATGTAAAATTAAGAAAAGTCTCTTTTCCTGTGTTTATGTAAGTAACTAAACCTTAGAGAAGGGTATAGCTGAGGTTCCTCAAAAATAAATGTTCCCATTCCTGGCATTTTGAGAGCTAACATAATGTATGTTGATGTGCACTACAAGCATCCCTACTGTTCATCTCACTGCTCAGACATACACTGAATGGCAATTCAAAACAGATTTTCCCAGCACACCCAATTGGGACCTCAACTTCCAGAGCGGCTACAAACAGGGAAACTTAAGTACCTGCAAAAGCAATCTGAGTGTCCCCAGCCCCTCCTGGCTGAACAGGCTACAAGGAATGGGGCTTGTTCTACCACACATCTCAGGCTGCAGCCACAATTTCCTACTGTCACAGCTTTGTAAGCTGTCTGAGATGTGCATGCAGTCTGCTTCTCAGAGGACTCCAGACTGCTACAGAGATTATTTTTATCAGTGTTATCACAGGCAGTGTATTAAAGTCATCAAGTTTCCTCAGCAACGCTTCAAAGTAAAAGAAGGAAGAAAAAGATTTTAAGAACAGTTACCAGACTGAGAGGAAGATCAAATCTCAAATTTATTATGTTAGAACCAAAGACGTTTTGCTCTGCCAAATTTAAAGGACCAGTTTCCAAAAAGTATTGTTTGGGAGCAGTATAACTGCCATTATCCATGGCTGCCATACAGATGAAACAATATGCCTGATTTCATGAAAAAAATCAGTAGTGAGCATTTAACTAGACATGAGAAGACTGACTTTGTCTGGCTTCTCTGCATTATTCTGCATCAGGTTGTGAACTCTAATTTGTCCACAGATGCAGAGCAGCCACAGAGATCACAGTCAGCACTGAAAAGCCAATATCTTGTTTGCTGTCTTGCCTTGGACCATCATGATTATCCTCAGCTGACACTTGTCTTCCCCTCCATGCAGCCTGTTCTCATTTTTTTGTGGCTTGATACATAACCCAATATAACACACCCTGCATGTTCTGGCCTGCTCTAAAAATATTGCAAGAGGTGTCAGTCTCCCATGGGTGATAATACCATGATGCCACTTCTAATCCACTACACAAGAGCTGAAACCCCCAGGCCATTGTATGGTCTGCAAAGACAACCTAATCCTTCCTTGCTTTATCTAGAAGTATGAATGGCACCAACATTTTCCTAAAGCCTCACACTTTGGGGTGAAAAATTCCTTCTCCAAGGTATTTCTGACATCCCACCATTCCTACTGTTACTTAACACCCTCCTTGGGGAAACAGGAGATCTCAGCACCTTCCAGGAAAAGTAAAAATCCTTGCTAATCTAGAGGGGATGGTTTGAACAGCCACAGCATAACCAATATGGAACATAATCCAGGGGACAGGAGAGGGAGTCAGAGCAAAGGGAACTTCTGAGCCTAAGGACTTTTTCAGAGGGCAGTGGAAAAACAATCACATGACTGTGGGAGTTTCTTCCAAAGGGCACGCCATGAAGGAATGAGTCCAGTATCCAAAAGCTCTTTGATCTGAGCTGTAAAAATAAATTATTTATGGGTCTAGATGGTATCTTTGGGAGTTCTGGTAATATTGTCTTTAAATTTCCTTTAGCTGCGCATAACAGATGGGCAACATGTTAGTTTTATTTACAGACAGCCCTCATTCTCAGAACAACAGAGGTGGAAAGGGAACTGCCTGTTTAGCTTTGGCGTGAAGGACTTCTCTTGGAAAAAGTTCTGCTGAGAGGTTTAGGGAGACTTTTTATTTTTAATTGTTTTGCATTATCAGTTGAACTTAAACATCTATCCCACGGCTCTATTGTTCTCCCCTGGAAAAACCTTAATCAAAGTTTAAACATTAATCAAAAAGGAAATAAAACTAAAATTACCTTTAACTACAATGAGTTATGCCTTGGCAACCCTACCCTTTTGACCCTGCTATCACTTTGATGAATTCAGCCTATTGTTTTGTGTAGTAAAATGCTGGCTTCCATGAGCTACAGTACAGTCTGCAAAGAACTGCGATGACTGGAAGTAGATGCCTCTACTTCCAAAGCCTCTGACAGTGTGAGGACAATGTCATATGTTGGTTTAAACCAAAATACCAAATAAAAAACAGCATCCAGACAACAAATCCTGTTCATCAGACAGAAGTCTAGGAGTGACCTTGGGCCTCATACCACCTTAAAAAGATCAGGACCCTCAAATTCTCCTAGATCAATGGGGAAAAAAAAAGTTGCAGTGGTAGTATTTTTCCTTAAGAATAATTGGTTCTTATCTGCAATTAGTAGATCTGCAATTGGTCATAATCAATTAACACCAATAAGCCACTCTTTGTACTAACAATCCACTCATGTCACTTGTTCTGGAAAGACAAGTAACAGTTCAAAAGGGCTTCTTCTGGTCTGTTTGTATCAGGTTGTCACACAGATTTCTGTATCAACATCTTCAACTGTACTCACAAGCAAAGGGCTTGCACTGGATAAGAATTTTCCAGTCTCTTTTCCTCTGGCAGACCACCGGACCTGTATGCTTGTATCAGGTTTGCATGGCAAGATTTTGATGGCCAGGGCTGAGCCCATCAGCAGAAGTGGTAGAGCCTCTGGAATAGTGTAGTTAAAAGCGGGGAAAGCTACTATACAAGAGGAAATTGCAGCCAGAGAGAGGAGCAAGAATTTGTATGTTAGAGCAACAACTGCTGACATCAAGGTTTGAGAAGAAGGAGGAGCAGGAGGTGCCCCAGGCACTGGCTCCCCTGCAGCTCACAGTGAAGACCATGGTGAAGAAGATTTTCTCCCAGCAGGCACAGAGGTCCATGATGGAGCAGAGACCCACCTGCAGACCCTGGAGGACGCCACATTGCAGCAGGTGGATGCCTGAAGGAGACTGTGACCTCATGAGAAGCCTGTGCTGGAGGAGGTTTTCTGTCAGGACTTGTGACACCCCCAGGGGACCCACACTGGAGCAGTCTGTTCCTGAAGGATTGCACCCTGTGAGAGACCCACACTGGAACAGTTTGTGAAGAACTGCAGTGCATGCAAGAACCTATGAGAATTTGGTGGAGGAGTGTCTCGCTTGGGAGGGACCCCACACGTGCTGAAGCACAGAAAGATCATAAGGAATCCTCCCCTTGAGAAGGAAAGGGCAGCAGAGACATGATGAAATGACTGTAGCCCCCATTCCCCTTCTCCCCGTGCTGCTGGAGGAACAGAGGTAGAGAATTCATGAATAAAGCTAAGCCTGGAAAAAAAGGGAGCGGAAGGGGGAAGGTATTTCAGGTTTGGGTTTATTTCTCTTATTTTTAACCATACTCTGATTTGTCTATTAGTAAATAACTAATTTACCTGAATCAAGTGTGTTTTGCCCTTGGCTCTAATACTGAGTGATCTCTCCCTGTCTTTATCTTGACCCATGGGCCTTTGTTACCTTTTTCTCCCCTGTTCAGCTGAGGAGGAGAGTTGTTAAATGGTTTGGGTGGGACAGAGTGACATCCAGCCATGGATAATCCACCACAACACTGTAATCATGGTTTCATGCACAAAGGAGACCTCAGGTTCTGTGAAAACCCAGAACAAACTCCCAGATCTGCCATTGTTCTGCATGGGGACTTTACTCATGCCATGTGAATGTTTTGTCATTCTCATCATCTCTGCTTTAGCTTGATATTTTGCACTACACCCACATTGGGTCATGTAGGCAGTAAAATTTAAAAAAAAATCTGTCAAAATCTAGATCTAGCAGTAGGCTGCAATTATTATCACAAAAGATGCTTTTCAAGTGATATAATTTCAGTGTCATCAGAGCTGCCTGGAACAAATACTTCATTGTTTTATNCTTGGCAACCCTACCCTTTTGACCCTGCTATCACTTTGATGAATTCAGCCTATTGTTTTGTGTAGTAAAATGCTGGCTTCCATGAGCTACAGTACAGTCTGCAAAGAACTGCGATGACTGGAAGTAGATGCCTCTACTTCCAAAGCCTCTGACAGTGTGAGGACAATGTCATATGTTGGTTTAAACCAAAATACCAAATAAAAAACAGCATCCAGACAACAAATCCTGTTCATCAGACAGAAGTCTAGGAGTGACCTTGGGCCTCATACCACCTTAAAAAGATCAGGACCCTCAAATTCTCCTAGATCAATGGGGAAAAAAAAAGTTGCAGTGGTAGTATTTTTCCTTAAGAATAATTGGTTCTTATCTGCAATTAGTAGATCTGCAATTGGTCATAATCAATTAACACCAATAAGCCACTCTTTGTACTAACAATCCACTCATGTCACTTGTTCTGGAAAGACAAGTAACAGTTCAAAAGGGCTTCTTCTGGTCTGTTTGTATCAGGTTGTCACACAGATTTCTGTATCAACATCTTCAACTGTACTCACAAGCAAAGGGCTTGCACTGGATAAGAATTTTCCAGTCTCTTTTCCTCTGGCAGACCACCGGACCTGTATGCTTGTATCAGGTTTGCATGGCAAGATTTTGATGGCCAGGGCTGAGCCCATCAGCAGAAGTGGTAGAGCCTCTGGAATAGTGTAGTTAAAAGCGGGGAAAGCTACTATACAAGAGGAAATTGCAGCCAGAGAGAGGAGCAAGAATTTGTATGTTAGAGCAACAACTGCTGACATCAAGGTTTGAGAAGAAGGAGGAGCAGGAGGTGCCCCAGGCACTGGCTCCCCTGTAGCTCACAGTGAAGACCATGGTGAAGAAGATTTTCTCCCAGCAGGCACAGAGGTCCATGATGGAGCAGAGACCCACCTGCAGACCCTGGAGGACGCCACATTGCAGCAGGTGGATGCCTGAAGGAGACTGTGACCTCATGAGAAGCCTGTGCTGGAGGAGGTTTTCTGTCAGGACTTGTGACACCCCCAGGGGACCCACACTGGAGCAGTCTGTTCCTGAAGGATTGCACCCTGTGAGAGACCCACACTGGAACAGTTTGTGAAGAACTGCAGTGCATGCAAGAACCTATGAGAATTTGGTGGAGGAGTGTCTCGCTTGGGAGGGACCCCACACGTGCTGAAGCACAGAAAGATCATAAGGAATCCTCCCCTTGAGAAGGAAAGGGCAGCAGAGACATGATGAAATGACTGTAGCCCCCATTCCCCTTCTCCCCGTGCTGCTGGAGGAACAGAGGTAGAGAATTCATGAATAAAGCTAAGCCTGGAAAAAAAGGGAGCGGAAGGGGGAAGGTATTTCAGGTTTGGGTTTATTTCTCTTATTTTTAACCATACTCTGATTTGTCTATTAGTAAATAACTAATTTACCTGAATCAAGTGTGTTTTGCCCTTGGCTCTAATACTGAGTGATCTCTCCCTGTCTTTATCTTGACCCATGGGCCTTTGTTATCTTTTTCTCCCCTGTTCAGCTGAGGAGGAGAGTTGTTAAATGGTTTGGGTGGGACAGAGTGACATCCAGCCATGGATAATCCACCACAACACTGTAATCATGGTTTCATGCACAAAGGAGACCTCAGGTTCTGTGAAAACCCAGAACAAACTCCCAGATCTGCCATTGTTCTGCATGGGGACTTTACTCATGCCATGTGAATGTTTTGTCATTCTCATCATCTCTGCTTTAGCTTGATATTTTGCACTACACCCACATTGGGTCATGTAGGCAGTAAAATTTAAAAAAAAATCTGTCAAAATCTAGATCTAGCAGTAGGCTGCAATTATTATCACAAAAGATGCTTTTCAAGTGATATAATTTCAGTGTCATCAGAGCTGCCTGGAACAAATACTTCATTGTTTTATTGCATAAACATCCTTCTAGGTCATATCTGTCTGAATGAACTTGGTCTGTGCCATGGATGGAAGGTGGCAGAGGCAGCCAAAGTGCGTCAGCTCTGCAAACCCACTGCTTCCTGCTCCACAGCAAACCGAGCTGTGTCCACACGTCCCTGCTGGGGAGCCTGCTTTCTTCCCAGAAGGAAAAATAGAAAATGTACTGTCTCATTGTGGGGCAGCTCCAGCACACTAAATAGAGCCATATACTATCACTCTATAAGCAAAACCTGCTGCTGAGGGGAAGGAAAGGTTATGTTTGTTTTTGAGGTTTTAAATCTTCTTTTTTGCCTTTTTTTTTTTTTTTTTTAACCCAAAGGGATCCAAACCAGAAGTTCCTTCCTGTCTGAAAGAGTTAGGCAGATGACATTTGTGGCCTGATTCTCTTCTCAACCATTAAGTCAGATATATCTCTAGTGAGCTGACAGAGCTACTTCAGAGTAAAGCCAGGGTGAGGGAGACAAAATTCTGTGCCACACTAATGAAGTCATAACAGCAGCAGCCATCCAGAGCAGAGTCAGCTTTTTAAAACCAAAATTATGTTGATCTTTCATCTGGAACACACAAGATTTTGAAGCTCATTCAAGTACTCTGCACCAAAATATTCAATTCCTTTCCAGCATAGTTTTATTGCAGTTGATAATACAGATCTGTAGCATGTTGAGGCCAAGAAAAATGGTAATGACTTTACTCTCTTTTCTCAGCTTGCCAGTTTTCAACTCAGAGGAAAGAGAATACTAAATAGAACAATCAACAGCAACAGGTAAGGAGCTCTTGTAGGTGCCACAAGGTGCCACATCCTCTAAAGCATCCTGACACTTGTTGACAAGAGGGACTGTAGTGATCACAGCCTATGGCACATAGACTACAGAAGTTGTTCAGAAATTCCTGCAGTCAGATTTGGGTGACTTGAAAGGTCTAGATTAGAAAGGTTTGGACACTGGAAATTATTTTGAATATTTGCTTCAAACAAGAAGAAAGAACTACCATCATGTGCCTCAGCTCTTTTTCTTTCAAAAGGTAGTTATCTTCATAGAGCCTAGAAAAGGGAGAATCTGAATCTCAGAGGATTCTGTCTGTGATAAATAAAATTCCATTCTTTGAAGAAAGACAAGTGCAGCCTCCAAGCTGAGTTCCTATAAGTATCTGAGATACAGCACAAAATCAGAGTTTCTGGTCCTAGTTAACCCAGTCCAGGTAGAGTCTGGTATGGGCTATATATATGTTTTCAGCATACAGTGTTCCTCATCTGCTCAGTCTTTGCTTTGGCCTTTGAACCTCACTTGTAATTCCCTACTTAGCTCTTGACCCTTCTTCACAGACTTTTGATTTAACCTTTGCTAATTTTCTTTCTCCTAATCCTGACCTGCTTGTCTTACATTGCTTAAACATTATCTCATCTGCTATCCCAGGATCTGCTCTTCAGTTTATAGTCCCTAATTTTGTGGTTAAGCCTCTAAGAACCTTCTTGACCAGATGGAGCATATTTCCCACATTCTGACTGACTGCAGTACCTTCATCCCACCTCTAAACCTCATTCCAGTTTGACTCTCATTGGGGAGCCTAATTATCCATACCCTTCTGTATGTGCTTTATCTGCCAGGGAAGAGTAACCTGGCAGATTAGCTCTGGAGTCATCTGTGAGGACTATCAATATCCAGCCTACATTTACTGTTAAGCTACCCCATCTCTTCTACATCAGAAATTCTCTCCCTTTTGGGCAGGTTTTTGGGCTGAAATTTTTTGCATTTCTTTTTACATTCCTGTACTTAAGCGTGTGAATGCAGTGGAGGCCCTGAACTATCAGTAGATATCCTGGCTCCATCTTGCACACTCCAAGTAAAAGATGTTTTTTTCTGTTTTGTTACAGAAGGCAACAGAGAACATCCTCTGGGAACAGACAGCATCAGCCCAAGGCAATGCTAACCATTCAAATATCCAAGCCTGACTTTACCCTTCCAGTCTTGTCATATCTTCTGTGATGCTTCCCTTGTGATTCCATCCTGATCTTCATAGTCCAACAAGTGTGTTGACCAAGAGAGGGTTCCTACAGGTCCCATCCTCTTACTGATCCCATCTCGCACAGCATATTGTCACATGTCACATATCTGGATATTCAGCAATATCACAGACTGACTGTACACAGAGGAGTCATGAGGGCATTGCTTTTCCTTTTGTCTCCTGAACTGAAAGTTCTTTTTCTCAGGGTGAACCCCTTCTTCTTGAGAAAGAGTAGCCCAACCCCACTGACAACTGTAGCTCCCTGTCCTAGCTGGGTCTGCTGGCTCTTTCCAGTGGCATGGAGTGAAGAAGGCAAGATGCTTCCTGCCTGCATGCCCAAGTTCTTTGGAAGCACCCAAGCCATGGGTGCTACAACACTCCCAAAGAACTTAAACTAGTATGGGACTGAGCTTAAACTGTAAACTGGTATGGGACAGGTGGAAAAGTATTGTCATCTTCCTTACCATCACAATATGAATCAGCTCAAAGCTACTAAAGCAAAATTGGCTATAGTTGCTGTTAGTTAAGTCATAACTTTTCAGAATAATTTTCCCAAAACAGGATAATCAAAAACAGGTGAAAAGTCATTCTGCCTAATAATAGGAAACTGAATAAGAACAAAACATATATTATGCACAGATTCTTCTCCAGGCTGCACAAAGGCAGATTTTCTCAAAGTCAGAGGCAATTTTAATGAATACTAGGTCCTTTCTTTAATCATCTCCTAAGATTTGTGGAGCAGTGTGATCCAGAAAGTTGTTAGCTTCTCCAGTAAAGGAAGGTGGGCTGAGTGGATGTTTGTAAATCCAACAGATAGAAATTACGTGATTTTCCTCCTTAGATACTCACAGACTTTTTTCTTTCCCTTCTGGAGAAATGATCCAATATGCATGCACAAGCATACTGATGTTTGTTGTTTTTTTTTTTTTTACTTTTCCCTTACTTTTTTTCTGATGGAGTGTCCAAGAAACTAAATATGTGGAAGTTTAATATTTTATTACTTCTTTACCCTTATTCTGATATGTTTATAAAGAAGGAAATCTACCTCTTCCTGGATACCAATGAACTGTCAGCTTCCTCCAGCCAGTTTCTTTGTAACACATGAAAAGTCTTTCTTATAGGCAGGCTTACTAGCCTAACTAGCTTAATAGCCTTGCTCCACTATTAAAGGAAAAGAAAGCAAAGGGCTTGGGTGAGGAGGATGCCTCAAATCCTCCTCTTGGACTCCTCCTCACATTCACCAGAAACAGGTGGTGCACATCAGGCTCAGTTCACTCTTCTTTGTTTTGGGAAGGATCTGAGCAAGGACAAGGCAAGTGATGTGTCAGGGCTTCCATTGAAACGAGAGGGCTTAGGCAGAACCCTCCCTGCAGATTGAAGTACCCAGAATAAACTGTTCATTGTTCCCAAATATATAAACAAGAGATTCTTCAGCTTTCACCCTTACAATTTCAATTTTTTCCTTCACATGTGTATCTGGAAATGCTCTTTGCTAATATCTAAATGCCCCATTTCTCTGTCCCAGCAGGAAACCTGGGACGGCCATTAAGAGCATCACAGCTTGCCAATACCCTGAAACCCATAACAGTGAGTAAAACACCTGGCCTGATGGTTCCTAGGTTAAGTTTTATGTTTTTTCTCACATACACACACACACACACATACACCATAAACCTGCAGGCAACTACGTACTTTCCTCTGCAAGTGTCTGGAGGAGAGTTCTGTCCCCTCTACCTTGAGGGAGGGTTTGATTTCAATGGTTTTCCAAGCTGGGCTGGAATCACAAATCAGGCTTGAGCTACTGACCCACCTCTCTCAAATTCTGGGAGGTTAGTGAAATTCATGCACAATATCAAATGTCTGAGCCAGGTGGGGATTCGTAATGGCTGGGCCATTCCCTTTAGCAGGATTAGGACAGCAAGCCCCTCATGGCTTGGGAAAAGAAATAGTAATTGACAAAGAACAGTAAATACACATCTCTCATTACATGATTTTGAGTCCTCATACATGGGAAATGTTCTGGGGAAAGCACCTCCTGTACAGTCTGTTGGCTCTTTGGCCAAAGCAGTGCATAGCAGGGGGGTAGATAAAAGCCAGGATCAACGAAGAAGGTAGGAGGTTAAAATGGATCACATCTCTGGGAGGCAGAGAAGAGCCTGAATTCTTCCAGGACAAAAGCACCTAAAGCTCCAGAAAATAAAATAAAATTAAAAGTTAATAGGAGATTAAAATAAAACAAAAACAAAAACACAGAGAGATAGCCCAAGAGCACAGGGTTGCCTACACTCTTGCGAGGACCCAGGGAAAGAAGCTGTTAAAGTTATTTGTCCTGGTGGGTGGCAGTAGTGGGATTTTTGAGTTTTGATACTGGGAATAGAGAGGAGGCAGCTGCAGTAGGAAGGAGGCTGGGCCTCACCACACTGGGGGAAAGAAAGGGATAATAGGGAATCTCAGGAGGAAAGGGAGCCATCAATCTGAGCTTAGGCCACCCATCACAACTCCAGAAAGCTGTCCTGCTGCAAGGGTGGTGAGTGCCAAAGGACTGGGAAGACAACATTTATTGCAGGGTCGAGGGCTGATGGTCAAAGATTGATTTGACAGCAGGATCCCATGTCAAGAAGCAGGAGAATTTTACAGCCATGAGACTCTCTCACAGGTGCAAGAGTACTTCAGTTCTCTGGTTTACAACATGCTTTTCCCTGGCATGAGCAGCCCAATGGATCATCAGTTCATGCTATCAACAGAGAGAACATTTTGTTTGTAGTGCACCTCTGCCCTCCCAGCATCAATCCATAATTTTATTTCATTTTCAGCTTACAGAACTGGTAAGAAGTCAGAGCTGCTGCAGCTCATCTTGCTTCCTGGCAAAGGGAGGAGAGAAGGAAAGATAAAAATACCAGGGAAAAGTACAACTGTCAGAAGCAGCCTTTCTGTAGCCAGCAGTAGACAACCATCAGTGAGAGGCATTTTGCCACTCCCTGTAGGGAAGCACACACATTAAAAATGCACATTTTTCCCTGGATTGTTCATCTACTTTGAGTTGTCCTTCTCTCATCATCTTATTGTTCTATTCCAAAGGTTTAAGAGGATTAGTGACTGTTTTATGCTGAGTCTGGAATAATGCCAAGAAGGCTGAAGGAAGCTGAAAACAGCTGTGTCAGACACCCACATTTCAGGATATTTCTGTGCCCCTGTATGTCCCACAGACAGTTTTCCAGTCCTAAAAGATCAGAGTCAACAAAAAGGGGGACAGATCTGGACCCACCAACACAAACTCCTTGGTATATTGACACAGCAATCAGTTGCTACTTATATTCTTTTAGTGCAAGGAACTAAAGGCTAAGTAAACAAAATGCTGTTTTACCCAGGAAAAAAATCAGTATATATATATATCACCTCGAGGGGCTTTCCACAGCTGTGACACTTCGATGCAGTTCTGCAGTCTGTGGTTTTCCTTCCAACCTCACCATTTCAAAATGCTTCTGTGCACTCCCTTTCCAAGCATCTCGTGCAGAGTTGATCCAAGTATGTGACAGTCACAACATTGCTCACAAAACTGGAGTCAAAAACTGTTCTGCCAATTCACTGGCAAATAATCTTACTTACAAAATAGAAAGAAAAGAAAAGAAAAAAAAAAAAAAAAAAAAAAAAAAAAAAAAAAGAAAACTAAAGTACTAGTGAACAGGCATTTCAGTTCAAGAAAGCTACTCCTCCAAGAACATCAAACATAGGTAGCTGAGACAGCACAAGTCAGGCTTAAAACACCTCCAGTACCAGCCCAGTTCTCCCCAAATTCCTCCACCCAGCCCATTCCCTCACCTGCCCTGAAGTGAGGGCCTGATGCAGAGTGCACCAGCATGTGCATCATGACAGAAGTAGTGTGTGATTTTTTCTGTGATAATTGGTGCCTGTTGGCCTCAATAGGCATCGAGCTGCTTGTCAGGCAGAAGCAGGACCTAAGGAGGCAGGAGCTCTTCCCTGACAGCACACAGGTGGCTTGTCTCTCCAGCCATGGAGAGCCATGGAGCTCTCACAGATCCTGCCTGGAAGGCTCATCTCTGCCTTTGCCCGTGCTCTGGGCTTGCCAGTGTTCAGTCTTGCACTTGCATTTCCCGCAGTGATCTTGCCCTGACCTTTGACCAGCTCCACACCGTTAATTAAGTTTGTCTAAAGTTGCCTCATTTTTAGAAGGATTTCCATTTCAACCATTCCCTTTCCCCCCACACTGTAGGATACAGCTCCTCAAGGAAAACAAATTCTGTTCAGCTGAAAGTCCAGAGGGTTTTTTCATTGACCTAAATTAAACTCCAGATTTGCATTGACATCAGAATTTACTCCTAGGACTTTCAAGTCCTGCCAAATTCATAGAAACTGAGAGCAGCATAGTTAAATATCTGCTTCCACTCTTTAATTAAACAATATTTATAGTACAATTGGACATATGTATGTGCATTTTGAGTGAATATTAATGTTTTAAATTATGCACTTAATCATGAAAATAAATTAGATGCCTGTACTCAGGGAGTCAGCAAAGGCAGGGACAGAAAGGATTTCTCCACTTTTACCTCCTTAAGAAAAGAGTTGAAATTATATATGTTAATAATAGAAGGTGGTTCGTGAATTAAAATATCACAGGGCCCTCAAAAGAGAATAAAAAGCTAGGTAAGAATGATTAATGTGCTTTTACACAAAGAATGATACTTTTTATATATCTTTGACCTTCTAAGGTCAAAGGGATTATAGGACTGTTTGAAGTTCAAGAGGAGCTGAGCAAGGAAACAAGAGGGCTTTTCATGGGGTGATGAGAAGCTGTGGCTGACATTTCAAGAGCAAAAAGCCTATTTTTATTAACTCCTTCTTTCTCAGGTCAAAAATGTTTTTGACAGAAGAAAGAAAAACAAGCATGCAAATGTGCAAAAAGTAATCCAATTTCCTCTGCAAGCACACAGACCTCATCCTGAAGTTCAGCAGATCCAGCAGCACCAGTGTGGCTGACCATGAGGAGGCAGAAAAGAAAGACCCATGGGAGGCAGGTCACTGAAGGCAGGATAGCATGGCATTACTGGGGCTTCAGTTAATGCTGCTCACTGCACTTTTGGAAATCTTTTAGGGCAGCTGATCAAATTCTGCAGCAGTCATAGCAGATTGTCATCACAGATCTTTCTGTTTAAACTTCCAAAGAGTGTGCCTTGTATGTTTCTGTGCACAGCTCAATGGGTAAGTGAACATCAGGGCAGCTATTTGAGCATGCAAATAATGGCAAATAAAACATGTGCAAACTGGAGAAAGGAGTGCAGCATGAGGTCTCTAGGGTAGATTAGGTTATTTATCCTCAGTGAGTATTTTACGTGCTGAAAAACACTTTTTGCAAGGGGCAGCAGAAGGATAGATGAAATTTAATTAACAGTTTTGACAGTGAAATCTTAGAAAGATGAATGACAGCCAAAGTGTTTCATTTTATATTTTCAGTATTCTTTCCCTTTTTTTGTTTTAAACTGGCATTTTTGCTTTAAAGTTGTCCAATTACTTTGAAGGGGTTTAAAAAGGAGTTTAAAACCTTACAAAGGAAACTGAATATTTGACTTTCTGTCAAATGAAAGTTTTTGATAAATATTAAATTATTTTCGGTTTTATAGTAAAATTACTATTTACTTTTATGTGACTTTTAGCATAAATGTTCATATTTTGAACACATATATACTATATAAAACATAAAGTAAATTATGTGTATCTACTTAGACACAGTGGCAAAAATGTGGAAATCATTTTCTTCTCTGTCTGTTCTGAAATAAACTGAAATTTTGTATTTTAATGCCACAAGAAAGTCCTGATACTGGGTCCTGGCAAAACAGAACAAGTACAAATATAAACAAGTACTGGTCACTTAGGGGTCACCAATATAGAAAGAGTCTATTTCAGTGTCCTCAATTCAGCTACTCAAGTGAAAATTCAGTGGAGACCTGTATGGAGCACCTGGGTCAGAGCTTGCTTCTCCCTTTTAATTTTTGTCTGCTTTTCATGACATTTTATAGAAAAAATTGAAACTTTCTCACTTTTTCAAAATTACTTTTCATTTTCTAGCTCTAGTAAAGAATTGGGGAGAAAAAAATCTCATTTTTCACTCTTTTCCTTTGCTTACCCCCAAGCTATGAACACTAATACTTGACTGCTATTAATGCAGCTTGCTCAACTTAAATAGACTTTGTGATCATGAGCTGAGGTTGCCAACAAAAGTTCTTCAGCTGCATAAACGGTACCAATAAATATGTACAGGTACAATTTTCTACAAAAATGCAAAACTTTTTCTACATTTTCTACAAAAATTGGAAAACTAAACCTGAATTGGAAATAGACTATAAGCTTCCACAACCTAAGGGATAAGTAACTTGATTCCTTGAAGAGCAATTGGCTTGGTCTCAGCCTTTTTCCTTGTCTGTATCAGGAAAACACAAGAAGGTTCCATGTTCATGGATATGCTACCACAGAAATGTAAAATTCTGGAAAAACTATTCAAGGCTAAAGCTGGAATCTCTCAGCTCATCCTCACATGTAAAATATTTTGAAGTTACTGTTTCCTCTTATTCTTCAATGTTCTCTATACAGACACCCAAATGCTACAGGCATCTGAATCAGCAAAGATTCAGCCAAGAGCTTAGTCCAAGCATAAAACTATACCTAGAAGATATGTTATCTACCCTATAAAGTGTCCAATTCAGGTTTCTTTGCTGCCTATAGACTACTCTGCTATAACTCTTCTGTGTTGAGGAAAATGCCATGTATAATCTTGATTTCTAGAGCTTTCTGCTCTAGAAAGGAAAGGTGAATTTCACCTTAAAGGCTTAATTCAGACTACTGTTTATTCTGGACTTATACTGTAAATTCACATGTTTGAGGACATTTTTTTATTTGGTGGGATATCTGCCATGGAATATATGTAGCAAAGGGCAGGCTGGTCAAATTCACCAAATCATTTTGGCTTGAAAAGTTAGAAAAGGCAGACTTGGGAGAGAAATATTTGTGGTATACTTTTAACTAGTATTATACCAGTGGGAAAACACAGCTGGATGTGAGAAAACACGGGTTCCCTTCCTGTGCCAGAGGAGATGTAACCAATGGCCCTCACCTCCCAGAAGTTCATCCATGATATCAACTCTTCAGAGCAAGGCATCTACCTCAATCTGCCCTGCTATCTTGTTTCACTAGCAATCAATAATTTAAAAAAAAAACCCTGAACTGCAAGTTTCTCACCTTCCAGCTATGAGCATCCTACCCCTTGGGGTAAGGAGCTACATTCACTTCCTCTAGTCGCCTTAGCTCCTAAAAGTCTAAAAAACAGGAGCTTCAGCAGAAGTGACTGAGGGAGCACCACTAAAACCTGATGGTTTGGATGTTTTGCTACAGAGATCTGAGTTAAAATTCACTGATTTGTGCTCCAGGGGCTTGGTAGCACAGGAAAAGTGAGATGTACATGTCAGGAGTGGTTAAATGTTATGCAATGCAAAGAAGGTGTGTGTGAACTCACTCTTTGTCTTTACCACTGTTGTGCTTCAGGAACAGATGGGAGTGAAGATGCCTTCTGGTCTACTTTTTGTTTAATATTTTTTTAAAATCTTCAAGGGAAATAGACACAGGAGGAGGCGTAGGTAGCCTGCAAGTTGGAACAGTCCTCTGGGCTCATTTCTGTTTTCTAATAAATATTTATACAAAGTTGAAAAGTGACAGAACAGTTCTCTGGCACTAAGCTAAAACTGTCCAACTCTCCATTTCATTTTCTGCTTTTGTGACTATCCCTTCATTTCCTTTGCTTTTTTGCAAATGCTTGGGAAAATAAATGTCTCATTTGGGGTTGAACAGGTTTCATTTGACATAAAATATAATTCGGGAATTTTTCCTTCTTCTTTGGGGAGAAGAAAAAATTGTTTAAAAGTCTAGATTTATTTTAGTCCAAACCAAAATGGTTTTTGTTTGTTTGTATTTTTGTTTGTTTGTTTGTTTACTTGTTTGGTTGCTTGTTTGTTTGTGGTTTGGTTTGGTTTTGCTTTTTTTTACCTCATCAGCAGAGGGAAACAAAATCAATTTTTCACATAGCCTTAGTGATATATTAAATCAATTCCAACTGTTAGGTCTCATTTCCCTAACCTCTGTAAGAACTCCAAACTACAAAAGAAATTGCTGCAACTGGAAAAGGTGTACTGAGAATGTTCAAGTAGAAGACAATATGATTATTTTATGTTAGATGGAAAAGGGAAAGGA
>WEIU01010080.1:476854-497179 GCA_013389925.1 Aegithalos caudatus
GGGGAAATTTAGCCATCCTGGTAAACCTCCCTTCATTTTAATCCTTCCTCATAACACAATGCCTCAGCTCCTGACTCTGTGTCCGTTCATCACTGACTTTCTCCCATTTTACCATTGAAGTCGGAGAGTTTTCAATCACATGAACTTTCTCAGAGGTGGTCTTTAAAGGAGTCTATGCATCTAATCACAGAAGAACTACAGACCCAGGTCATGATGTAGGACTGAAACTGATGCCTAATCAGCCTCCCACATGCCCTTCTCTTCTTGGTATCTCCTCTTCTGAACTGCCCAGAATCCCACTGTTTCATTTGTCAGACTGCAGATGTCACTGTAGATTGGTAGAATCCCACAAGGATCCACATTCAGTTCTCTATGGAAGATCCACACAGGCCAGCTTAAGGTACCCACATGCAGGTCCACTAAACCAAAAGAGGGGAAAATGTATCCTGCAAAATGTTTTTCTTTTAATAACAAATATTTTCTTCATTATGTTGGTACATCTGCCACACATTAAAAATGCCACCTCTGACTGCAGTAACCATATAGTGAATCTTGGATTCAACTGAAAATTTCAGATGCTTGTTAGTAGTCATGCCACATGACTCCCTCTCCCTGACCCTGTTTTTCTGAACACAGGGGAGATCTTCACACCTATGCACAAAAGCACAGAAGTGTGGATTGATTTTCTTTGCTCCCCTTAATGAACATGCCTGCCAGAATGCAAGCCAGGAAATACCAGCTTCCATAGGCACTGCCGCCGTGGGTGGTTTGAGGCCGGTGCACCCATCCCTCTGGGGGAACAGATGTTGCCACTGATTCACTTTGCAAGCATGTGAGTCAAAGTCTGCATCTGTGACAACTTACAGTAAAGAATTGTGAGCAGCTGCAGAGCAAAAAGCACAGAGTGAAAAGTCAATCAAGATGTAAGGCAAGATACTGCATCAAACCTGAAAACTGACAAATGGAATCTATTTGATTCAAGCTGCAGCAAATCTACCTGAGCAGAAGAAAGAAACAGGAAGAAGGCACGGGCTGAATTCACTGAGTGCCCTGTGTACAATCCACAGTGACTGCTCTCTGATGCCTTACATACCTCCTTTGACATTAGAAAAATCTGGAAGGAGTCTGTAAGATACCACAGGACTTGTGATCTGAGTGCTGCAATCCCTCCCTGACTGGTGAATTACTCAGAGGGTCTGGCCGAAGCACCTTGCCACTTGCGGCCACAGAAAGATCCAGGACATTCTTCATTGCAATGAAAACGTTGATACAAGTCTGCTGTATCCACTTTTGGATTTATTTCCACTTTTGCCATTTATTTCCTCCTTGATACAATATTGGCACAGTATCAAAACTAGGGGAGGTGACTTGTGATTGGTATGCCGTGCCTACCTCACACCACAGGCTAGTGCAGTTCAGCTCACATCAATGTAATTGAAGTTTATGTGTTGCTTGTTGTCTGCAAAACAAGCAAGCAGGGTTGAATTGTCTATATGAAAAGTTTTGCCTACATAAAGAAAACTACTTCTGTGCTTACACAGGAAAGTGAATACAGAGGAGAAGGAAAAAAGGGTGCAAATATTTGATCAACTTTCTAAACAAATATTTCCCAGCTGCTTTTTCCTCCTTTGTGTTTAGGTTTTTTTCTGGATATTTATGATATTGAGTTTTACTAGCTCAAATGCTTGCACAAGGCAGAAATGCACATTGCATATTGAAGAAAAAAAAAATTTAAATGGGCTTTATCCCCTAACTTGACAATCAGACAGGATTATATTACTACACAGGTCAGTCACAAAAGAGAAACAATTCCATAAGTCTTAAGTAAATTAAGCCTGTGATGTGAGAACTTTCTCAAACATACAGGTAGCATCGGTACACCAAAAGATACTTATCTTTATAATCTTCAAACAACTTATAATGATAATTAATCTAATTTAGTCAAAGTCAGGGGTTTCACCAGTCAGAACACTTTTCTAGCTAGTTACCAAGACTATAATTATGCAAGGGAAGCAACATCTTCAAAATTATGTTCTTTATGAATGTTTTGTCTTCCAAACCCATGTGGTTCAGGGACTTCTTGAATTTAAAAGGAGAGATTTGACTACATGAATAGTTTCTATTTCTTCTTTGGGTAGGATTTTCCCTACTGCATATGCTACTTGTAGCAGCTTAGTAGCTATTTTTTCAACTTTTCTTGAGTTGCAGTAACATATGACTATTTACAATGTACAGAGAACTTCCATACATTTCCACTGTATTTTCCATTGTTTTTATAACTAATACTACATTTATAAATTGCATTTAGCCATACTGAACTTCATTTGCTATGAGTAGTTCATTTATCTAGATTTCTTAAGCTTCACCAAATTTTTCCCTGTTTTTGTCTTCCTATCTTCATCTTTCATCCTGACTAGTCTAAATTACTTGGAGGCCATCTGCTGACTTACTGCCTCTGGGCTCACCATCCTTTCCAAGTTATTATTGTATACATGAAACTTTGGCCATAATACAGAAACTTGTCAGACCCTGCTCTTAGGATTTTGTAATAATGAAAACTGATCACTGATAGAAATTGATTCCTTCCTGCTTTTTCAGCAATAACAACAGTGACTACTTGATTTTTTTAATAGCTGCTGTCAAAGGTCTTTCAAAGTCTAAATAAATTTTATTAACTCAATTTATCCACTGACCACTTCATTGACATAGTTAAAGAAGTCCAAGGATTTACCCAGCACAACCTCCACTGCAAACACTCACTGTGATCTTCTAGATTAATCTTATTTCAGTAGTTCAAAGCCTTTTGCAAGGCTTGAATGTAAGGTTCCTGGACTGAAACTTTCTGAATCATCGCTAAACCACTATAATATTTCTTTACAAAGTAAAGAAAGACAAATAAAGAAAACTTTCATGTAAAACTTTGAAAAAAAAAATGAAAGGAAAATTTTGGTGAATTGCCCTAGAAGAGTTTCTTTTCCGTTTGGATCTTTAAAAAATCATCCTATCCATCTTGAAAGAAACCTTTTTTTTTTTTTTTTTTTTTTTAATTGCTATGGTTCAGCCATCCTGGTCTAGTCTAGTCTCTCCAGACTGATATAAAATTATGATCTCTAAGACAATTATCCCTCTAGAGTACAATCCTTTATGTGGATATTCTCACATAAATACAGGTTTTGTAGCAAGAAGCCATCAGTAAGGGAAATAAAAGGGTTTTTAAAGAAAAGACTAAAAAGTTGTTATTATGCTACTGCGTTATTTCTCATGTGACTGCACCTTGAATACCCTGTGCAATTTTCTTCCTCTGACGCCAAAAAGGATATATTTGAACTGGGGAAGGTTCAGGAAAAGGTCACAAGGATGATCAAAGGTGTGGATCAGCTTCCCCACCAGGAATCACTAAACAGAATAGACTGGAAATGAAATGACGGAGTGGGGGTAGGACAGAGATCCATAAATCACACACGTTGTGTCACGGGGGAGCAAACTGGGCACAATGGGATCACTGTACCCTCAGGGCAGGAATCGAGGCACAGCGTGAAGAGAGGAGGTAGCAGGTGGAAAACAAAGGGAAAGCAGAGGCTCTTCACACAACGTGTTATTAAACTGCGGCACTTTGCCTCAGGATGCTGTGGATACCAGCAGTTTCAGAAAACAGACAGACAAATTCACAGAACAAAGGTTTGAAAGGGACGGCTGCATTTTACAGATGCAACTTCCAGCTTAGGGGAGGTTGAGCCCCAAATTGCTGGCTGGCAGGAGAGTACACCAGGCAAGCACTGTTCACCAATCCCTGTTCTTATTTTACCTAGCCATCCATGGCTCACCAACACCAGAGAGAGGAGCCTAGGTTAGGTGGGTGTCTGGTCTGACTAGCACTGCCATTCCTACACTCCTATTTTCTATCTCTGATGCTGAAAACCACTTCTAGTGACAGATTTTTGTTAGCATCTAAGCCATCTAATATCCAAGTGTCCTAGGGTGACTTTAAGATGCTTGTATCCCCAATTGTCTGTTCCATTTGTGCTGTATATTGAGTTCTGTACCTTTAAACCTGGTTCTGGGAGCACAGGGGGAGAAAGAAGCAGCGCGCAGTTTGTTTTGAGAAAACGGCCCTGACTCCTCCGCATTCCTGCTCCGGCGGTGTTCGTCTGAGGCACGGACAGCGGTGGGACAGAGATCTCCTGTGCTTTTGTGCTTTCAGTTAGTTAGTTTTAGCTAGCTGAGGCAGAAATGTTCCCTGGACTGGTTTTTTTGGGGTTTTTTTTCCTTTCTTGGGACTGTTTAAATCTGTTCTGGACTGAAAACCCAGAGAAGCACCGAGTGCTCGCACCTGCGGCCCACTGGGGCCTGGACCCCCGGAGGACTGGGAGTGATAAAAGAGTGAGAGAACTGAACTGCACCCACGGCAAGGACTTCCTCAGCTCTGCCATCTCTCTTTGGATCGTCGAGAGGTTTTATTGTTTCATGTTATTCATTCTCTGTGCTTGTGGGTATTTTGTTTGCTAAATAAATAATTTTTTCCACTTTTTTCCAAGGAAGTTTTCCTGGACTGGCTGGGGGAGGGGCCATTTGAGTTTGTTTTCTGGAGGAACCCCTTTGGAGGTTTCCTCCCAATTTTGCCCTAAACCAGGACACCAAGTTACCTGCCAGCCCTCTTCTCATCATAACATCTTGCTTTCAGCACCCTGCTTGCAACATTTCAGTCTTTCCTCTTTGCCACAGAAGGGGAGCTTTCTGGAGATAAATCTCCTCTGGAGCCATCTGAGGAACATCCCAGCAACTGATAAGGAAACACAACTATATTGATGTCAAGGAGAACTGCACAAGTTGCATGAAAAACTTCGCAGACTTTGGTATTTACATGGAAAGTACAGAAGGTGTAAAGAAAATGGATAAATTAATCCACAGAGCACTTGATGTCCCATGCTTTGGGCACTTAATTGGTATGACTTGTCAGAGAAGAACGACCAAGGAATAGGTTGATCTGAACCCAATATGTAAATTTAAAGTCAAAGCAAAATATTTCAACTTTAAAAACAAAAAACAAAACCAAAAACCAATCAAAACCGCAAATAACACAGAAAACTGAAACGAGCAAACAAAAAAACCCATAAATTAATTCTGCTTTATTGATATACATTATAAATGCCTATATGATATTTCAATAGCTACATTAGATTATCTTGTCCCCCAAGGTAAAGAAAAGCCAATAAAAATTTTATTTCAGAGAAAGCTTGAGATATTATGGAGGAAAGAGGTAAATGTACCTGATTGTCAAGATAAAGTATAGTATTTTCAAGCTTGTCCAACTGTGATTAAAAAAACAGTGCTTGTGAACATTTTGTCTTGTTTACTTACAGGCAAACACTCCACTATTTGTTCAAAAAAGATACTTTAAAATTTATTTATACACACTGAAAGCAAAAACACCAATGCAGCAACAACTGACCATACAACAAAAATCCTTGTTGCTAAATTTGACAGGGTCAAGCTAAAAATCCTCTGGGCTTACTTAATAAATATTCAGCCTTAAAAAGGTCAGTAACACTTATCCTGGACTCATTCCAAATGTCAGCTTTTCAGAAGGCTCTCAAAATAGGCCTTTCATGCTAGTGAGACATCCTGCACTAAAAATGAGCTCTGCTTGGAAAAGTATGGGACAACGTGGCCTGCTTGACATGAAGAACTAAATTTTATGTGTTTCATTTCTTCAACTGTCACCAAAACATTGTATAATTCAGTCAACATGATGGCAGGCACTTTTTCAATTAAATAGGGTTTTCTTCAATCAAAAAAATGTGATTTTTGTAAACACAGAGTTTTGATGATTCTGTTTTTTAAACAATCCCAACTGATTCCTTTTTTTATTGCTTTTTAAAAGTTTTGACATTTGCTACTTCAAAAGCACAAGAAAAGTCCTGATCTTCTCTTTGTTATCTTTATGTTTTTCTTCGCACTGGAAAGAAAAGGGTCATAAAAAAAGATAAAAAATACAATCAATATTTTTACCTTTCTATACTCAACTCTGGAAAACGGACAAGACAAAAAAGGTGTCAAATAAAAATTGTTTAAAATGTAACTACATGGTGCACTGTAAGTTCATTTCAGCTGGAACTCCCTGCCCGCCAGGACTCATGGCACTCAGCATCCCTCTTCTTTCTTCCCAAGGAGTCAGTCTCCTGGGATACCACCTAATCCTTGGCCAGTCCTCCCTAGCACTATGCCGGTTGTGAGCATGATCTCCTCATGCTAAGAAGTGCCTGGGCTGAGGAGCACTTATTTTTTGGGCAGATCGGTTCCCTGGTCAGGATCACCAGAGAGCAGCTCGCTCTGGCCAGAGGAAGCAACTGCCTTCCCAGATGGAAGCAAGCATCCAAAACCAGAAAATCCAGGTCGGTTCTCTCAGGACCTGTTTGTTAAATTACAGACCCATCTCCAGGAAGGCTGGACCAAACTTCACAGCTCCCACCATGAGGCCAGGGTAGTCCTGGTCCCAGAGGTGCCAGCAGCCACAGAGGAGGAACAGACAGCCCCAGGAGGGTGCCCTGTATCCTGTATCCTACCAAGAGGCACAGCTCTGCCCCTTCCACGTATGCTGGCCACTCCATAGCCCAAAATCCCTATTAGCAAATCCAAGCAAATCCATCCTTTCGTGAGAGCACGGCTGCTGCTGGCCTCACTAAACGCTACGTGTGCATGTGCTGCATGCCCAAGTACGTGCTGTGTCAGAAATGGTTATGCAAGAAATTGATGAAATTATGCACAGTGCTAGGAGCTTCCAGGAGAGAAATAGCAATGTTTACAAGTGTATAAGATGAGATTTCATCAGAAACAAACTATGTGGACATGGGATTTTGCTTCATTCCGCATTAAAAGCACGTGTGCCCCACTGTTGGATCCAATACACTTAACAAAGACAGGCAACAGACCTCACTCAAAATTAATTTAGCTGCCTGGCCTACAGAGTACGTGCATGAAAATTTATGGTGTGTCTCATCTTTTCCTGAATGTACATGATAAGGCTTACCCATGCCTTAAGGTTATTACGAGAACACTTTAATCTGATTGAATTTAATTCAGTGCTTTAGTGCCACTTACCTACAGCTCTAACAGTGAAAGGGATACATCATTTTATTCCAAATAGCAGAGTTGTTCACACAGAACCACATCCTCCAGACACAGTTATAGACAATTCCCACAAAAATTGGATTATTCAGGAACATAAGAACATGCAAGAATGGAGCCTAAACTTTGTGGTGCCTAGCCTGTAGATTAGTATTTGTTGGAAACTGATATCTATTATTCACTGGTTCTATTTTTTAGTTCTTATTCTTTAATAGCCTGATTTATTTTGTACAGTGGTCCACCATTTCATAGAATAATTTTTCTTTTCTGAAAGGGATCATGTGTTAAATTATTTTTCTTTGTTTCTTTTTAGTATTGTACCACTATCTTTTAAAATTTCAAATAAAAGCATGACTGGAATAAAAGACAGTTAAATTACATCTACATGGATACTAAGAATCAGCCTCTAAAGTCTTAGCCAGTCACCTAACCAAAATACAAAGCATATGGGAAAGAAGGGGGCTTAAAACTAAAAAACAGCAATTCTGTGCTTTGATTGTTTAGTCTGTGTGGTTGAGGGAACATGAGAGTAGGGATAAGAGGGCAAGTTTGAAAGCCTAGTGCAATTATTTGGATGCATAATGATGTTAAAGTACCCCCACCTGCATGTGTAGACCAATATGGTATGCATTTAGACCTGTGCTCTTCTAAAAACTTCTGGTTTTGTTTGTTTCCTCTATATCTGCACATCTACAAGGTTCAGGACCTGGTCCAACATAACTGCATCCACAGCCTTGTGTGGAAGACTGAACAGCCTCACTCCTAGAATCACTTGAGGTGACTCAGAACTCAGAGGTGCTTATAAATTATGATCTTTCCGAGGCCCTGAGATAGGGTGCAACAAGCCATGCAAAAGGAGTCGTACAAAGTGGGAATGGCTGTGAGAGACCCCTCCACCCCACTGAGGCCATTTGCCAAAGGGAAATGCACCCAGCATTGACACCCAGCCTGCTCCATGCTGAAATGCCCGCACAACCGGATCACTCATGCTTCCCGGTTTGTGTGTTTTACCGAGGGACAATTACAGCTGGAAAACTGCGACATTTTTCACAACTGTGATTTGTATTTTTCTGCTTTCTTTTCTACTCAGACAGATAAAGTAAAAAACTTTCCTTTTCAGAGCCAGCATTTCTTTGCTCTGACACAGATTGTGGTATGTTGATGAAAAGACAACAGTTTTCTTTGTCCTTGCCCTGCTCCCAGAGCAAGAATTCAAATCTGAGCTACCTTATCTGAGGGGAATACAGAAAGGAATGAGAAATTATGGTGCAACATGAAGTGATCTGATTTCCAGAGGAGAAGCAGGCCTCCACCCGCTGTGCTGTTCCATTGCTGCTGAGCAGTACATCAGGCAGGCAATCTGTATCAACAGCAGTAAGAAAGCATGGCAATTACAATGTGTTTTTCCCTGGTAGATCATAAAGGGATTGTCCCAGATGGGTAAATATATCCTCTGCTCACCAGGAAACAGAACTGAACAGAATCTGGAATCATTTCAGTCTGAGAAGCAAGGATGTCTTGTAGACAAAACACTGTTGAGTATCCCAGAAAGCTGGGTACCAAGACCTGATTGTTGGACCTGAGATAAATAATGTAGATTTTAAATGCTCGCTAATTTTAATTCCTCATATGGAGTCACATTTTTCTGTACGCTTAACAAATATTTCTTAAAGATGCTTGGTTGTATAAGAAGGGCTAAGATCCCAAAGACCCCTGCTTTATCCCCAGGCCTCTTCAATAGATTCACAGGCATGATTTTGTGATAAGTAAGACAAAATTTCTCTCTTGCATTTGACAGATGTGGTGAAAAACTAATCATTTCTTGCTTAAATCATTGAAAAACATATTTCACCTTAAAGTAGGGAGCTGACTAAAGCAGCTCAGAAAATTAGGTGCCAGTGAAAACAACAGACTACCATAGAGAAATATACACAAACTGAACTGCAATTCAGGAGAAGCCTTTGTTTAAGTTCAACAGATCCTTTAGCTTCAGTTTCTGAATGTATGTGATAAGATTATTTGAGTTGAAATAATTATAAAAACTTATGTGGGCTAATATTCATTGAATGCAGATCCAGCCTGCAAAAAATTTCTTACAATGCCAGGGCCTTTCCAAACAGATGTTTTATTTTACTTTTACAAAAACAAGCTGTTTAATCTTGTGACACAATCTACAGTTCAGACATAAAAGGATTTGGCAGANAAAATACACCTTAAGTATTTTAACACTAATATTCACATGCAGCAGAGAAATACTAACAGGAGAATACAGTGTAGTTTGTATGATAAACTGTATCCCATTCTACCTAGCATTTCTTCAGCTGCAGCAATTTATTAAGTGTCCTTCACCAGCAGATAAATATTTCTTTACAAACAGCTTATAAAACTTCTCTTGTTAACAGATCTCTCTAAGTGTTAAATGCCACCATATCTCTGAGGTGCCACTCCTTCTATCATTATAATAAAATATTTTTTTGCCTGTGGATATTTTGAATTGTCTTTGCTGTGTCCAAGTGTCTGAGACTGTTTAGACAAGTAATGGTTCTTTCAACTTCAGCAGCAAGTGACTGCACTGTTAAATAAAGACCTTCTGTTAAGTAAGAGGTCAGGTTAGACCATGGGTCCCTTTGTGTTACCACCACAGAAAGAAAAAGGAGAATGAGTACCTACAACATAAATTCAAGGTATGAAAGAGGATGTGCAAAAGAAAAGTACTCCACTTTTAAAGTGCATGTTGCACTGCCTCAATACAGGCAAATTTCCTTGACACTTAGACTATGGAAATGTGCCCATTCCCACTCTCATTCATACCTTCTTGGAGGCAAGAGGCAAAGCCTCCAAAGCATTAGAAGTTCAGAGTTTGAAAACAAAAGCTTAAAGCCACTGCAGACCCAAAACAGATCAGAGCCAGCATCAAGGATGCATAAAGTGGGTTAAAGAAACCCAGTTGTTCATTTAACATAAAGGATTGCAATGTTGCCATTGTTTTCTAAAACTAACATATGCATAAAAAATTTTTCATCCCATGTCAAATGTGACAAATTTTAAATGCAGCCCATCACAACTCATGCTCAAGCCTGGATTGTTGCCATTTTTCCTGTTGCAGAAGTAATGCTTTTAACTTCATATACACAGATAAGCACCAATACAACAACAGAGAAAACTGAGAACAGGGCCTCCTTTCTGTTGCAAACAAACTCACCAAGAATATTTCTTTGCTATTCTACCATATTAGACATGACCAAGAATTCATACAACAGCCTCAGGGAACGTGTCCTCCTTTCCTTTCTGTGGGAATGAATCTCCTTCTCTGCTTGCAAATTATTTTAAAAGCATTTAATTTGTGGATATTTAAATTTTTCATGAGTACACCTTTCCAAGTGAGATTCTGATAAGTTTTGCAAGAAATAACTATGCCTATGAGATTTATGACTAAGGCAAGGCCCACAGAAATTAAATGAGATAACCAGTATAATGCTAGTTCATGGCTGAGCTAGTACTGGAACTTGAGAGTCCTGCTTCTGAGTTCTCTGATGTTAGGTTGTGTGGATTTGAAAAGATAGACATCTTGGACTCCCAGAGGAAAGTGCTCCAGACGAAATCAATCACTGTCAGAAGTGTGTGAGATTCCACTGAAGTCATGCCAAGGGTGAGTTGAGCAATTCATCTTCAAAGAAGTTCATTGCATCTTATCTCCAGGAAGATATTAATGATATTAATGGTACATTTATGCAATGTAGGTTTCAACATGCAAATTATTAAGAGATTTCTTCTAGTTGTTTGCACTTGCTTTCAGACTGAACTATAAAGGGTTTGTCACTAGCCCTACAACCTACCCCACTTCTGTTGAAATCAGAGGTGGAACTCCCATTGACTGCAGTAGAAAACTTCTGAACTGTATAAACTTGAACAAAACCTGGAACAACCTGGTGCTTGGTGATAGAGGTTTGCTGGGAAATTGAAAAACATAACAAGTAAAAGGATAAATATTGTCATCATCAAAGAATCACAGAATCACAGAGTGGGTAAGGTTGGAAGGGAGCACAATCTATGTTGGCAAAATGTAGGCTAATTGCCATCCTTTATTTAAGGACTTCCATGCATCTCTTTGTCCCCAGGATACGCGCTGAACTGATGCCTTGGGAAGGCTGACCTGGAACAGAGATGAGACAGAGCTAAGAGAATAAAGTATGTATTTATTAAAAGGCCTTTAAGGATACACCTTGGGCAGTACAAGTGCTTATCACACTAGGAACCATTCCCAGAGCTTATATCTAAGGCATTCCTCCAGTGAATAAGGAATGTACAGCTCTTCAGAGCAAGCTCCTGTACTGTTAAGATGCCCAAAACCAAGCATAAGTGTGTCAAATAAGGCTTGGGAAGTTCATAAATAGCTACAGACTCATGTCAGACAGTAAAAAAATGAGTAACGAGTTTGGTACTGGCCGACCATGAAAGAAAGCATGCAAGCAATCAAATTCACTTCTTTCAGGTTCTTGGTTTCCCAGTCTTAATGTTCAAGTGAGAGAGAGCCTGAGAGTAGTGGAGCACATTGCAGAGGGCCTTTTACATCCAACCATCTGTACTCCTCCTCCCCTCCTTCCATATTCCTTGGAGGTGTTAGCCCATAGGAATGTGAACCCTGTGGCATTGCCAGAAACCAGTAGTCCTGTTACTGTCTATATTCATAATATACAATTATAAAAATAGGCAGTAGCTGGGGCGAGACATTTTGGTTTACACTTCTTAAGTGAAATGTCAGCTCCCATTCACTGCCTGTGTCTCTCTGTGCCCCCTGTGGAAGAATGAAAATCCACAAGACATATTTGGATATGAACTTCACCCCTTCTTCTTCCTTCCAAACAATTCCATTCATCACAGGCAGCTTGCTCCCATTCCACAGACGGCAATGCTCAGAAGAAAATTCTACTCCTAGGACATGCATCAATGCAGGCTTGCTTTTACCATCAGCATCCTCCAGATCTGGGAGAGACCAAAATTAAAGCAGCAGCAGCAGCTGTCTGCCCCTTGATTCACAATGGAGGCAACCTCTGTAAAAGTCTCCTTTAAAAATATCTCAGGGAGTTTACCACACTTGCATGATGAGGAGAGAACTCTGTGTGTAGACGCCTTCATGCCAGACAATTACTACCAAATGTACTTTTTCATTCTGTAATGTGAGCGGAAACAGTTCAGTAATTAAAGAGCGGGCTGAAGGGGCTATTTTTAGCAACCTGATAGCTTTACAATCACTGAATTATCTGCCAGAAGTCGCACACACGTGTGGTTAGAATTGGAGTAGCTGCAATTATTCCAATGGGAAAAACAGTTCCACAGGTCACGTGCACATGGGGTGTTTATTTGTGCACACATGTGTCTGACAGAGAAACAGCAATGCAAGGGTCAGCACACCTTGGCTACCTGCTCCATGGTCCACATCTTTGCTCTCTGTTTCCCTCCTGGAGCATCCTGCACGCATAGCCCCATACCACATGAGGCAATGCAGGTGTGAGTATGTCCCTTTTGCCAGGTGTGTTTTATAACTCTCCACACATCCATGATTCCTGCTGGTGCAAGGCCAGGAAGCAGTGCAAAGAGAAGGGGCTGAAAGGAAGGCTGGGAAAGGGGTGCTGGAGTTCCCAGGACCACAAACAGTAGATAGGATAGAGATAAAGGGGCTTCTGTCCTGCTGTTAACCCTCTTATTGCAGGAATAAAAAGTATCTCTGTGTGCTGTTTGCCATGAGATAATTGCAATTTTGTCCAAGCATAAAAGCCAGGAGAGGAGGGAGGAGGTATGACCCGTAGGGCAGGGGTTGTCCCCTTGTACTCAGCACTGGTGAGGCCACACCTCAAGTCCTGTGTCTAGTTCCAAGCCCTTCAACACAAGAAAGACACTGAGGTGCTGGTGCACATCCAGAGAAGATGGTAAAGGGTCTGGAGAGCAAGTCCCACAAGCAGTGGCTGAGAGAGCTGGGGTTCCTGAACCAGGACAAGACAAGGCTCAGGGAAGACCACATCTCTCTCTACAATTATCTGAGAGGAGGATATAGCCAGGGGTGATCAGGCTCTTCTCCCAGGCAACCAGAAACAGGGTGAGAGGACATACACAGCCTCATCCTGCTTTGGGGAAGCTTCAGGTTGGACATCAGGATGACCTTCCTCATGGAGAAGCATTGGAATTATTGGAATTGGGAGTGGTGGATTCATCATCCCTGGAAGCATTCAAGGAACATGGACATGACATTCGGTGCCATGGTCTAATTGACAAGGTAGTGATGGGTCAAAAGTTGGACTTGATGATCTCAGAGGTCTTTTCCAACCTAAGTGATTCTGTGATTCTGTGATCCTCTGGACACAGAGACCATGCAGCTGCTTGGCACAGTTGCCAAGAGGCAAAAACACCACAGGGGACAGAGCAGCCCTCTGCTGCTCTGAGCAATAACTCGCTCGCTATTTTCTAGACCCTAAATAGCATCAGCCACAGAAAACAGACCTGTCTTACAAAACCCTGGCTGTTATCTTCCTCCTTCTTGTATCAAGCACAGATACAGGAGAGGAAAGAAATCAGACAGAATTCATCTGGTTGGTGCCTTTCCTTCTTCTCTTCTTCTTTTATTACCTAAAACTCTAATTTAGCCACTGCTCTGAGAAACTTGGAGCTTCTCTCCAGAAGATGCAGATAACATTTTCTAAGCAGATAAAGAGTTTTTCTACAGAACCTGGCAGCTTTTAGGTAACCTACAGAACACCTTACAGCTGCAGACAGAATTGTCTGGGAAGGCTACAGATTAATTCAGGCAGTCAGCAAGCTGGCTGGCTGCATTTGGACTTGAAGCACATATGCATGGATAATGAAGTATCCAGATGTTTTAAAGACTTTATGTATATAGAGAATACATATATTTTATACATATATACATACTGCATATGTACATACATCATCCATACAAATATATGTATATACAACACATTTTACATTGGTAAATAGATGGAAATGTTGAAAGGAATTCAAAACTTACTGCAGTTGATTGGGAATATCTTGAGACAATGTACATACAGGCTGTCCTCTATAGGTTATGGAGTCTCCCACCTTGGAGATATTCAAAAGCCATCTGGACACAATAACTTGGGAAACTGGCCCTGTCTGAGCAGAGAAGCTGGATCTGATGAACAGTACAAGTCCTTTCCAACCTCAACCATTCTGTGATATTTCTTATTGAAAGCCAATTAATACAATTAATAAGCCAATTAACTCTGTGTGAGCTCCCACGCTAAGTAATAGTTCTTACTGTACAAACATTCCTTTTAGTTCATGGCGTTATTCACAGATTAGTTGCTTTTCCCCACTGTTAGGGAAACTGAGGCCCTGAGAAACCAAGTGCCTTGCACTGGCTTTGCACATCAAACCAGAGCAAAGGCTTGCCCCAGGCCTCTGTTCCACATCAGCTGCCAAGATTAGAAATCATAACTCCCCAAGACTTCTTGTTGCTTAGTTCTTTTCCTCCTTACCTGTGAACTACTTGGACAAACAAATGCTTCTATATTTCTTTAGAGTCAGCTGAGCCCTTGGTGGCCATGCTGACACCTTCAGCATGTCATTGCTGAAAGTGTTGGTTAGCCCCCTTTGTGAAGGAGCTTTGATAAAATGCACTTGTGCTTGAACGTATGAGTGGTTTTGAGAGCCTAAGTCTAAAATTCAGTGAATGTTTTGAAAAAAATAAGCTTTGTAATGAACAAAGAAAAAATTGCCTGTAGCATGGGTATGTTTGAGACACCTGCAGAACACCAGGACTGTCAGACCTGTGCTGCAAGATCACGATTGAAAGAGGCTGCTGTAAAATCACACTGAGAAATAACCAACCTTAGCACAAGAATGAGACTGGATACGAGCTGACCAAAGGGCTGCTACAAAAACCCAGGGGCACTGTAAAACAGGGTCATACTTTCCATTTCTGTTTGGCCATTTGTGTATCTAAGGCATATTGCAAGAGACCCATCACCAAATACAAACTTTGAACAAAGCCATGAATGAAAATTTCCACCTGCTCCCTCAAGGCAACAGTCAAGTTCCATCCAGTCCAGCTGGCCACTTGGCTCAGATGTGGTCAGGAGGGCAGGAAGGCTTCCTGCTCCCATCACTAGGGAACAGCTCTATTTTTAACAGGGCTGCCTGGAACAGGTTCAGTTTCCTACTCTTTGTCCATCCCCTGCTGCAAAAGTTTTCCAAGTGAAATGAAGACCACGGGCAGTGCTCTGTAAGGGATGAAAATCCATCTCCCAAAGGATGTTATTAACCTGGAGAAGCATTGACCCCAAAAGGACTACAAGAAGAATAAAAACTAAGAAAGTAGCTCCCAGGTGCATTAGATGCAACTTGAGACTTTTAAACATAAGTTTGTTGGATCACATTACTCCATTTTTCAGTTTGGGAATGAAATCTGCTTCTCTAGATAGTTTATAAATAATTTTGAGAACTTCCATTTTCTCTAAGAAATTAATCAAAATCAAAAGTTCAATTTCAGTCTGATAAAATATAAGCAGTAATGAATAACACTCTACATTCGTTTAAATTTTCCCAGAAGTTTTCCTTTGTCTTCAGGAATCAAAATCATTATTTCTTTGACCCTTTGCCTGGCTCTTCAGAGAAAGAAGATATAAAAAGGGCATTTTTTGTCCAGATTGCAACAGATTTTCAATCAGCTGGTTTAGCTGTTTGAGGTGGTTTTCTTAAGTCACAATATCACTAAGTCACTGTGCAAACAACAGGAGGTTTAAACAACATTTATGAAGACATTTTTACCACACCCATTTCGTGGTATTTGAGTGCCATGAATGTATGGCAGTGCTGCAGAGGGGTAGGATGGCTGCCCCTGTGCTGGGTGAAGAAACACCTTTGGACCCTGTTTGCTGTGCTTCCAGATGAATGTCACCAACATAGGAGCACTGGCTCTTCCAGCTGGTGTTTCCTCACTCAAGGCCTGATCCACCCCTGGTCAATGGCAAGACCCCAGCCAAGCTCACTGGGAGTTGGACCTGGCCCTCAAGCTCTGGTTGCAGCAACAGCACCATGAAATTCGTGATTGTAGAAAAGTAATTCTACACAGAGAAGTTCCTCTTTGCCTCTGAATAAAACCAAATCAAAACCACATTTTAAGTGCCAGAAGTGAGTGGGGAAACAAGAAGGAGAGAGCTTATTTTATGAAAAGCCATTAGCTATGTTTGAGCTCTTTACATCTTTGATTTTTTTGTCTGGGATGACCCAAGCTCTTCAGGGTCTACTCTTACATCATTTTATACCTTTATTTCCACCTACTTTTTAAACCATTCCAGAAAATCTAAACCAACCTTATTCAGATAACCAACCTCATTTTTGTGAAACCATCAAGTCTATTCTAGCAGATGGTCTCTGTGTTTTTATGTGCATGTACCTCTCTTTGTGTATCTGAATAAAAAAAAAAAGAAAGAGGAAAGAGCCTATCGACAATGGCCACAATAACTTCATTTTACAATGTTTAGTCTATACTTTCTATGTTTCTTTCCAGGTAACAGGACTTCAACATGTGCAGTGTGTCTTAGTTGACTAAAATAAATTCATTTCCAAAACACACTTATCAGAATAATTATTTACCTAAACAAGGAAGAGCAATAAAGGATAGACCTCTGTGGTAATTTGCTCCACTTTAGTTTCCAGGACAGCCTTACCACAGGTAACATGCTTGACAAAACTAAACCCAGATTCAGAATCCCTTAAAAGAATCATAAAATTCCACTGGCTTCAGTAGCTCCACTGAAGATCAAATCTCTGATAAGGGAAGGTCAATTAGTCTGCATAATTTGGAAGCCAAATATTCAGGAAATATTGCCAGAGGTAGAATAAAAAAAAAAAAAAAAAAAAAAAAAAAAAAAAAAAAAAAAAAAAAAAAAAAAGAAAAAAAAAAAGAAGGAAAAAAAAAAAAAAAAAAAAAAAAAAAAAAAAAAAAAAAAAAAAAAAAAAAATTAGCAGCTTAAATACCTTATTCTAAATATTTAAAACCTAAAGAGGAAGTAATGGATAAACCCCATTTCTGCTATACCCCATAAACTATGGCATTTTTATTTCAGATTGAAAGAAGAAACAAACCAATTATCATTTATTTTATATTGTTAAACAGATTAACTTCTTCCTCAAGCAGCTGAAGCCAAAATAAGAAGCCATATAGTGAACATTTCTCTGTATCAAACAGGCTCCAGGCTCATCTTGTGGATTCTAACTCAAGCTGGATGTGTAGAAAAACTTCTCTCTACTTATTTTGATTAATTTGCCATGGGCACTTGATAGAAATCTGACAGACACTTGATTCTTTGCGAATTAGTCACTCCACTCCTTTCCAATAAATCTTTACGTCCCTTCTTTTTAAAAACACAATATAGCCATTAGCAAATCCTAGCTGTGCTGCCCCATCCCATTCTTCTCCATAGCATAGAGTGTCCCACACACTCGCTGCCTCCATTATTTCCCATCCTCTCCCTCTTTTAAATATCTTTCACCACCAGATTGGCATTGGCAGCCAGCCAACCAGTCAGCGCTTTACCTAGACAAGTGCTATGCTGATATGCCTAGATCTTTGAAGTGTCACACAACAAGTCCAACAAGTTATTTTTTCTCCTATTTTAATACTTTTTGCAGAAGGCCTCAGCCACAAAGTACATTTCCCATCAGGTTTGGGGTTTGTTTGTTGTTTTTTTTTTTTTCAAAACAGTTCCTTTCTGTGCAAACTTTTGCTGACGATTTCCTTTTTGAAATGCTTTTACCTCTATGGTATTTTTGAGAATCTCCATGAGACATGCCTTTGTGAATGATATTACATTATACCTAAACTAGGTATACACCCCAGGAACTCCAGTTCAGAAAGTCATGGTTGGATTGGTTAATGCCATTTTTAATGAGTACTGATGTGACATGCTGCCTAGATCAAAGTGCAGAGAGCTGTTATTTGTTGCTGCTTCCCATTACAGCACATTTTGAAGAGGGACACGGCAATGGAACAAGTAGGATTGGGTATATTTAAAGAAAAATAACACGCATCAGGCTGACAAAACACATAGCCTTAAAATGACAAAAAAATTAAGAAAAAAAGACAAGAAAAAATATAGTTTGTGCTGTTTTTGCAAGTTCTCCCATATCTGAACCCACTGGGTATTGATTTAATTTTATTTCATTACCACATTTGAAGCTGCACTGATAGTAAATCACAAGCAGAGCCTAATTTACAAAGTTGTCCAGTGGAGCAGTAAAGGCATTGCCCTTTCCTTTTATGAAAAGCTGTTTGTGATGCTGCCATAGGGGGCTGTCACTTCCCAGGGGAGAAACCATGACCTTCTGGGATAACTGCCTTTTGTAGAAAATAATTTTTTTGCAGACAATTCTTAGCCTCATCTTTTTGTAAATTATTATGTTGCTCGATCTGGGGATGGTAAAACAGATGGTGCCTATAAGAAGCCTCTCCTTTTGGATGTTGCTGCTTTTATACAATTATATTCAAAACTCCTAATCTTTCATTACTGCTCACAGTGACACTGGCCTGCCTTTTATATTCAGGTAAATAGCAGAAGTTACATTAGGAGACTTCTTACATGCCATGCCTACAAGAATGCCAAAGACATGAGACTCTTCAGGTTGGCTTCTTCCACCAGGCAGGACCCCTTAGTAATAACCTGGTGAACCAACAACAAGGGCAATCTGCTTTCCCACACATATCACCTCTCCCTTCTCCTTCTAACACCCATTTGCACACCCAGCACATGTTACTGATAGCCCTGACAGAGACTTCTCTTAGCAGAAGCAATTGGCACACACAGATCTGAAGTACATCACAGGTCCTCGAGATTCAGAAATGCAGATGCATGTACTGTGTTTTGAGTGGATATTGTTGTTTTCCTTGCTCACTGTATCTGACTCACTGAACCTGCAGTTAAACAAAAACTACTTGCATGTCTCTGCTATTGTTACAAGTGGCAAAATCAGAATTTTGATCTGGATACACAACACTTTTTCCAAATGCACTGCATCTACAGTGTGAAGCACCTCCCTCCACACACTTGCCTGACAAACACCTCTGTGGCAACTGCAGAAGACAGAAGCAGAAGCAGAAGCAACCAACATGGGGTAAAGGCATTTTTACAGCCTTACCCAGTGTTACCTGATCATGTTCATAGACACCTGTTTCTTGGAGGATGTTGCTTTTCTCTGTCCATGTCTATCCAGGTCATTGAGAGGATATCTGATCACTACGGGCTTGTACAGACCACCACCAAGTGCTCCGGAAACCATCCTTTCCGGCTGGAAAGACATTTGTGTGAAGGCGCAAGCGTAACCCTGGGAATCCAAGGCACCGGAGCGCTGACTGACTCACCACTTACGTGCTTCTGTCTCAGTTTCCTCCCTATATAAGTGAGGAAGATTAAGTTTATTCTTCCCTCTCAAGGGACTTGGAAGGAATCAACATTGTTTGTATTTCTTTTTAAGCATGTACCTAAGCATTTTAGCTCAGTTAAGCTGTTCAAAACATAGTTTTGTTGATCTTCTCAACATTTCCTCAAATTTGTTACACATTCTTTGCCATGAGGCCCTACAGCTGAGCTCACAAGACCAATCACAAACTGGAAAATATGATGTCCCTATCCAGAGGACATCACAAATGAAAAGTCCCGTGATTAAACTCAGGCACGAGTTCCTCACAGATACATTAAGTCCATGCATGTTTGCATGACCAGGGCCTAAGACTAGAGAAAAAGCCAAAACTAATCAAGAACAGACATGGGGGAATGAGTGAAGGAGAGCACAGCACCAAAGGCATCCTTGACACGCATGTTGAGCTTATAAAATGCCGGATTTACACGGAAAGCAGTAACCGCACAGAGATTTCTTTTCGAAAAGAGGACACAACAACTTTCTTTCTCTTCAGCTCACGGTCGCGAAGTCCCGCTTCGCACTCCCAGTGAAGAGAGATTCCGCCCGGGAGCCGCAGCCCAGCCGGCACCTCCCTGCCCGCAGCCGCGGGAGGACGATCAGCCGCGCACGCTCTCCCACGGGATCCCCAGCCCGCCATGTGCACATCCCAGCCGCCGCCCGATGGCAAAGCCCAGGGATGCCCGGTGCCCACACAGCGCGGCGTCCGCTCTGTCCCGTTCCCGCCCGCGCGGACCCGCCCGGCAGGTC
>WEIU01010080.1:497568-526050 GCA_013389925.1 Aegithalos caudatus
CCAGAGGCTCTGGCGGGGGCAGAGGCCGCGGGTGGGTGCGCTCTCCCGTCGTGGCCGCGCTCTCCCGTCGTGGCCGCGGGTCCCGCCCGCCCGGGGCAGAGGTCTGGCAGAGGATGGGAAGCGGGCAGCCCCCGCCGGCTCTACCTGACCCCCGTGTTAGCGGCAGCCGTACGCAGCACGCGTGGGAGCGGCATGTTTGTGTGGGTAAAACCTCGCCGAAAGCGCCTCGCTCCCAAGTGTGTGTCGGCGGGTTGTGTTGCAGCCTGGGACTGCTTGGATGGAGCAGTGGGTCCGGGCGCCTCATACAAAAGTTTCTTTACTCACCTCCGGGCAAGAGCTGGCGCCGCCGAACTCCGGCGCTTTTGGCCGAGACACCCTGCGGGGCCTGCGTTCCTCCTCTTATCGGGAAAAGTTTTTTGCAGTGGAGGTGTTATCTAGGAAGCCTTCGGTAGCAAAGTGTGCCAGCATCGGATCTTGTGCCCAACTGAAATTGTTTTGCTGGAGAGCACAAAAATTCTGGGTGCTATTACACACAGTCCTGCTTTGACAGCCTCTCAGTTTAACCCTGGATTGACATCTCTCTGAAACTGCACAGTAGGCAAAATTTTAGCGAGAAAAGTCAGCGTATTTAAACTTGAAAGTTCAGCTTGTAAATTCATTTGTAGGCCCTTAAACAGATAACCCATCTTTCCAGAAAGCCAGTGTTCATCAAGAGAAACTTCTGAAAAGGAGGTCGTTTAATGAGCTGCTTAGGTATGTCTAACATTTGGCAGCCAGATTTGAAAAATCTGGGTACGATATCCTTCTGAAAGTGTGACTCAAGCTACTCACAGCATCATTTTCAAGAGAGTTCCTAATTCTGAAGCCCTTTGTAGCATCCAGCATCCATCACTTTAATTTCTTAGGACCCCAAGCTTAGTTGTAAAAAGAGATTTTTTTTTTTTTTTTTAAACTGTTAAAATGCAAGTGACCTACATGGATTCAGTGGGAGATCAGGGAGCTGGGGTTAAGGATTTCAGAGCTATTCCTGGGGTTGATTTTGTGAAGCGGGGATTGTCTCTCTCTGTGTTTGTACAAGTGCTAAGCACACACTATGGCATTTAATAAATAATAAAATGCATGGGCTTCTGATGGTATATTTTGTTTAGAGAAAGAAAGAGTAGGAGACTGATCCCCAGGAGGGGGTTTTATACTCTTCTCACAGCACAGCTATGAGATCCGGAGAGCGTAGAAACATGTTTAGCTGAGCCAGACCTGACAGGACGCCAGAGGTGTTCTTTAAACTCTGTGATTTGAGATGTAAAAGTTGAAACAGGAGACTTGAAGTTAGAGGGTAAAGAGAGGAGGTGTAATTGCAGGGTTGGACTCCCTGGCTCATCTGCTTGGAATTACAGAGCAGAGCTGAATGCTGACTGGAGCAGGAAACAAATCAGGGCCAGTGATCAGATCAAAACAGCAGCTGCCAAAAGAGGATGATGAAGGAAAGTCATCCATTTCTTCCATCTGCAGTTATATTTCACCAGATAACATAAGCCTAAGTTCTTGTGGTAAGATACAACTCACTGCCTTGTATATGAAGATGAACACCTTCGTAGTGTAGCAGTCCACAGTTTGGATCAGTTTCAAGAGTTTGGAAACTATTGCCCTCTTACAAACTTGAAAATTATACCAGTTACATACAATGCATTGAAATGTAGCCCATGGATATGTGTTTACTCTGTTTGCTTTAACCTGGTCTAGAGCTTTTCCGACCATGCCATAAAGTCAGTAGGAGCATCCTTCCATCAGCAGCTATCCCGAATTGCTAATGTGTAAGGATAACCAGCAATCCCAAGGGATTGCACTGTTAAGCCTCTTTGCAGCATACAGTGTTTTCTTTCTGGATTTCTATTGCATATGGCAGTTGAAGGGTTAATAGTGAGTGAGTGTGGGTGGGTGGTTGAGGATTTTTAGGGCTTAAAGCTTTGTGACACAAGTTAAAATGTCCTGTAAGGCTAAAGCTTCTGCTTTCATTACATTAAGAAATGCCTATTTTAATGTCACTGGGTTGAAATTTGGAAAAACTAGTCTTCATTAATCAAAATAAAACCTGTACATGTACAGTGTCACAAAAAAAAAAAAAANGCTGGAAGTTGTCCATTATCACTGTTTTCTTTGCTTAGACAAAAAGCCATAGAAGTTTCAGATGTCAAACACTAAGATCGTTCAACTCCAAAAAACCTGAATAATAAGAGCTATAGTCAAGTGGATTCAAAACAAATTTGGCTAATTTCTTTTGTAAAGAAGATAAATAACCTTTTTTATTTCTATAAATACAGATGATGAAAAAAACTTTAGTATATTTCTGATTATGCTACTGTTAGAGTAATGAATTAGAAACTTTAAAATAATTAGTCAATAACATGGAAATGGTACTAATAAAGATGATGAAAACAAGACTTTTCAGAGAAAAACTGTTTATGCTTTTAAAAGTTCTCTGGCAATGTTGCTTAACTTAGTTACACAGTAGTGTTTGATTTCAAAACTTTTTCAGGAAAATAATAAGTAAATGCATCAGGAGATATAATACCCATAGCTATAAAATGAACATATATTGTGCTCTATGCTGGAGACATATGTGATCTGTTTCCTCAGTTAAATAATGCATTTCAAAATCTGGAAGACAGTAAAAAGTTGGGAGGACACACTGCTTAGTGTAATACTTGGAGAATTTGCAGGAGAGTTAGAAGATGGACTAAATTTTATTCACAATTTTGTCATTGTAAATTCCATTTCACTCATTTTTGTAGCTTGACTGTGGGCTAACACAGTGGTAAGATGTTGATGTTATCAACAGAAAAGGCAATTTTTTCGTGCTCTGTAGGGTGTCTGTAGAAAGTAGGCTGGTACACAATGGGGCCCAAAAGAAGCCTCAGCCACACTGGAGGCAAATACCTTCAGCTATTCAAGGCAAGGGTAGCATTTCATTAGTGAGGTGATTATTTAGGGCTGACAGAGGGTAGGATTATATGTAATGAGTTTGCTTAGTGCTGTCTTCACCCGTACACAAGTCCCAGGGGGAGTTGGGGGCAGTTCTGCATGAATAAACCCCAGTGCCAAGGTGTGGGTAGAGGATGGAGCAGATGTCACTGACAGAGAGCAGATGTTTCTGGCAAGCAGGGCAAGATCAAACTACCACTGATAATGTACCACACTGACATCCCAGTGCTGCACCCATTCCTGTCAGGGGCAGAGTTCCCACTGCCCTGAAGGAAGATGGGCTTTAACCCTTCAGGGTTTCATAAAGAAGCCCTCACTGTGGGCAGTGCCATTTCACCTTGTACAGGTAGCAGCAGCCATCCCAATTAAGAACTTCAGCTAAGCTGAGGTTATGGGATGTGCAACTGCTTGGCACTTGGTTCTCTGACCTCTTCCAAGAGAGGGCATTAAATAAAGACCTATGGGGTAACAGAGGACCTCCGTGCTGGGCCTGGCAGCTTTGAGGGGGTTACTTTTCAGCTGTTTCATGTAAACATACTTTGGATCCCTCCTCAGGATTTTCCACGCATTGAAGCATTCATTTTGCCTCTCTTCGAAAGCTGCACTTGAAAACTCTGTGTGCACAAGAGAGGCAGCAGATACATGTGAAAGGAAGTCATTGTCCTGTGTGCTTCCCTGGCCATAAAACCCGGCTTTCCTTTCCCAACCCTTTTGTTTGTAGTAGCTAATTTGGGCCCCAGTCTTGCGAGGACTCTTTGAAGTTTCAAGTGCAGGGAAAACACTGGTAAACACAGCTCGTGGCTTGGTAACAGGACATTATATTCTCCATGGCAATTATGTAAGCTTGCACTGGAGCTAAAAGCCTGTCATAGGCATTATCTGACACTATCCCACATCAAGAAAGAGCATAATCCAAATGTCTATTTATTTAATTGTGCGGGACAACTGCCCAGATAAGGAGAGCTATAAAGTTAATCCAGCCAATTATTCTTTTATCTGTTGTAAGGTTCTTCCAGTTTCAGACAAGCTCTAACTTGAAAAGAGATTGCTGCAGGAGTAAAGTGTGAATGTTAAAATGTTCCAGTCAGAGATGAAGCCATTGCTTATTTTGAACTTACGCTGTCACTCGAGGTTGTTTTACTTCACAATAAAATTTTGCTCATCTGTATTTACATCACTAGAAATTAAAAAAAAAAAAAAAAAAAACGTTCAGTGGTTCTTGCTGAGCAATCCCTGTTTGAATCCTACTTTGAGGTAACATCTTTTTCCCCATCTAGCAAAGGATGAACCTGCTGAACACCTGGTAGCTTTGAGAATGGTTTGAAGCGCTACACTTGGACATGTTCGAAGCCGTGGTTTAGATTCTGGTAGAGACATTCATTAAACTGATAAAATCTAAACAGTTTAAAATTATTTGCCTTATACTTTAGCAGTCTGGCATAGCTGTGAACAGAATTTGGCCTGAGTGTTGAGGCACAAATTAAATTAAAACTATCTGTGTTCAAGCACAACTCTAGTTATTATCTTTGTTGCAATAGTACAGTATTTGCATGCTATTTTTCAGAAAACCAAAACATTTATTGGAGCAGCTTGCAGTTTTTTGCAGAAATGTTGGCGGAGAGCTTTGTCATAACCATTTTTGAAACACATTTGCGTAATGGGCTGCCAACAGATTGCCCTTTCAAGATCTGTGTTTTACTCGCAGCTATGTGCAGAAATCTTTGAAAAACTTGAAAGTAACCTATCTTCCCTTAACAATTATTTTTATCTTGAATGATTGTTCCCACATCAGATACAGGTTTATAGGTGAACATGAGAGCCTGAAGCCCACTGTCTGGTGTGGTGCGTGCTCCTATACATGTCTTACTGGTGTGGCAGCTGTACAGGCCTCCACTTTCCCACTCAGATGGATGTTGGACCCTGCCCCTGGAAAGTGTGATCTGGGATCACAGGCCCTCAAAGATCTGTGTGATCTCTGCGGGTCTGGGCAGGGATCCCCAGGGAGCTGTAGCACCTCTTATGCTATATTCACTTAGTTTCATGCTAAAGCTGTGTTACTGCTAGGGCTTGATTTTGAAAGGGAAGCTGGATATCAGCTCATCATAAAATGCTTTTGTTTTGCTGCCTGGTATTTCAGATGGATTCTGGAATTTTCCTTTTGGACTTGCTCCTTTGTGAAAACAAATGCTGTGGTGTGGGGGATACAATCATGACGATCTCTAGTTGTGGTATAGCTAAAGTGAGAGCCAACCAGAGGCTTCACAAAATTATTGTTATTGGTCTCATGCAAAGATTTTTGTTTGTTTGTTTGAAGTCTGTCACACTTTTGAGTAGTAGCATAGTGGGTGGATTTTGGTCTTATATTTTTTAACAAGTGGGTAATATTCTTTCATAACACACAAAAATTCAAGCAGTCAGTCAGAGAGTCTCCAATATTCTCAGTTGAGTCTGAGATGCTCAGTCATGGAGATACTGAAACCTACCATCTGTCAGTGCTGTAGAGAATAGCAGACTTGGATCTCTCTGAATGAAAGTTATGGCTCCAACTATGTTGCAACAGCATCTACTCTCCAAAGTGGGCTTCTAAAGAGTGGTGAAATTCTTCTCTCAGTTTGTGAATGCATGTTTTAACCTTGAGCCTTTCCAGAAATGTCTCTTTTTACATGGCCAAATGGATCTTTTAGAGTAAGTGACTTCATCACTGCAGTTCCTCAGTTTTGCAGAACACCTCGTGTGCACTGCCAAGGGTGGAGCAGGGGAGCACTGCAGTGTCTCTGAGCACCTGCTGTGAGGAAAAACACAGAAGATGGTGTTTGATTTACTGCTCTGTGTGGGAAGCATATCATTGGTCTCATTGTTTGACCTGCAGATGGTACAAGGGGAAGTTACATCTCCTTTGTATGGCAGTTGTATCTAAAGGCATATGTCAGTAACTACAAAAGTATTGAAATTACTTCTTTGTAAGGAAAAAGTTTGCACTAAATTACATATTTCCTTGCTCCAGCAAGCTGAACACAGGTATAGGTCCCATTGTTGTCTCTTAATTTTATACTGTATTTCATATTCTGATATTCTGGTCCCAGCCCCAAGGAGAAAGACTTGGAGGTGTTGGTTGATGAGAAGCTCAACGTGACCCAGCAATGTGCACTCGGAGCCCAGAAAGCCAAACATCCCAGGCTGCATCCAAAGCAGAGTGGCCAGCAGGGCAAGGCAGGGGATTCTGTCCCTCTGCTCTGCTCTGCTCTGGTGAGATTCCACTTCAAGTACTGTGTCCAGTTCTGGGATCCCCAGTGTAAGAAGCACGTGGGCATGCTGGAGCAAGTCCAAAGGAAGCCACAAAGATGCTCAGAGGGCTGGAGCACCTCTCCTATGGCAAGAGATGGAGTTTTTCAGCCTGGAGAAGAGAAGGCTCTGGAGACCTTAGAGCACCTTCCAGTACCTAAAGAGATCCTGCAAGAGAGCTGGAGAGGGAGTTTTTACTAAGGCGTATAGTAATAGGACAAGGGGAACAGCTTTAAACTGAAAGAGGGCAGGTTTAGATTAGATCTAAGTCTAATCCTTTCTTCCTTTAGGAAGAAAGTCTTTCCTGTGAGGGTGATGAGGCAGTGGAAGAAGTTGCCTAGGGAAGTTGTGGATGCCTCATCCCTGGAAGTGTTCAAAGCCAGGTTGGATGGGGGCTTGATGAGTCTGGTCCTATGGAAGGTGTCCCTGCCCATGTCAGGGGGAAGTGGAACTGGATAATTTTTAGGGTCTCTTCCAACCCAGACCATTCTATGTGTGTTTTCTACATCTCTCCCTGTGTCCCTGTAGCCTTCATTGTGTTCTCATGCCTCTCTTGATTGCCTGAATTTGTTCTTGCCTTCATTTGTCACGGTTGGATGGCTAGAGTCCCAAACAAATACCCTCTTTCCTCCAGGGCTGTTGATGCAAATCTCCCTTCCATTTCCCTTTTGCAGTTTATCATTTGCAAGTTGCAGACAGGACTACCTTCATGTGACATGGAGAGCTGAGACACAGTTGCTTTTGAGTTGTATCAAAGAAAAGATACTTTATAATACCGCATAAAGTTTGACTCCTTTTCAAAAATTCCTTCTGTTCATTATTTCCTTTCAGGGAATAATTGGGAATGTCTGATGTAGTTACTGCATTTTCTTCTTTGATATGTGCACATACAAGATGGTGTCCTCCCACAGGAGGATTTTTGCTTGAAGAAATTAAATCCCCAAGTATGTGTAAATGAATAAATAATTTCTAAATACATCTGTATTCATGAGTCACATGACGTGAACTAGGCAAAATACAGCTTCATAAAAGCAAGTGTTACAATAAATATGCCTTGGAAATAGCCAGTTGAACAATTTCAAAACCTCCTTGTGATGGCAGATTTCAAATGTTTAAAAACTTCAAAAGGAAATGTGAATTTTCAAAATCCTTTTTCAATGTGAGCTAATCTGTCTGCGGGAGACACTGTGTTGAAAGTTAGCACTGGTGGCTACAACCTCTGCCATGTACCTTGCATGGACATGAAGCACAGACCCCACCTAGTCAATCCTGCCTCTCCAAAGATGTAGTTGTTTCAAGGAGAGCTTCACCCTGTCATGGTTACACCATTTCTGGCTGCAGAATGAGAGTTGTTTGGTGCTAGTATGAGTGACTCTGCTCACCAGTGTAGAAATACCTGAGAAAATTCTGACTTCCAGAAAGGGAGAAATACTGAACCCCTGAAAATCAGGCTTCTGTAAGGGCATCTCAGGCAGTGTGCTCAAATATCAAAGGATCCCTAGTGTTTATTACCCTATAGAAAGCAAGGCCATAAATTCTCATTCACACTGAAGAATTGTTTGTATCCTACAACTTAACAAAGCTATCAGATTTTCCAGAAAAGATTTTGTGAGCTTGTATTCATTGATCTCATTAAATCCTGGTGTTGTTCAATGGTAAGCACTGTTTACAGGTTAAGGTATTTATTGTATTATTTCTGATCATTTTTTACTCTGTCTCCTGGACAAGTCTTTGCTTCTGTTTAGCTGAGGAATTGCTGTTTTTAAATGGTAGACATGTATTTATAATTTTGGCAATGTCATTTTCCCAAGTGTTGCCCAAGTTTCTTCCAGAAGATCCAAGACCTAGCCAACATAATGAATCTGTTGGGTTTTTTTGTTTGTTTGTTTTTTGGGGTTTTTTTGTTGTTGTTTTTTTTTAATAGGAAATGGGAAAGGCTTAAGAAAGTGTCTACCTAACACCAGGCATGTGCCCAAATGTTAGATGGGGCCTGGGACATAAAGCATAGGATCCTGTACTGGGTGGCTCTCACTGGTGATCCACATCAGCTGAGAAGGCAGCAGAAAATATGGGGATGAATCCCAGACCCTTCCACTGGAAGCATGTTACAGTGAGACATTCCTGAGATGGCTGCCCCAACTTCCCAGGCACTCAAACAGCCCCTTCACCCCACCCCTTATCCATTTTGAAGCCCTCTGGTGCTCAAATTCCTTCTGGCAATGTAATACAGTCTCCAACCCCTTATGTAAGGTTCATGTTTATCACCTTTTAACCCTTAGATGTGGGGTTTTCTTTTGATCCGTGTTTTCCAACGTATCTCAGAGCAGGCTGTGTCTAAAAGAGTAAAGGCACATTTCTTTTGAAGCTATGTATTCATTTTGTTCAATTAATATTGTGTAGAGAGTGTGCTGGTGGATTTTGTATGTATACATTGCTAGAAACCAAAATTACTGTGTGCTGGAGATAAAGTTAGCTTTTGAAATTCCTTTTCCCCTTTAAAATAAAAATAGAAGGATCTGCCTTTAATTGACCACCTCAGTCATCACAGAGGCTTCCTGTGTGCAGAGGCTTTGCTTTTAATATCTGTTTTCCCTTGACTTTAAAGAGTAGTCTTTATTTGCAAGTTTCTTATAGAGGCGTTCAAATTAGAGGTGGGCTGAAACCACAGAGTTTGTGTCCGGATCTGGATACAACTTTCTGAAAGTTTGAAAGTCTAGGTTTTTGATTGTCCTGACCAGAGATTACAGAGGTGTCCATAAAGTTCAGTTTCAGACCCACATCTCCTGGGTGTGGGAAACACAGCACTTTAGTTCGAGCTCTTTTCCCCAGTTTGTTTCATAATTTTATGTAGTGGATTATTTGTGGTGTGACAGAAAGGAAGAGCTTCTCATAAATAATTTTTTCAGATGAGAAAATAAATGTAAACAGTATTTTCCCAGACACATAACAGTATGAACAAGGGTCATTCAACACAAGATGGTCATAATATCCTTTATCACATTGAAGCTCTACTCAGCAGGGTCTCATGATATAATTTCCACTTTCTGTCACAGGGCTGGGAGAAGGTTCTGCTCTTCTTCACCCGGACAGCAGGTCCCACCCTCGGTCCTTGGAGAAGAGTGCCTGGAGGGCTTTCAAGGAGTCACAGTGCCATCATATGCTGAAACACCTTCACAATGGAGCCCGGATCACTGTACAGATGCCTCCCAATATTGAGGGCCACTGGGTCTCTACTGGGTAAGGAAAGATAAAACAAGATGCTAGGGATGGGGAAGAGAATATGGTAAAAAAAAAAAAAAAAACGAGAGGGAAGGATTTAAACAGGAGAAATATTTTCTTTAATATGGTGTTGTTCTAAATTCCAGTTGCTCTCTATATGTTTATGCATAAAAGGAGAAGGAGCTGCATTATGTACATTATAATAGCATGCCATAAAGCTGTCTTGATTAATTAATTTATTGTCTGAATTTTAAACAGCATGCTGTGAAATATCTTTAAATCTCTCTGAATAGGAAGGAGTCTACCAAGCTGCCAAAATGGATGCTCATTTAAACATAACATTGTACTATATTTGTCTCCATGCATTAGATCCATTGAATGGGTCCTTGTTTTCAGAGCATGTGTCTAGCAAGGTTTTATCAGCAGAAGAAATTAAGAAGCTGTATTTCACTAGTCCTGTTACTCTTTAGACCTGATGACTTGTATTTCAGAGAGCTGTTTTGCTTTCTGTGTCTCAGCAGGCAATATTCACATGCTCGTTGGAAGTGACTTGTAGTAGGAAAGACTGGGTTTTTTTTTAACAGAAAAGAGTGGATTTCAGGATGAGAGGAAATGGTCTCAAGTTACGCCAGTGGAGGTTTAGATAAAATATTAAGAAAAAATTCTTCACTGTAAGAGTGGTCAGGCATTGGAATAGGCCACTCAGGGAAGCGATGGAGTTAACATTTCTGGAAAGTGTTTAAAAGATGTGTGGATGTGGCACTTGGGATGTGATTTAGTGGTGAACATCGCGGTGCTGGGTTAATGGCTGGACTCAATGGTCTTAGAGGTCTTTTCCAACCTTAACAATTCTATAGTTCTTTTTATATTAAGCAGTATAGAGGTGACAAGGAGAACAAGTTTGAAGGCACAGAAGGGCTTCATACAGGAAGTGGAATTTAGCTGCCATTTGCACTTTCAGAAAAAAAAAAAAAAAAAAAAAAGGGTGGCTTTGGGAAGAAAGAGAAAGAACCCACAAGACCTGAATATTGTACAGTCCAAATTCAAGCCAAGTAGAAGTTTTGCATTGACAGTCAGAAGTTTGCATTAACTGCCACCCCTGTTGAATGTTTGAGTGGAAAAGCTCAGGACATGATCCTGCATATATCCACAGCAGACCAGAGATCATGGAGTTACACAGAGAAGCTTCTAGAGCAGCTTATAAGCCAGTTCTTTGTGCTGTTCCCTGGACGTATGGCATTTCACTTTCTGATGTTATCAGTTATTATGCTAAATCTACCATGCAAAAGAGAGCAATAGACGTTTAATAAGCTGCTACTATTTTCAATGAAAACTGAGTCACATGGTGGTCCCTAGACAAAAGGCAAAAGCAAAACACAATTCAAAGTGTTTAAGCCTACAAGATAAAGCCTTTAGATATGATCACCATGAAGCAGTGTACTAATAGCAGCAGAGGGAATTGTTGGATAATCAGCAGGCCACAGATGCCTAGTTCCTATTGACTCCCATTCCTGCTGAAGGGCTATTAGCACCCAGCTGTCTCTGTGGACCCGTGTGGGTCTTGTTGCCTGTAGTATACGTGATGTGCCACCTCGCTAAAATTTTGTTTCCACTCTTTCTTTCCTCCCACAGCTGCGAAGTTAGAGCAGGCCCGGAGTTCATCACAAGATCCTACAGGTTCTACAACAACAGCACGTTCAAGGCCTATCAGTTCTACTACGGTGGCAATCGCTGCACAAACCCCATCTACACCTTAGTCATACGTGGCAAAATACGTCTCCGACAGGCGTCCTGGATCATCCGCGGCGGCACCGAGGCCGACTATCAGCTCCGCAACATACAGATCATATGCCACAACGAAGCGGTAGCCAAAAAGTTAAGTGAGTTGGTGAACCAGACGTGTCCTGGATTTATCCCAGAAGATAATCCCTGGGAGCAGGATGTGAGCTATGATTTGCTGAGAGAAGAGAACGGCTGTGAATGCACCAAAGCTCTGAATTTTGCCATGCACGAACTCCAGCTGATCCGTGTGGAGAAGCAGTACCTGCACCACAATTTAGACCACCTTGTGGAGGAGCTATTCCTGGGAGACATTCACACTGATGCTACTCAGAGGAGGTACTATCGGCCCTCTAGTTACCAACCTCCTCTTCAAAATGCCAAGGTACGTGGCGGGGGGTTGCATATATCCTCTTTTTAAGATACTGGTGACAAAGCCCAAATCACTCAGTTCCTCTGAGAAAGTGCACTGGTGTAACCTAAAACATAGATGTGCTTCTAATACAGGGGTTGATTACACCCTTAATTAACAGAAGATAACAGAAGTTATCGCAAATATGCAAAAAAGGTAATCTCGTGAAGTAAGCTCAATAAAGGGCACTCTGAAGATGGAATCAGAGACTTGTAGGCAGAAGTGGGAGTGGTTGGCTGGGACCATGGCTGTAGGCTAGCAGCTGAGAAGAAGGTTTCATATAGAACTGGGAGAGCAGAACAACAGGCATCAGTGGATACTTCTATAGCTGGGCAGGGGGGCTGGGGAGAGAGGAAATCAAATATGAATATCAGCATATGGAAGTTGGGTGATCCATAACCTGAAGAGGAGACAAGGAAATTGGAAGGTAAACACATGGAAGGGGCAGCATGAAGAGAAAAAAATATGAGGGACTGCGCAGGTCATGGATCCAGACTTAGGCACACACATTAATGAAATGAAAAACAGGTGAATTTTGAATGGGGCTCTAATTCCATTTGATAATTCACTGTTGAAAGGGGCCTCAAAGCACCCTCAGCTTCATCGGGAACTGATCAACTCATAGTAAGCTAAATAAAACTCAAACAGGAAGCACTGATGGCCTGTAGCAGGAATGCTGTCATAGATCTTTCATGGTGACATTTCAAAGGCAGGCAGCAATTGGAACCAGGATTGCCAGGTGCTGCCGCCGTCGGTGTGCTCCAGCTGGGCATTGCCACAGCGTCACTTCCAGCTAATGGGTTACCACCATCTTTAATCATCTCATCACAGATTGTTCAAAAATCAGTTACAGCTTATCAGCAATAGCAGAAAACACAACAGGAGATGGGAGAGTTTTGATGAAAAAGCGTTGGCTTTCCCCTCCGTTCAAAACCATCTGCTCTGAGTTGTTTCTGTCTCCTGTGAACAAAATATTTTAGTACGTTAAGTCCTTATGTGAGCTGCCTTTAATTGCTTTGTAGTCTGGCCTAGGGGTCAGTTTAATCCACAGTCGACTGTTTTGCTGTATGAAAATTGTAGTAATTTCTGTCATTCTTACGCTGTCTTCAAGTGACCTAGGACAAATTCGAGTTTTCTTTTCAAAGTTACCTTCCCAAAATAGAGTTTCAGCAGCAGCAGATGTGCCATGGCACAATCCTCTGCAAGATTTTTTGTTTGTTTTCCTTTAATTGATTCAAACAATCACATCAACTTTCACTTTACTGATTTGAAAGTGAGGGTAATCTCACTTTGCTAAATCTCTTCCTTGCAGGTATTTGTAGATAGAAATTATCAGACACCAGCTATATTGTATCTGTTCTAGAAAATACTGTAGATCTTTTTCCAAGGGCTTGAAACAGAGACAAAATCTTGATTTAAATCACTGTAGCTGAGTATTTTTTCTGGTCTAATCTAGGTGTCTTATTCTGGGCTGATATATATATATCTATACTATATAGATAGTAAATGCCTACACTTCCAGCTTGTAGTAATTTCATTACAGTCAGAGCAGTCAGATGTACTTTCAGCCAGCTTTGGAAAATTAGGACTATTGTCCAGGCCTGCTGTAATTTTAGGTAATGATTTCCCTGCCTGTCTGTTCTGCTACTTTAGCATCTCTTTTTCTCTCTAAAATATAGTGGCTCTAAAATAAAATGTTCAAATTTAAGGGACCAAATTTTGCATAAGAGAGGTGTGTTTCTTGAGACAGGTTGGCTAAGAGAAGCTGGGCCTGCTGATACTAGGCTTTCAGCATGAAATAAATAGCAATACCATAAAAAATGTGCCTTTGCTTCAGCTGCTGTGAAAAATTCCAGGATATGGGTTTGTTGGTTTGTACCTAAGCATGAAGATCCCTATACCAACAGGTTCTCAACAGGCACTCTGACCTACTGTTTGCCAAATGTAGGAAGAATAGTAACAGAAGTGCNTTCCTTGAAGTCCAGGCAAACATACCGTTGAAAGGTTATAACCCTTCCTTTTTGAACTCTTTTCCTTTTCTAATTGTTGCTCCACTGGGACCCAGCTGAAAATGAGTTTAAATGCTAAATTGAGTTTAAAACTACAAGTCACAGACTCCTCTGGAAACTGGACACCATGAATAAATAGAAACGTTAAATCAACTTGTTTTTTTAAGGTTTCTACAGTCATACCAAGAGGTTGGGGAGGCCAGGAAATTGCTTCTGAAGTGAATCAGGTGTATTGTGTGGAATCTTTCATTTAAGGCTTTTTTCATTTCCTTTTTATTTATTTTTATTTTAGGCTCATAAAGGCCTGCCTAAAATAAGTTAAGAGGATTCACATTTTGAGTTAAATTTATAGTTAAGCCTCTATATAGAAGAAAGTTCCACCCAGCCCAAGAGTTTACACAGCCTGTAAGTTGGATGTGGTAGCCACATTCATTACTTATGTGGTTGAGATGAATGGTAATTAAAAGCAAATGATTGCTGGATATGTTAGGAATGCCAAAGCCACATGGTCAGGACTTTAAACAAATAGAATTGGACCTTATCCAAATTCCTGCAGCGATTTCACCATGGGATGGTAAATCAAAAAGGCTGTCCAAAAACCAGACAGCTTTATGCAGAGCTACAAATCTGAATAAATTCACAGATTACCATATCTCAAGTGTTCATATAGAATCAGGGAGCTTATAAAAACATATAATATGTCATCTCTTAAGGCTTTACGAATTCTCTTAGATAAGAACATACCTTAAACAAATTCCTCCTGTAAAATACGTGGAAGTTCTTGAGTGCAGATGATGAATAGGTCACTATATTGATTTATCTTGGCTGTTTTCTAACCTGGCTCAAGATACTAGTTAGGACTAGCTGATGAATGGAGATGAACATCTTTGATGTCTCTTGGCGTTGCAAGTTTGTCAAGTGATTCAAGCTATCTCACAGGGAGATTCTCCAAGCCAGCATGAGAGAGCACAGGGGTGGGAAGGGAAGGATGGGGGAACTACTTGGCCATCATCACACATATTACACAAACTGTTCCCAGTTAGGAAAACACCAAGGAGGCTGTCTGATTAGTTGTAATATCATAAAAGTGTACAGGGACTTGTAGCATGAAGGGAGGCTTGAATGCAGTATTCATACTCTGTGCAGGACAGAAAATGTCTTCAGAAATGTCTTCTCTAAACTACAGAAAATACGTACAATAGCAGTACTGGGAGACTTATTTCACATGTAATTGCCTCAGCAATATTGCTTTGTAAACAAAGAACTGGTTGTGCTATTTTATCATGTGACAGAGCAACAGGAAATATCAGAGCAGGACTGCGATGACCGGTCATTCTGGTTAGATCATTACTTAGGAATAAGGCTGACGTGGTCTGGAACATCACAAGAAACCTAAAAAATGCTAGGATAACCTTCATTCTTTGTCATGCTCAATCAGTTGCTGGACACACTCTTTCAGTAAGATGTTTTCCCTTTAAAATGTGACTCTGATGAATCAATTCTCTATTACAACTTTATTCACCTCTGGGGCCTGACTTCCAGCAATACCTGGAATTTGCAACTGATACAAATTCAATGTGTGGAGACAGGTGCTTGGGCTTTCCTTTAGCCAAGAAAGAACAAAGTGTGCAAAGTTTTCTTGCTTTTCAAAAATTTGAGTCTTAATCTCTTTGAAACACAGTGACTTCATCTCTAGGGGAATGCTATCTACTTGTGAAGCTTCCAGGGAAATGCAATCGTGAGTTAAAACATAGATGTTAAACATACAAAGCGCCTCAGAAATATGCAAAACTCAACCAAAAAGTATAATTTTGGCAGACAAAACTCCTTTGTTTGCCCGAGTAGTGCCACTAGACTTCTAGATTAAGGCAACACCTGAAGGGTGCCTTTTGTCCATTATTACTTGGAAAGCCTTCTTGGTAGGAAAATTATGAGGGGAAGGAAGGTAGGAATATTCAGAAGAATGCTCAGATGGGTTAATTCCACGTTTATGGACAACAACAATGTGTGTGGTGCCCTACAGAGCTGAGGAAACAAGGAGCTTTTAGCTGAGGTTGGCCCTTGCCGTGCTCAGCAGCGGCCTCGGCTGTGGCCCTGCGCCTTTGAAGATGCCACGTCTGCACTTAGCACTGTCTGCTCTGCAGCTGCAGTAGAAGCCTGTCCCAACTCAAATGCAGCACCAGGGATCAAAATTAACTATTTAGCTTAGTAAAATAAACCCCAGGCCTTCAGGTCAGCTCAGCATATGTATCTAAACTACAGACACCTTCCTTATGGTTGGCATCTAAGCATAGTGGCTTCATCTTTTGCTAGATGGGGCAAAGGGCAGGGAAGACTCCATCGTAATACTGCATGGTTTAGAGGGCTATATAGGGATACTTCCTAAAGGGATAATATAGGGATACTTTTTAAAGGCATAATCAATACATAAGGCAGCTTTATTTGGGAATACTTTATTCTTGAAAATGGACATTCAAGCTGTCCTTCAGGTTTTCCAGGAATTATTTTTGTTAATACTTCATAAAGCATTCATGTCACCATAATTTAGTATCATTTTAATGGAACAGATGACATGAAAGTGCATTCATCTGAGAAGTCTGGTTTTCTCTTTGTTCTTGTCTTTTGCCCAGGCTCAAGTCATTTATGCCAGAAAAGAGCAACCAGAAGACTTTTGCATTTCATGTTGGTTTTATTTATTTCAGATTTATGCAGGGTTGTGCAACAGAATCAACATCATGGATCAGACAGTTGTGTAATGGTAGTGCCTTGAGATTCCTTCACTATCTTTCCCTTCATAAGAGCAGTTAATAAAAACCATTCCTCAATATCTTAGAATATATGGTACGCATTTGCAGATAAATCTGAGTATATCTCCACCCTCCTTCCTGCTGCAGCACCTCTGTTCCCCACCAAAAGAAATATCCATCTGACAACTCTGCAAAGGAGTTACCGCTCTCTCCAGCATTTTATTTGCCTCAAGATTTTTAATTAAAGTTTTAAATCTTCGTTTTTCTTCATTCCATTTGGCAGGCTGAGTTATAACTGTGTCAGCCGTGCTTGTCAACTCCCCAGAGCCAGGCTAATGCACATTATTCAACTCAGCTTCATATGAGGTCATGCAAAGCCTGCAAATTATCACTTCTGTACTGGAGAGAATTTGTGGTCATTTTTTAAAGTGTTGTCTTGGTCTGCAGTTATCTACAGTGGTGGAGGAGCAAGCCTGATATTATCCTGAGCAACTCATAAATGTGTCCTTCCTGTGGACTTGGCTCCTTGGCAATGCGAGGCAAAGCCACCCAACTTTTTTTGTTGAGCTGGAAGCATTTCCTTGAATTGATGTTCTCCCAAGAATTTCCATTTATACTCATCCTGGGAGCACTAGTTACTAACACTAACACCTGGTACTGTGTTTCCTTGGGTGGTGAGGTTTGAAGCATCCTGACCAGGCATGGCTCAGTCCGGTCCCACCTAGTCCTGCTGGTCACACGTGGTATTTGGGAGGTGTGCAAGACCACAGCTGAGTGTGGCTTTTCTCTCCCCTCTTCTTCAGCTTTTCCCATCATGGTAATACGTGCATTCACATGGCAGGGGTTTCCTAACCCAGCTTTTGTGGCTGTTGGCTCCTACAACATCTCAGGATACTGGTTAGATCTGTACTGTGCACACAGCTCAAGCCTGAGCCCATGCTTAAGGAAATCCAATGCCTGGTCCCTCATCTCACATCTCCCTGCAGCAAGGATATGCTGGGTACAATGTGACAGACCTAGTCACATCCTATGTGGCATAGACAATGTCAGATAATTAGTCCTAGGCAGCCATAGGATTCCACAGAACTTAAGAGAAAATTAAACTGTGCTGGGAGGGTTTATGTTTCTGACTATGCATAGCAATTGGGAGAAAGATGAAGGATCCTCACCCTTGTTTGCTTTTTTTTAATTAGAATCCCCCTTGCTTGGCTTCCAGAGCTCTCTGGCCTTATTACCACTTCAGCTGAGACAGCAGGAGAGAGCGATAAAAAATTGTTTGTGGAAATTTTCATATCCTAAGCTATTTTCTCCCCAGCTACAAGAACTGAGTTTTCAGCCAGAGATTCAGGCTTGTTTTGGCACACATGGCTTTGTGGATTAGTTCAGAAATTGGCTTTAAAGAAACACCTGGAAGGATGAGGAATGGGGGCACCGTGGCTTTGGCACTGCAGAGCTGTAAGGATCCACGCATCATTGGAAGGGATCTTCCAGCTATTTCAGGGCCCAGTCCTTCTAGCAAGACCCTACTATTAAAAATATTGCACTGTGCACCTAAGATAAGCAAAACATAGATGTTCATCCTGTCCTCTGCCCGTTTTATTGCTTTTTAGTTTATGGCATGCCCCAATGAGCTTTTTATTAGAGAGTTCTTAATTGTGTTTGGACTCTCAACATCCTCTGTCTCTGTTCCCTATTTTCTTTGAATGCCTGTTTTTAGAAAATAATCTTTCCCTGAAACACATGGAAAGGGAGTGATTTGCAGAGCTTCAGATAATGTAATTAAAAGCCAAGAGCAGCTGACCTAAAAAAAGCAAGAGCAAAATATACAGTCAATTGTTAAACATAAATTACTCCATAATTAAGTCAAATTGCCTCATAACAGAGCTAGCTTTTTCCCTTGCCCATTACTCGGGCAAAAATCATACTGAGGGAGTTTAAATGTGGCGTATTCTTCCCCTAAGTTTATAATGTTGTGAAAAATAGTATCACAGCAAAAAAGGTTTATGTGGGCTTAGATTCAAATGCTGGTCTCAAGAAAGCAATGCATTCAGAGTACATCCATGTGAGGGGCCGGAGCCAGCTGGTGTCTCACAGCTGTGAAAGGGATGTTTCTGCTTCCTCCCTCACCGTCCCAACCTCTCCCTGCTGCACTCACCATTCCTTGCAAACCTCAGCCCCTTCATTTGGGCACACCATCACTGACTAGAGGCCATCAGGTTGGACATTCCTTAGCAGCCCAACTGGCCTGACCTTCACAGCTGGTGCAGAGCCTTCAGAATTAGAAGGGCTGTACAGTTACAGTAGCTCAGGACCACAGTGGTCAAAGAGCTGGGTGAACTACAGACAAGTAACAGAGAGTTAGCAAGGACCTTCCTAGAGATTGCCAAAGGAGTCGCCTCTGCTTGCAGTGTAATGGTGGTCAGGGTGACCAAAAAATAACACAGGCTGAGCTGTTGTTTGGTTTTCTTCAGATTTTGAACAAGGGCAACAGAAATCACTGGTTCCCAGGTTGAATTGCCTTGGCTCACAGACTTTTTGGAGGACAGATTCCTGGGAGGAAAATGTGAATCTAAACCAAACCAATATACTGCTCTGCCAGGATCTCCTCTGGGAGGTGATAGAAGCTTTCAAGTTCACTTGAAAGGGACTGTAGCAGAAATTCTCTCCTAATATTGATGGATTCAACTTATATAAGCTGTGTTTAGTTTTATAGCACTGTCTTTTTCTCGCTTTCTGGCTTCACTTTATGTGAGCGGGGCAATCACAGCCATAAAGTTACTGTCATCAGTGCCCTTAATGTGTCAAGGAACAGTGCAGCCAGTCTGCCCCGTGGCAGGACAGAAATGTGTGGTTAAAAGGCACTGGCATCTTCCACGGAGCAACCCTTTGGCCTGGATTCCTATGAGTGTCCATGCAAGGCAGTGGAGGCATCTTTTGGATGTTGATCTCTGGGAAGAAAAAGCATTATTTCTATTAAAATGAAAAATACTTTTTGTATATATATCTGCACTAACTTCACCAGTTAAATCACTCAATTAAATGTTCTTTGTATTTCACTAAGGAACTAATGGACCTTGCACCTGCTTGCAGAATTTAGCTAAATAAAGCATAATCTTAAAATTTGGTAACAAGCTCCACGGTGGGAAAGGACTACATCCACTTTTAAGAGCATGCTGACGTGGTTTCTTTTGGGGTGGAAAGACCCTTGGGAGATCACCAAGTCCAACCTCCTTCCTCCTCAGAGCAGGGCTGTTGGCCAGCACTGGTTCAGATCAACCAACACAGATACCTTGTGCCTTCATCTCTCATGACACTCCTCAATCCTTCCTGGGGAGAGGGGGATGCACTGGGGGGTTCATGACATCACCACATTCAAGTTGTGAAGTGTTTTCCTGAGATGTATCGAGTTAAGAGCTAAAGCTCAGCATGCAGCCCTCTGGGAGATTTACAGAAATACTTTTTCTTTGTACACCTTTCCAGCCCTCTTTTCTGAGGCCTCACTGAGCACCCTCCATAACATAAATGCTCATATTCACTGCTCTTACTTTAAAGTCCATGTGAGCTGCTGTGAAGTCAGCATTTGTCCACTCACTGCCTCCAGCTCCAGCTCACCTTAGGGGTGACATTCACACAGTTTTCATTAGTACCCTGAATTCCTCTGATAAATAACCAAAATAGGTATCTTCAGGGAATCAACGTACAACACCCACAATATATTTCTTTTACACATATTAAACAGGGTTTATATTTGCCCCAGACCAGATAGTCATCCCAAATCTTTTCAGCAATAGTGAAATCAGTGAAGTGGCTGCTGTTCTATGTCCCTGGGATGTAGAATAATGAGGCTGTGTGCAAAGTAACTATAAATGGAGGTAGAAGCCTCAGCCTGAAATTGTCTCCACTCCTGCCACAGACTTGGAGCCTGCAGACCCCTTGTAAGACACCCCAGGTACTCACATTTTGGGCCAGGGGTACTTGGCTGCTTGAAACTGCTGCATGGCCCTGGTGAGCCACCCTGCAACTCAGCGTGCACCATGGATCCTGTTCCTGCTGGAGAGGGCCATAAAGCTGTCACCATGTCCAGCAGCAACCAGCCATATCACACACTCCTCAAACTTGTGTTAAGGCTCAGAAAAGCTGAAAGTTTTAAAAGCACTGGTTACTGTTGTCCCAAGGTGCCATCCAAAAAGAAATAAGTCATTATGACACCCACGTTTATCTACAATACTTAAAGTTAACAACTAACAGATAGATAAAAAGACCTCAGCAAATGTACTGATTTCTGACAAAAGTGTTGCAAAATCCCTATTGTGCTAAATTACCATCTGCTAGCTTCTTGTGTGATTTGAAGGATAAAGTCAACCTTTTCTAGATCCTGAACTAAAATGTTAATTTCAGCTAAGTGCAGACAAGGGAATTAAACTCTTAATGCTCTTCTGCTGTGCAATGTCACACAAAAAAAAAACCCAAATGGTGCCACTAACAAGATCAGAAATGATGATGCATTCCTTAAAACGTGGAGCTGGTGTCACTTCGGCATGCAGTGGCTGGCCCGATGCATTGCCCTCTATCCCAGGTGATGCTTACCAAGCGTTCCTCTCTGCTTTGCTTCAGAACCACGACCGCACGTGCATCGCGTGCAGGATCATCTACCGCTCGGACGAGCACCACCCGCCCATCCTGCCCCCCAAGGCCGACCTGACCATCGGGCTGCACGGAGAGTGGGTGAGCCAGCGCTGCGAGGTGCGCCCGGAGGTGCTCTTCCTGACTCGCCACTTCATCTTCCACGACAACAACAACACCTGGGAGGGCCACTACTACCACTACTCGGACCCCATCTGCAAGCACCCCACGTTCACCATCTACGCCAAGGGACGCTACAGCCGGGGAGTCCACTCGTCCAAAGTCATGGGTGGCACGGAGTTTGTGTTCAAAGGTAGAGTAGCTTGATACAATGGGGAGGGAGATAGCTATGGACCACAGCAGTTTGCTCACAATGACTTGGTTGCTGATGATTTCATTCTGTGATTTTCAGGAGTTTGTAATTGCTTGGGAAGTTTGCAGGCACAGTGTGAATGCCCAGCCAAACTATACGGCTGCATGGCATTGCACACCGCTGAAGCAGTACTCATTTGAGGCAGAAGTCTTTAAGTACACAAAAAAAAAAAAAAAAATAAGACTTCACATTACTTAGTGATCTTGAAGTCCAGTGGCCAGACATCAAGCCTCTAAGAGAAGTGGTTAGATCTGTGTCCTAGGGCTCCTTCAGTAGAGAGAAAAAAGCGTCTTCAGAAGGCATTTCAGATCTGAAGCAGTATAAATAATTTTCTGTGGAAGACAGGCACAGCAGCATGCATCTTTTCATGTGCTCCCAAGGGGCCCTCAAGCAAATAAGGGTGTCTCTAAAGAGAGTTCTGATAAAAGACGCCAGAACGAAGACAAGATGTATCCAACCCAATCCCATGGAGTACTTTGGAAAGCAGCTCTCGGTGGTGACGCCACCCACAGCTGAGACACTTTCTTGTGCAAACAGCCCCGTGGCACCCTGCTTAAAAAGAGCTGAGGGGCCTGAACCACTCACACAAACAAACATCTCCAAAACACAGCATCCCACTGTGGCACCAGCCCCAGCAGAGCCTCTGGTAGCCTCAAGCCTTCTGTAGGCTCTTCTCCCTATTTCAGTTACCATATTAGAAGCGTAAAGCATCTTGCATGGGTCTAATTTAGAAAAGCATCCAGCTAGAGGAAATAGTTTACGAATCTGAGATTTTTGTAGGAGGTGGGAGATACTCTTGCCTGTCAGAGCTTTGGTGTTTTAGAGCATGTTCCAGCTCAGCTCCTGGCATGAAATCCAGTTTCTGCTTGCATTTCTGGTTTACGTTGTCCCAACTTACCTACAGATCAAGGTCACTAATTTGGGGAAAATTTTCAGGTTCAATTTCTGTAAATTACCTTTTACACCAGGTATTCACATTTTAGAGTAAATAATGTGAATTGTAGAGCCTTTGAGTCAAATGGCTGTTTATAAAAGCTCATGAAAAGCTCCCAACAAACCTTACTATAAAATGAACTGCAAGAGAATTTGGGATTTTGGTATGTTGGGAGGCATGAGGGAGGGTTATTTGCTTCTGGTTTGGTCAGCACCAATCCATTCAGATCCCCTTTTCTTGATCTACAATGTCAAATACACACAAGGAAAAATCTCTATTCAGCTTCTGCAAGCTCATTCATTTTGGGTTTTCCCAACTTTTTTAACTTGGCTGAAAAACAAAACTTTAAACCTTAAACTCCTTTGAAATACAAGCAGGTTAGAACAAAAGAGTCTGTAGCAGTTTTACATTTGATACTGCAAGCTGCAGACAATGTTTGGAGATGAGAAAAAACACCCTTCTGTAGGTCATTTATATTTTATGATTCTTGCAAAAAAGGACAGGCAGTATAGAATGATAGTGCAACTGTGGTGTTTTCCAAATTTCCCAGTGGGAACTAATTATTTTATTAGGTTTACAGGATAGCTAGGAAATGTTAAGAAATGATGAAAAATACGTGATAAATGCTCCACTTACGACTTAATACAGACGGTAATAAAACATGAGTAAAGTTTTATTGTTTCCTCTTTTCCCTATCTCCTAGCATAACCAACCGGGCTTTATCTGTAAAGGATTGTCTGGAATTTATGAAAAGCTCTGCTTAATCTCTGCCTGAGATACGTGGCCGTCAGGTTTTCTTCAACTGAGTTGGACGGGGGTCGTTCTGTGCAAAAAGCAATTTTTACACAGACAAAGATATAATAGGATGCTCATAGATTTGCTGGCCACACCTGTAATGTGAAAAATTAATTTAAGAAGGAACAAGGGGAGACAATTTTGATTTAACAGGTGTGCCCCAATCTGCACACTCGCTTTGCTTTGGTCTTTGTCCCTCTGCTAACAGCTCCCCTCTTCCTTTCTCACAGTGAATCACATGAAGGTCACTCCCATGGATATATCCACAGCCTCGCTGCTCAACGTCTTCAACGGGAATGAGTGTGGAGCGCAGGGATCCTGGCAGGTTGGGGTCCAGCAGGACGTCACCCACACGAACGGCTGCATCGCGCTCGGCATCCGCTTACCTCACACAGAGTACGAGATCTTCAAGATGGAGCAGGACGCCCGGGGCAGGTACCTGCTGTACAATGGACAGAGACCCAGCGACGGCTCCAGCCCCGACCGACCCGAGAAAAGAGCCACTTCCTACCAGATGCCTTTAATTCAGTGTGCCTCATCAGTACCCAGGTCTGAAGAGTCACCAGAGGAGAACAAAATCAGGCTGTATAGCAGCAGGGCACCGGAAAAATATCCCAACACCCCAGCTCTTGCTTTGTTGTTTATTTGTACTGTGTCATATTGGGACATTCTCAGCTAGAAGCGAGGAAAACTTATTTTTCATGACTACAAAGCCAGGATTCCACCAGACTGGGGGTTGTTTTTCTTCAGACAGAAAAGGACATTTATTTTCTTGATGCACTTGAATGCCTGAGAACTGTTGTTCTTTTCCTTACTTCCCTCTTCCTCCTCGAATCCCGAACGGCACTCGTTTGATGTTTGTGCTTTGAACTTCATCCAGTCTGATCCCTGGCCTGACACGACTGCACAAAAGTAATTGCACTTTAGGACTGCAGACTTCTGGGGGGAGGGAGGGGGTCTCGTTTTATTTTTTTTTTAACTGCTAGGATGAACTCTATGATCCTGCTTCAGTCATCTCTGCCATCTTACTGTTGTGGTACTCTTATCCCCAACGCCCGGTTTCTCATCAGATTTTAGCTCTGGGGAAGGGCTCGGTGTTGTGCCAGTATTGTGATAGCAGCTTCCCCCTCTGACTTCACAGCCCTGATGTAGATATGTATATAAGGAGGAAACCCACAAAGATTTATCTTGCCATTATCTCACAGCTCATAATACAGAAAGAAGCAGCAAATCAACAGCCCTCTGTTCAAGAAGCGCTAAATGGTTGATACCCCTAATTAAAAAAAAAATACTCAAAGTAATTTAAGCTATTTTTACAATCATTAAGTTGTAAAAATAACCAGTGGTTTAGGATTTTCTCATTCAATTAACTTAGCTGTATAATTGCTTCGAGGCCTCCCTTTGTGTCTAGCAACTAGTTACAACCAAGCCCCCTCAAAGCCAGCCAGCAGCAGCAATTTTCCTGTCGGATGCACGGAGTGCAGGTAAGCTGCCAATGCAAGGCTGCAGGAAAGACTTCTCTTTCCATATTCCTGAGGCCTTACCTATTCCATGTGCAGTACTTGGCTCAGCTGAGTGGGCAAAGTAAAGCAAGTGGGTCCTAATGTGTTCTGCAGCCCTATTTAATAGCATCTTTTTAGTCATGTGAACTCATGTGAGAACAGGGAAAAGGATTACAGCAGCAAGCACACTGTGGTCCCTGGTAGAGCAAGAAAGCAGCAGGAAATACACCCTCAGATGGAGGAACACCAGCCCAGTCTTTCAGAGGGAGGAGCAAGAGATGCACTAATGCAACCACATCCTTCCTTTTTTCCTTGCTGAACTGTCCCAACACATGCCATAGTTTTGTAGAGCTTAAATCAACATTGGTTTGGGGAGACACCGCTGGGAAGGTGGATAGACACAGCCCTCAGAGAGCATTTGTCAACTAGATCCTGCCCTGGAAACTCAGGTTTCCCTCAGTGGTGAATATATATCCCTTTCGTGCACTGATGCAAGTCAGAGCAGACTCTGGAAGCAGTAGGGGAGATGTTTAAGGCCAGCAAGAAGTTAGAAGTTCATAGATGAACCATGCTCCCCTGCTTTAATGGGGAGTGAACTGAGAGCATAGCTTAATCTTGCACTTGGGCTGTGGCTTTTACTGATGTACACATTTTGGCTCACAGGAGGTGCAGGAACATCCGTAAGAAACGTAAGGAGTGAAGTTGTAGTGTTTCTTCACAGTATAAGCAGCTGCTAGCTGCCCAGCCCCACTACTGTGTCAGAAAAAGAACCTTTAATATATTATTTTGAGTATCCTAGGAAAAGTATGTTTTGAATGAAGGTCTTTCATCTTTACATAGTGATTCTTCATAGTGACTACTAGAATGAACACATTCCTTGAAAACATGGATGTGAATTTCCCCAGAGTTAGAACTGAATCAGTTCACTCAGTTTTGAGACAGCAGGAAGACAGAGGGAAGGAGTGGTATCATAGATAGACACACTGCTGAGTCAGACCATATCTTTCATATTTTTTTCCTCAGACAAATAAACAGTCACAAAAAAACATTATTTAAGAGTCAGGAATGGAGTTTGGTTGGCTCAGTAGTCACCAGACAAAGTGTTTATTGACCCATCTGATGTCAGATCTTCCTTCAGCCTGTTGGAAGGATCTGAAAGCCAACTCACTGTGGTGAATTGAGCCCTATGAACAACAGCTGCTCTCATCAGTATTTCTTGATGGTTTTCTGCTCCATGCAGTCAAACCTACTTGAATAGCCAGCTCTGGATCAGTTGCTAGTGGGGAGCACAGTTTTAACTAGAAGGTCAAAGAAGAAGACAGGATGCCCCTGACAGAGTAGCTACAAACCAGCATGGAGTTTGGTTTTCCCTAGACTGAGTTTTGTAGTCAGCAGAGTGACACCAGTATACCCCATACTGGGCTATTGAGCTATTACAGTCAAACAAGTCCCCTATGTACCTGCTTCATTTCTGACTTCTGTTTCAGATCTAGCGGCATGAGTGAATCCACGCTATTTTTTATTTTAAAGGATGGGTACTGTGTAGCATTCCTACATCACACAAGTCAAGCTGCTTTCACCACCATTCCTGTGTGGTCCTATCTCTGAAAAAATATCCACGGTTAGAAGTTGTCAGACTACGTCACTTGTCTGAGTGCCACACACAGCTCGATCCCAGCTGAAATCTGCACATGCTTGTGATGCAGGATGAAAGCAAAAACCAAAGGAACTGTTCCACAGCATAATTTTCTGTATTCATCCAGACAATCATCTACAGTTTGTTAGTGCCTTGTGGCTCCTCTGTAAATGGTCTAATGTCAAAAAAGTTGCAACAGTTTCAAGAGAAAGATCTGTCTAGTTATAACCTCTAAAAGCACATTCATGTCAGCTGTGTTTTGAATCACAGACTTGCAAAGGTCTAGGTTTTCTAAGGTTTATGGTTAGACTACATGAAAATGTGGCTCACTGTACAAATTGTACAATAAATGCTTTTTTCTCCTGTTATTTAAAGACACTTTAAAAGGAAGTATTTTTAAAAGGTCTTCACAATGCATTACATGAAATCTGATTGGGGACTTCTGTAGTTTATTTGTAGTGTTGACCAGAAACATAATTTTATGATCTGGGTTCTTAGCATTTGCTGCACCAGCTTCCCTCCATGTGCCTATATATTTTTTAATATTTCTTTTAGCCAATACAAGTCAAGCTGGACAAAGCTGTAAGTCTTCAGAGTGCATAGTTTATGTGCTAGTCCATATTTTCTGTGAGGCTTCTCCTTGCTTGCAGGCATAGAACGAGGAGCTAAGCTTACCCCCTCTTTTGGTTTCATCACTCACTAAATTAACTGGTGCACAGCACCACATACATATGTGACACAATATATTCCATTCATTTTATTTCTCCAGCCTGACCTCATGTGCTGGCAGCCCTGGCTGCTAAAGAAGTTAAGCTGCAAGTGGTTTAGCAGTGGAAGACCTGCAAACCGGGTGATTTGTCCCTTGCTGAAATGCAGGTGGTTTAAAAAAATGAATCCATTAATGTTGGTATCTTCAGCTGCTGCCAGTGTTGCCAAGACAGGTGAAAGCTTTTCCCTCAGTAGTATCCTACTCAAGGATCCACCTCACAGAAGAAATGGCAACCTAAAGGAATTCTTGTTTTAAGAGCCTCTATTCAAGAAATAGGACAAAAGGGATCAGAAAAGTCAAACAAGTGTTCTTGTTCTGTTTCTATACCATTTACATATTGTGCCTGCTGCCCTGGGGTAGAATGTCATTTCTATGAACAGAAGTCTGTATTTTAGGATATAATGTCAGTCTTGCTTGAGTCAGAGCGTGCTTGCCTAAAGTGCAGGATTTTAAAAGAAAAAAAAAAAACATTTTATTTTTGTAAAGTTATAGAAGATATTTTTCTTCTCAACTATGTTCCAGATTAAACTGCTGGGGAAGTTTAAGCACTTGTTAAACTATTGATTGAAATAAAAAAGCCTAACTGTAAAATTAAGGATTTCTTTGCCTCTTCTACATGTTAAGTCCCTGTTCTGTTGACTTTCTAAGTGTAAAAAAAAGTTAGGTGTCTTGGAAAGAAACAGCCAAAAACCTGACTGTTGAGTAACTTGTGCACAGAAAAGCTCATTTTGTACTACATACACGAGAAAACATTTCTTTGTTTCAGAACATGTCTGTCACTAGGAACAGTTCTGATGGATACAGATACAGGATGTGGGGCTCACAGCACATCTTCAGGTTTTCTGAACAAAATCATGGCTGGAGGTTCCCACTGAGTAACAGCAGGGTTGGCTTGCAAGGAGAGTGTGGTCAGAATGGCTGTGTCAGGACAAAGGGTATGGTTCAAAAGAAACCAAGTATTTTTCATAAGTGAGATGTAAACAAACAAACCAGTATTGCTGCTCTGCTATTGCATCCCAGTTGCTTTAAGGGCTACAGCCTGGGGCAAGGAGCAGGGAGAGATTGGAAAGGTCACTTCTTCTTAAAAAGAGAGAAAAACCTGAAACAAACCGTGAAGGGAAAGCAAGACACAGGGTAACAAAAGTATCTTTGCTCAGTGCTCTGCAGTTTCACTCCTGCCTCATGCACACAAAGAGGCAAAATGCAGTCTCTGAGCCTTCCACCACCACTATCAAAAGCTTTGGAGTTCACCAGTTCCTGAGTTTTTCTAAGTCACTCAGGAGATCCCTGAAAGATGAGTTCTGTTTTCAGGAAGTATGCCCAAAATTACAAGGTACTACAAGTACTGTAAGCCACAGCCTCTGAAGTGGCCTCCCTTCCTCACAAAGCAGTGAGTATGGATAATTCAGCTTTTTTTTTTTTT